>CM047582.1:21355397-21377836 GCA_026184515.1 Peronosclerospora sorghi | reverse complement strand
TAGTGCAACTCTGGAGAAAGTGGTGGAATTAGCTCAAGTGATTTGATGACCGAACATGTGAAAAAGAACGATGATATATATTAAGTGTTATCTGGTCGACTACTTACTACCTCACTCGCCATCACCCCACAGACGGCCGACGGTCAACGACGGATGCTTTTCAACTTGGTCCTGGTACTGGTTACGCCAAGGTTCTTGTTGGTTTAGTTGGACCAAAGCATCCTTGAGGTCCAACCGGTGTAGCGCACCCAAGACCTGGGTACCATGTGCCACCGTCAGCCAGCAGCCGGGTCCTCTCGACGCGACGCCGCGGCATATGAAGTACAACTGGATATAAGAACACATCGATGTCGCACTCGTGGGCCAGCATCCCGTCCAAAACATATTGGCACAGGGACTGCCAGGCCTCACCCGCTCTGATCCGACGCCGCTTGCGCTTGTTCTGGATGGTTGCCAAGCCAGGGTCTTGCCGAACTCGTTCAGGGGGAAGCACCAGATAGTGGGATGCCTCCCAGATGGCTTGAGCGTGAGTCTTGTTAAAATATTTCACCCGACTCATGAAAACATTGGCCCACGGAGTCGGGTGGAAGATGAACCCCAGCTTGGGATGCTCGAAAATCTTTCACGGCTCGTCAGCGTACAAGCAGGAGATCTGTGCCGACGTGATCAAGTCCGGCCGCCATTCCGACGCGGCAGGAACTTTCTTCTCCGGCGGGAAAAGCCAATGGTATGGACTAGAGAAAGACCGGGCAAGGAGCTGCTTGGTCAGGGTGGACAGGCGTAAACAACCGATCTTCCCTGGCGACCACGACAAAGTATCCTCATGCGTTCGTGGCTGAAGGGAAGAACTGTCGATCGCCACGTTGGCCAACAAAGCATCTTTGTGGAGATGGGACGTCCCAGGCAAGACCGTAGGTGTTGACTTTGTCGACGCATGAGGTGGTGGAACGCCAACATGCGGACCGGTCTTCTTGGTCTGCTCCGAAGTCGATGCAACTTGAACAAAACTTTCATGTGGACTTGTTCGCGACTTGCTTGGGATGGGGACAGCAAACTCCGAATCACCAGAGTCTTCGCTGGTCATCCCAGGACGAGACCTCTGAATATTTGGCACGGTCAGCACCGGCGGTCGAGGGCGCTTGATTTTTGGAGATGTTACTGTCGTCATCCTCGTCCAAGATTGGGCCCACGAGAAGCGCCTGCGTCTTGGCTCGCTTATGGGGCACCGCACGCTTCCCTTCGAGTTCAGGGTCGCGCGCTATGCCCCTCGCCCTCGAGTTACCCGGCGCGTCCGCGCGCTTCTTAGACTTTTGACGAATTTCGGGCTGGAGAATTTCGGCCAATGAACGGCCTTGGTCTTGGTCCCGGTGTAGGTCCACCAAGGCGGCCGACGCAGACCGGTCTACGCTGGAGGCAGCAACCGGATGCCGACGAGGACGCAACAGGTCAACCAAGCGCTGATGACATTCTTTCAATACCGCCCGACGACCGTTCGCTGCCTGCGTCCAATCGTTCGACTTGCGTTCACAAGACCGGACCTCCTCGGTCTGGTCTTGGATCGAAATTCGGAGCTCGGTGAGACGCCTCTCGAGATCGTCGCTTTGAATGCTCAACGTGGTCTGGTCAAGCAGTTCTTCCGCTTGCTGCTGTTGGACCAACACAATCTGCTCCCGAAGATGAAGCTGATGAGCTTCCAAGCGGGTCAACCTGTTGCGCGCGTTTATGAGTCCAGTCAAATCCTGACGCAGCTGGAGGTCATGCGTGTTCGACTGCCGATCGGCGGCAAGCAGGGCATTTATCGCCTTGCTGATGCCAGGAGGTATACGGGCTGGAAGTATACGGGCTGAAGACAAACGAAGGTTAGAACAGGTCCAAGGTGAAGACCGGACATGCATGCTTACGTTGTGTCGCCTGTTGAGCAATCTGCTCCTGGAGACGTGCGATCTCTTCAAGTGCGTCTTGCAACTGCGCGTCGGTCCCGGTCTGATGCCCTGCCGATGTCTGAGGTGCAGTAGAACGATGGGAGCTGCCAGACCGGACCGACCGGACGGGCGAAGTGACATGAGATGACGTGGTGTGCGAGGTGCCTACAAGAACGGTCGTTAAGGAAACACATGAAGGTCAAGTCCAGCCGTGCAAGTACCTCGAACGGATGAAGAAGCTGATTGCTCCATGTCGGAAAAGTCTGAATGACCAAGTTTAACTGAATTTGATGGACGAGGTCAGACCGTTGTCGTTGTGCGACACGGTCAGACTCGGGGGCGGCTGTGGAGAAGCGTGCCCAAAATTTGGCACACTTCTGGTCAAGTTTCGTCAAGGCATTTGGTCTAATTTCGGATTGGCTTAAACAAGGGGGGCTTTTCAGCCTATCAGACTCAAGAAGTGTCAAGAACGCAAGTTTTGGTGAGTCACACGACTTTGGGTATTTTACATATTTTTGTGTGGGTACATTTCGGGACTATATAGGGTAGTAGTTTTTTAGTTGTGGATTTGCCTAATAAAGTAGAAGTCTTTTGGTTGCAGGATTTTTCTAAGTAGAAATCCTTTGGTCTTGGTTCACACCACAGCTAGGGGTCGCAGTTCTTCCCTTTTCGTACGCTAGTCGCCTCCGCCCGCCGCGGAGTGTTTGGGGGCAGAGGGTCGAATTATCCCTTCTCGCCCATTATACCCGGTCTGGAAGCGCCGCACGCGCACTTTGGCCCACCGGAAGTCCCTCGACGGGAGTACGATTTGGCGATCTCAACACCTCAACTCAAGTACGTTTGGAGCGTGCTATTCACTCGATTGGTCTTGGCGTGGAGATATCGTTTGTGGAGTTTCACGAGCATATTGGGTCTTTACGCGGACATATTGGCTTGTTTTAACATTGGTTGGAAACTAGACCGGTTTTGGTCTTATTTCGTATTGGTCAGGGGCTAGACCGGAACGGTCTGTCTACCCTCTATTATTTCGTATTGGTTAGGTCTTGATCGTTTGGACGATCGACCTATTGGAAGTTATCTCTTGGAAGTGTTTTTGGTCTGTTGTGTCTGGGGTGAAGAGTTCCGCCCCAGAGATACCTACCCAGATCGGTCTTCTATATTCAAGACCGCTTCGATCCAATCTGCGATCCCGATCCACCGAGTGTGTAACTAGCCCATTCCATCGGGTACACAAGGTGAGATGGACACTAAACAATCGGACCAAGTGGGTTCTGATGACGACCGGTCCTCTGCTTGCAGCGGACGATCGGACCAGATCTCGAGTGGTGGTCCGCGGAGTACCCCCTCCGAAAGTTGTAAGGCTGGGCGAGATGGTGGTAGTCAGGTTATTGATGCTAATGTTTTCGATATCAACCTTGACTCCACCACAGTTGTAGCACACATCCAAAATCCGTAGTAAAGCCAGAACTTCCTTTTCGACGATCCCATAGTTAACTTCGTTCGGCTTCAACGTCCGGCTCGTAAAAGTGACCGGATGGTACACACCATCCTGTTCTTGCACTAAAGTGGCAGAAATGGCCCACTTACTAGCGTACACAATGACGATCGGCATTTTTTCCGGATCGAAGTGTCTGAGAATCGGTGCAGTCGCCATCTTGGCCTTCAGCATACTGAAAGCAACCTTTGCACGCTTCATGTGATCGTCTGCCTCCACCTGCGGAAAATCTGCGGGCAGATCAGAGTCGAAGCCCTCCCGTAAAGTTTCCCGATCTCCTTCACGCAACATATGGTAGTCGACTTCCCGGAGCTCGTACAACTCGGCCGCGTAAACCGCGAAGTCTTCAATGAAGCGGCTGTAGTAATTCAGGCTCCCTAGAAAGGACTGGATTGCCTTCAGTGATCTGGGAAACGGGAGGTTGTTCAGTGACTCCAGATCCTTAGGATTAGCCTCCACCCCACTGATTGATACCATATGACCCAAATAGGCGACCTTGGACATGCCCCAAAAACTCTTCACAGCACTGATCGACAGGTTCCAGCGATCGCATGTCTCCAACAACCGTTCGACCTTCTCGCACAGATCGCTCCATGACGAAGCAGGGATCAGAATGTCGTCGATATACGATCGCCTCCCCAGAACGGACGGTCTCGTTTCCCGATCGGGTTCACCCTCTGTAAATACATCATGGTTTTCGGTGGTGTCCCGATCAGTACTGATCTTGAAGTGTCCATACAATGCGTTGTCGATCAGCCTCTGGTGGATCTGGGGCGCGTTCTTCAAACCGAACGGCATACGGTTCCACTCGAACAGACCGAACGGCGTAACAAATGCGGAGATCTCGCGAGCCCGATCGGTCATCGAAACCACCCAAAATCCACTTGCCATATCCAGTGAGCAATACCATAGCGTCTTGTCGAGATCTTCTAGCAGATCGCTGATCATTGGCATCGGGTACACCATAAGCTTGGTCAACCGATTTACCAACCGATAATCGATACACAACCTGATGTTGACGCCGTTCTTCTTGATCACAGTCACGATCGGTGAGTCCCACGGCGAGGTCAACGGCTTAATGATCTTGGTAGCCAACAGTCCTTTAATAATATCGGACAATTTTTCGCGGTACTGTGGCGCCACACGTCGGCATCGCTGGGCAATCGGCTTGTCATCACCCACGTCGATGTCACAGATCGCTCCGCGAGTAGCAGGGGGTAAGGCGTTGCCTTTCCCGATCAGCAGATGTTTCTTTTTCCATATGATCTTCGTTAGCTGATCGATCTGATCGGGACTGTTGACATTCCGATCACCCACTTGCAGATCGTCCAAGGTGACTTGGGGCGGATCAGCAGACATTTCAGGGAGGACTGCCATTTGGCTCTCCATCTCCTGAATATATTGATCCCCGCCCTCATGGATACAAACTTGGTCGTCTTCCGGGGCAATGTCACCCAAATCGTCCTGATCGGTTGCACACTGCTGTTCCCGATCGGCGGGCTTCTCTTCAACGCCATCGATCTGCTTAGGCGCGCCATCATGGTCCGCCGCATCAATCCCATGTTCCCCTTTTTTCTGTTTCTGTTTCCGGCTCCTCTGTCGCCTGTTCTTGTGAAACCACCATGTCGACGAACATTGGCTCATCTGCTTGATGGTCCATCGTGTCCGGCGACTGCGGTGCCTTTCTCCGAACCAACATCTTCTTCGGGATTACATAACTGGGTCGTTCCACGATAGGCGAGGTATCTTCTTCCACCGGTCCATCATCTCTGACCAGATCGGTGGTCGCTTGGTATGCCAAGTTCTGCCACTCAACATACCGTCTCGATCCGATCGAGACGAACCCCATCTTTCTTGGCACTTTCCCTTCCTCCAGCCCCATGCCAACAATAGTATTGTTGTCTAGTGTAAGCGGCTTGTCACCGATATTAGTGACTCGGAAAAAATCATATCGGCCGGCGCTCTTCACAAAGGTCGACACCCACCGATCGCCCCTGGTCACCCATAACTTCCTTTATCGAAAATCTTTGTCGACCGGGGTATCAGCGGATTGGCCGACTGGAATGGTGACATCTTGGTCCCACCTGACCAGATCGGTGTGCGATCCGTATAGGGGCCGCCGACCAGCTAACTGGATCTGGACCTCATCCGGGAGTGTAAGAACTCCATGAGACAGATCAAGGCGAATACCTGCCGGCACCATGAAATCCTTGCCTAACAGGGCATCCTTACCGGCCAGATTGCCAACCCAAGCGCTGAAGAAGTAACCCACAAAACCGATGGGGTGATCTTCACTCTTCCTTCCTTCGGTCATGTAAGAGTTTTCACTGATTCCGACGCATTCTTGTCTCTGGGTGTCGTCTATACGACATCCGACCTTACTAGCAAAGGAGGAGTCGATAATTGAGACTTCGGCCCCAGAGTCGAACAACATCGTTGCGTTCTGGTTGTTTATCTTACCACAGGATTTCGCCTGCTTGAACCATTTATCGGGCTCATGATACTTCCAGTTACCGCGAGATTCCCCAGGCAGCAGATCCAGCTGCATGACCACCTTCGATCGGGAATATTCATCGGTCGTGAGATTGTAGACCGGATGATCCCGATCGACGCAATTGAGAATAGAACATGTATTGTCGGTTTTATTCTCCTTGCTGACATATGCATAGATGCCAAACGTAGATCTCTCGGCTCGATCCAGATTGCAACCTGGCGAGCGTTCTAGTTTAACATCTTCCCCACGTCAGGTGGAAGCATCCCCGCGTGCTTACCCGGCACATAACACTTGCGCATCAGATTGAAATATTCTTCTATCTTGCACTGGTCGGCCTCGTAGATCTCTCCACATGACTTGCACACGAAGAGGCAGTGATCGGTGGGGTGGCCGCGTCTTTCGCACTTCTTGCATATCAACTTCTTCCAGCAGCCCCGATCATCGTGCTTGCTTTACCCGCAGTGATAACACTTCTTGCGGGGTCGGTCCGGGTCAGACTTGTTTTCGCTCCTGCCCTTCCGATCTGCCTGGTCAGGCGTCGATCTGGTTTTCGGGGAAGGTTCCGCGACGAAGATGTGACGGTACCGATCCTCGTCTGACTCCCGACTGGACTGACCGCTGCTTTCTTCTTCCGATCCATTGCTGTCCTCAGCTACGATCGCCTTAACAGCACGGGCCGATCTGGTCAAGGGTCTCTTCACCGGATCGGTCTGGGTCTTGGATCTGTAACGACCTGATCCAACGGCGCCCTTTGCCCTCATGCTGCGTGAGTGTTGCAACGTCCGCAACGTCTTATCCACTTCTTCCACATCTTTGAGGCGCAGCAGAGTGATCTGATCTGCCAGCGCTTGGTCATCAAGGGTACTTATATAGTGACCCACGTGCTCCATAGCGGCACCGGTCGGTGGGTTGCCTTCCTTGATCGTTATCCCGGCGCAAATTGCAGCCACGTTCAAACGGTGCAAGTAATCAATCGTCGTCTCGTCGTCCCGCTTCTGCATATGATGGTATTTTCGGTCGGTAGAGAATCCGGAGTTGCAGCACTGCCCCTCAAATTCTGAACATAGCAGATCCCAGTCAGATCGGACATCCCGACCCAACTGTTGGATCCAGTTCGCAGCCTGTCCTTTCAGCAGATCTCTGAAGATCAAGCACCGTTCCTTTTTTGGTGTATGATCCCGTAAGAAGGAAGACTTAACCCCACCAAACCACGATCTGGATTGCTCCTCGTCGGCGTCCTTGCCAGTGAAATCCTTGAGATCCGTGGTCGCAGCCATGCGAATGCGTGGGATCGCAGTAGATCCGAAATAAAAGGCGCTCGTAGAGGCTAGGTTAGCCCTGCGCGTTCTTCCCGTCCCTGCACCGTCTGACCCGTAGTGGTCATACGGATCGTCAATCGACTCCATGTCGAAATCGCTGTTCTTACTTGATCGGCGTGGTCGGGCTGGCTGCGGTTTGCGTCTTCCTCTGCCAACTGGTATGCCACCTCGGGTAGCTTTATCTGTTGATACCACTGACTCTATATCCACATCCCGGCAAGTATTGACATTTTTCCGGGCAGATCGGTCCTGGGCATGCGGGCGCGGAGGTGATCAGCATCGGTCTCCCATGAAACGCTCCATCATTGCCTCAAACATAGCTTGGACGTTAGCTTGGGTCATGGGCAGCGTGTTAGCATCCTCCTTTGGAGGTACTGACACCTGTGGGGGCTCCTGGGGCCCCGACCGTCATGCAGCCCCATGCTGCCGCACGTCCTTTTTATGCTCCAAAGGGGTATGATCTGCCCCCATGGTCATCCGCTCAACACCGACCTCCAACTCCGATGATCTATTAGAGGCAGGTGGAGACTGATACAGCGATTTATCATCGAAGCACACCTCATCGTGTGCTGCCGTGGCCTCAGAGACCTTCAATGCCACGGTGGGAGTTGGGCGGCGAACCGCCCCCACCAACGGCACCAAATGATCATGGAGGGTCGACATCGACATCTCCAGCTTTCAAGTGTCCAGATAGAACAGTTTCTTCACGTTGGCGAGGTTTTGCACTTTTATGCCGACCTCAGCCAACATCGCCAGCAGGTTCTTCACCAATAGCAACGGCCGATCGCTTTGGATTGGCTCGGTGGTGGGTCCGAGAAGGCGATCAGGGATCTGGGGATTTAAGATCCGCATGACCTGGTCTTCACGAATAAATCGCTTTAACTCGTGGATGTAATACATCCTGGTCAGGTCTTCTTCCTTGATAACCCCATCCCCGACCTGCGACTTTTCTTCCAAGTCGTCTTCGTAGGACGGCATTCTGAGCCTCTTCTTGGGGACCTTGGGAAAATGGATCGGATCGTTCCGATCAGCCTCCAAGTCGTTTTCATCCTTAATTTTCTTTTCATCAAAACATTCATTCAAATGCATAGGATCAGGACAAAAGTCATGATCCTTTCCGGAACTATAGCAAGAATTTCTATAGTCCCGATAGGCTCCGGTGGGAGCCTTATGGGGAGGAAAAAACTTATTAATCCCGATCTGGTCCTCCGCCCGGCCATATCGGACATCGCCATCCTTATCGACAACGAGAACATAAGGCGATAGCCGTTCCTTATGTCCTCTCCAGAACGATTCCACATTTAATTCGTTATAATCGATTCTTCGCGAGATATCATCTCGGTGATATCCGCGATCACCAAGTGATCCGGTAACGCGCACCATTGTGGTGGAGTCAAGTTCAAAATCGAACACCGTAGTGTCGATAACCTGACCACCATCGTGCCCAGACTTCCAACTTACGGGGGGGTACCCCGCGAACCTTCGCCTACGATCCGATCTGATCGTCCGCTGCTAGCAGACGACCGATCATCAGCATAGGACGCCTGGTCCGATTCTTTCGTCATCTCACCTTGTGTACCCGATGGAATGGGCTGGTTACACACTTGGTGGATCGTCGCTGCGAATTGATGTGTGGAGAAGCGTGCCCAAAATTTGTCACACTTCTGGTCAAGTTTCGTCAAGGCATTTGGTCTAATTTCGGATTGGCTCAAACAAGGGGGGCTTTTCAGCCTATCAGACTCAAGAAGTGTCAAGAACGCAAGTTTTGGTGAGTCACACGACTTTGGGTATTTTACATATTTTTGTGTGGGTACATTTAGGGACTTTATAGGGTAGTAGTTTTTTAGTTGTGGTTTTTCCAAGTAAGAAGTCTTTTGGTTGCAGGATTTTTCTAAGTGGAAGTCCTTTGGTCTTGGTTCACACCACAGCTAGGGGTCGCCGTTCTTCCCTTTTCGTACGCTAGTCGCCTCTGCCCGCCGCGGAGTGTTTGGGGGCAGAGGGTCGAATTATCCCTCTCGCCCATTATACCCGGTCTTGAAGCGCCGCACGCGCACTTTGGCCTATCGGAAGTCCCTCGACGGGAGTACGGTTTGGCGATCTCAACACCTCAACTCAAGTACGTTTGGAGCGTGCTATTCACTGGATTGGTCTTGGCGTGGAGATATCGTTTGTGGAGTTTCACGAGCATATTGGGTCTTTACGCGGAAATATTGGCTTGTTTTAACATTGGTTGGAAACTAGACCGGTTTTGGTCTTATTTCGTATTGGTCAGGGGCTAGACCGGAACGGTCGATCTACCCTCTATTATTTCGTATTGGTCAGGTCTTGATCGTTTGGACGATCGACCTATTGGAAGTTATCTCTTGGAAGTGTTTTTGGTCTGTTTGTGTCTGGGGTGAAGAGTTCCGCCCCAGAGATACCTACCCAGATCGGTCTTCTATATTCAAGACCGCTTCGATCCAATCTGCGATCCCGATCCACCGAGTGTGTAACTAGCCCATTCCATCGGGTACACAAGGTGAGATGGACACTATACAATCGGACCAAGTGGGTTCTGATGACGACCGGTCGTCTGCTTGCAGCGGACGATCGGACCAGATCTCGAGTGGTGGTCCGCGGAGTACCCCCTCCGAAAGTTGGAAGGCTGGGCGCGATGGTGGTAGTCAGGTTATCGATGCTAATGTTTTCGATTTCGAACTTGACTCCACCACATATGTGGGTCTAAAAATGTGAAGCCGTGCTGGGTAGTGTACCCTGGGCGGAACCCTTCACTCTGGGTACGGGCAGACCAATTATACTCGGAGCAAGTATACTACAAAGTTCAGATCGCTCAACCGATCGTAGAGCCCAACCAATACGAGAAAAAAAGTCCAATACTCCAATATAGAGATCCAACGAGAACGTGACAAACTCCACGAACGATATCTCCACGTAACAATCCAAAAACTTTATTACACGTTCTGTAACAGGACTGATCCTGTTACAGGCTTACACTGTAATTGCGAGGAAGCGCGCAATACAATTAGGACAAGATTAGTTGATAACAACTAATCCTATACTAAAAAGTAAATATAAATATTTACTTGAGTCTAAGAACGCAAAATTAAGAGTGTTTATTTAATGGGTGGTTTAGAGGATAATAGTATAGTAACTACCTAATTAATATAATAATATCAAGTATTCAACTAACTGTACTATTAGTTAACCTGCAAGATTCGGTATTTATACCGAATCGACTTTTCCTTCGTAGGTTATAATAACTTATAATCTCTTATTTAAATTTCAGACAACGCGTCTGAAATTTAACTGTAATATTCTAACTTGAATATCGATTATGTAATGGCACCCCATTACATCACCCCCTACTTAAGGTGGTTGGCCAATAATAATTCTTATTTTGGCCAATCATGGGTGGCACTTGTTGGTCGTTCTCATTTACCAACTGATTGACCATCGATTCGATGGTCAAGGCACGCGGCGGAGCTCTAAAGAGCGCTGCTGAAAACATTGAAGGAGCTTCTTCCTCCGCTCTGCACTAGGTGCTGAGGTGTTGAGTGACAACGGTGACGCTGCATTAGCAGCTTCAACTACGCAAAGGTCGGAAGACGTACCGTCTTTGACCACAGAGGCTGCTGAGGCGGCACCTGGCAAGAAACAGAGAGATGTTGCTAATGCAACATCTCGCTGGCAACTTCCGAATGGCGTGTTGCCAAGAGTGCCATGTCCGGGAGTTCTGACCCGAACAAAGTGATGGGGATACAGCTGTCCCCACTAAAGGATCTAGCGAGTAGAAACTCGCTAGGTGCTCATCGCCTAACAGAGATGACGACTCTGGTGTCGCTGTCTGCTATGACAGCGACAATGATCATCACAGGTGGCTGCAGGAACGCAGATCCCCACCTGGACCAAGTACTTCTCAACGTCGGGGCGAATTAACCCTGGCGCGTGGTGTTGAAGCAGGCGGTGCTTCGCCTGCTAAAAGTTCTCGAAAAGAAGCGGCGCCTGACGCTTCTAAAGCGTATCATCGTACGGAACCACATGTTCCGTACAGAGTGGGGGTTTGGACCCCTGGCTGGGCTATTTCCCCCAACAGTGGCGGTCACCGTAAACGGGACTGCCAGTATGCGTTGATCGATATCAACGTGCTGGATGACTGCGAAGACATCCAGTCACGTCGATTCGATCGAAGTACAGACGATAAACGTCTGTACTTTATTGACCTCTTTTTCCAGGATCGATATTATTCGAGCCGGAAAGGGTAAAGGAAGAACAGGGACGATAAAGACGTCCTGACTAAGAGTTGGAATGCTTTTGTTGACAACTACAACAAAAGCCCAGATTATTACGTGAATAAAATTCACGTAATGCGCGAGCGCTTTTTAAAGCACTCACGAACAGGCAAAATGGAATACATCCTTTATGCTTGCATCAAAGAAGGGTTAAAGTGTGGTGTCCCTTCTCACCTCGTTTGCCCGCGGTGTACGCAGGGCGCTCCTCGTCTGTCAGAGGAGGAGTTGCGGGGGTACGGTGGTTTTTCCGTACCCGCCGAAATTCAGGGTTTAATTTATACCCTGAATGCATCAACACCTACTGTTGATGCTACTTCGCTTTATGAGTTTGATACTTCTTCTCAAATTCAGTCAAAAGGTCTGGGGCGTCGGCCCTCAGAACCTCAATCGGCTCCCAAGAGTCGAACTCTTGGGGATATCCCAGCCAGCGTACCAAGTACTCGGTACGCTTCCCCTTCTTCGAAGGCACCGAGCGCTTCGAGATCAAGCGCTCGAGGATATATCTCTTGTTCCCCTGATTATCAATCAGGGGCAGCGGAGGTTGAGAGTTCCCTCGCCGTTGTTGTTGAGGAGCATGGTTCTTTGCTCCACAAGCTCGAGGAGGTTTATTTCTCCTTGAGCAGCGATATGTCTCACTGTGTGAATACATATCGGTCTCTTTGCGAGGATGTCCGCGGCATCCTCGATGGGCACACTGCCCTCCAGCAGAAGAATGATCTTCTGTACATTGAGCTTTCCCGCTATAAGGGAGAGCTAGATCGGCGCACGGCTGATCTTGAGCAGTCGAAGGCGGAGGTAACGACTCTCCGCTCTGCTCATCAACGGCCGGAAGCCGATTACAAGTCTCTCTTGGGAGACTTGGAGAAGCCCATATCTTCCGCGGTTCTGCGTCTCGTCGTAAGACGAAGACGAGTGATACGGCTTGAGCCGCCCAACATAGAATGTTGGGTGAAGCCGCATTGCTGTGGTAATGTCTAAGGTGTAGGCATTCCCCCGAATCTCTTGGACCTTGAAAGGTCCAATGTACTTAGGAAGCAACTTCCGTGTAGGGAAGTTGCTTATTGCATGTGTAAGCAAATTGGTAGTACTTAATAATACCAATTCATCTTTCAGAAAGGAGTTTTTGTTATTCCTTCCTTGTTTTGTCTGCATTTTGCTTCTGCTTATCAAAAGCAGAGGCAAGTGCATCTTTTATATAGCGTATTACAGCTTGGCTCTGTAATACGAATTCATCTACTGCTTTATCAGCAGTAGGTGCATTGTCCTCGTTGTCTACAGCCATTGCTGCAGACACATATTCATCGTATGCAGCTTCAGTTTAAATTTAAGCTGCTTCCGCTTCTACTGTACTTTCAGTAGAAGGGCCATCGTTTTGTTCACAAGTTGCAGTCGCAACTTGCGCATTGACTCGCTCAAAATTTGAGCGGGTCCCTCCCCCACTTATATTTGGCGTACCGCCAAGTAAAGCTGGGGTTCGTGGATGCCTTAAGGCATTCACGTAGAACGGTGTATGCTTAGTTGAAGTATGCACCGATTCAGTTCAGTGAGTGACAGGTAGTCACTCCACTGTTCAAAGGCATGTGCGTATGATCACAACATGTCTCCGAGAACGCGGATAACCCGTTCTGTCTGCCCATACGTTTCCGGATGGTCCGCAGTTGACATATTCAACTGGTTTCCCAACAATAAGAACGTTTCTTGCCAGAAACGTCCTGTAAATCTCGGATCTCGATCCGAGACAATGTCTTCCGGCATTCCGTGCAAACGGAATACCGTATCAACGAATATCCGCGCTGTTTGAGCGGCGGTTACGTTCGCTGATACTGCAGTAAGATGTACCATCTTACTGAAACGGTCTACAAAGACCACTATTCTGGTCTTACGACTATTGTCGGGTGGAAGACCGAATCCGAAGTCCATTGAAATGGACTTCCAACACTCTGTCGGAACCGGAAGAGATTGCAACGGAGCCTGTGCAGACTGCGCAGGCTTAACGCGCTGGCAAATCTCGCAAGCGCGTACGTATTTCCGTACTCACTTGTACTGGTTTCGCCAGTAAAAGTCACGTGAGAGAGAAGCGTATGTCTTCTCTCGACCTTGATGCCCCGAAATCGGTGCATCATGATACTCAAACATAATTTGATGTTTGAGATCATCGTCGTTTGGAACGACGATGCGACTTTCATCTTTTTGGTCTGTGCGGTAAAGCAGCAGACCATCGTGCAGTCGATATCGATGCACGCAAGTGCGGAGGAACTCTGGGAGTTCGTCGCGCTTCTCACTTGATTGATTACTTAAGTAATCAATTAACAGACGTGTCTCCTCGTCTGCTTTGTACGCCTCGCGTACTTGTCGTATAATTGACGACAACAAAGCAGTGCAACGGATCGCGTTTGCACTGGCCCCTTCGGTTACGGACCGTTTCGTCTCGTAATCGGGCCTTCGTGATAGCGCATCCGCTATCACGTTCAACTTTCCGGGTTTGTATTCAACCGTAAAGTTGTACTCAGCAAAGAATGACAGCCATCGAGCCATTCTTTGAAAAATGTGTGGTGAATTCACGGCCGTGCGTAGTGACGCATGGTCCGTGTAAACCACAAACGGTCTATCTCCCAATAGATAGATCCGAAACTTAGCCAGTGCGTACTTCATGGCAAGGAGTTCCTTTTCATGCACTGGATAGTTGCGCTCGGCTGGGCGCAACTGACGCGATTGATAGCAGATTACGCGATCACGATCATCGTGATCACGCTGCATCAAAGCACAGCCGATAGCGAAATCGCTCGCGTCGCAAACGACGTGGAACGGACGCTCGTTATCGGCTATAGCCAAGACAGGCGCTTCAGTCAAGCTTTGCTTGACTGCATCAAGAGCATCATGGAATTGGGTATCCCAATGCCATTCGACATCTTTCTTAAGTAATTGAGAAAGAGGTCGTATTAACCCAGCATAGTTGCACGAATACTTGTGCAAATATGTTGCCAACCCAAGGAACTTTCGAAGTTCCTTAACGTTGTTTGGCGTAGGCCATTCAACGATCACCCTGATCTTTTCTGGATCAGGACGCACCCCGTTCTTGCCCACAAAGCATCCAAGAACGGGTATCTCCGGTGCACCAAAGGTGAACTTCTTTAGATTTGCATAGAGCTTATGCGTAAGCATAAGCTCTAACACTCGACGTAGATGCTCCCTATGGACATCTACATCGCTTTTATCGTGTTCACCCTTACTATGGATGAACACGTCATCGAAATAACTCGGTGCGAATTCTCGCACCGGGCGTAATAGATGCGTTACGCATCTGTTAAACGTAGCAGGGGCATTTCGAAGCCCCTGTGCATAACAAGCCACTCCCAAAGCATGCCGCTTGGGGTACTTACCGCGGTGAGAGGGATATCCTTCTCACGCATTAGGATTTGATAAAATCCATCTCTTAGATCGAGAGCACTAAAGATGGTGCACCCGCACACGCCATCTATGTTGACATCTTTCCGCGGTATCGGCGTCTGTGCCGGTACCGTCGCTGCGTTCAGCTTGTTGTAAGCGTGAAAGATTCTCCACCCACCTGTGGACTTCTTCACACAAAAGGTGGGGGTAGAGTGCGGTGAGGTAGACTCCCGCACTTGGCCTGATTTACGACGAGCTTCGAAAAACTCGTCGATCTCTTTTACTTGATCAAGCGGAAACGGCCATTGCCGCGTAACACAATACTTCGTGCCTGGCACGAGGTCAATCTCATGACGAGTTACTTATCCTTAGGGAGCTCGCTAGGTACTTCTTCTGAGAATACGTCAGCGTATTCCCGAAGTACCTCATAAAATGGGGAGTTCGCTTTAAGCGACTCCCAGATCTGAGCTTCAAAGCGCTGAACTTTGGTTTGATCATTGGGAACCTCTTTCCCAATGTTTTCCACTCGTAATGTGGATATTCGTTCACGAATATCCACTACATCATTTGTTGCTACGATAATACAGATCTGTTCGATCTGATCATCGTGCAAGTTTCTCATAAACTTCTTCCAGCTTAGCGCAGGAAGAGCCATCACCTCCGAACCTTCTTTTGGAGGGTGTTCCATCAACAAAGACTGGGTAGCTAATCCGGTCTCCGTTTGAGTCAAGACGTTGATCGTCTCGACAGAAATGTCCATGCAATCAGACGCACTCGGCTGATTGACTGCTACACGGTGATTACGATTCACCGTGTGCGAATACTCATCATCAAGGTGGCCACTGCCTACCATGGAGTCTTGGCGATCAGATGTGCTCGTCTGATCGGCCGCCTGTTCTGCGACACGGTGGTCTTTATCACCCGTGTGCATGGATAACGCAACGTGGTGGGCACTGGCCACCACGGAGTTGTGCTCAAGATTGCACTTGATCGTGAGTTCACTCTCATCAACACGGAATTCTTTCATCGTGTTGGAACCTTCGGTCACACAGTGGGTGTTTCCCACTGTGGATACTATTTCATTCTCGCGGTGGGTGTTTCCCACCGTGGATATCACTTCATTCTCATGGTGGTCTTTATCACCCGGGGAATTTTTCTCTCCAACACGCAACGACTCTTCTGTTGCGTGTGGTAGTCCCTCTGGACTCTCACAAGCGGAGGTACCTTCCGCTGATCGTGTCAGAAGAGACCTGGTGGTGCCATCGCTATCCACCAGACTGTCTGACGCTGCGGTTGTATCCTCTGATACAGCCGGATTACACACATGGTGATCAGATCCTGTGGGTCCGCCGCAGTCGATCGATAGGTTAACCCAGTCGATCGAAGCTTTAAACTTGGACATCCATGGGATTCCAAGTATCACATCGAACTTTTCATCTAAATCGAGGACGATGAATTCATCCTCGAATGACAGTTCATTAAACTCGAAGCGTGTTTTAATCACACGCTTTGGAATAGTCACGGTTGCACCTATTGCTAACCGGACTGACAACATACTTCGTGGGGTTTCTACCTCCACGAAGCTCAACAGCGTTAGACTCTGAGTTCTAACGAAAATGTTTGACGCTCCTGTGTCAAACAAAGCTCGCATGGGGACATCGCTCCCGTGCGGCTTAACCTCCAGGGTGATAAGAGGCTTATCATCACCCTGCACCTTTTGACAGGACATAGTCCCGTCTGGGGCTATTACCCTCACATGCCCTATGTCGGCATGTGGGATAACATTCCCAGTAGGGCGCCCCGCCCCTACTGGTGTTCTACGTTTTTTGCAACAACAGGGTGATGTCCCTGTTGGTGTCGCCGTGCAGCGGACGGTTCCGTCCGCTGACGGCGTGGCACTGGACGCGGTGCCATACACTCATGGGCAAAATGCCCCACTTTCGCGCATCTATTGCAGCGAATGCTCTTCTTAAATTTCGGTTGCTTCGTGTTCGAAGCAACCGCAACCGATAGGTCCATCGGCTCTGGACCTCCACCGCCCATGCTCTGGCGCGGGTGGCTGTTTCTTGAGACGAAGTGTGAGCTTCGTCTGCCTGACTGCTGATTGTTGACATGCCGTTGCGGCATGTCAAAAGCAAAGGGCTGTTGAGCCCTTCGGCTGTACCCAGCTTGCGATGACGCTGATCGCATGCTGAACTCTTCACGGGTGCTCATATCAATGGCATCCCTTAGAGTCTTTGGCTGGTGCCGGTAAAGACTCTGTTTGACGGGACCATCATTGAGTCCCTTCATGAAGCCAGTGACCTGCATAGCAGGGGGCACCGGCTCATACACAATATTTGACAGCAAATATTGCGTCTTCTGAGCGTAAGCTTGAAGGTCAAGCTTACCTTGCCGGAGCTCCATGAACTCCTGCCGACTACTTAGCTCCATTTCTGGAGCTTCAAAGTTGAGCTTTAGCTCAGCTTTTAATTCCTGATAAGTCAGGAACGCAGAGTCATCAGTGGCTCTGCGACTCATCGCCGATGCCCTGGCTCTGCCGCCCAGACATGTTGTGGCGAAGTACGCCTGTTGACGTTCGTCAACAATATTTTGCGCAGAGATGGCATCTTCCATCCTGCGAACCATCTACGAAGGTGCTCGCCCCCTTCGCCGGTAAAGGGCGGTACTCGCGCCTTTACCACTTTAACGCTATGCGTTGCAGGTGCAGTTGCGGTCCGCGCTGCCTCTGGCGCGGGCCGTACTGACTTTTCTAGGTGGTTTCGCCTAAAGGGATTCACCACATCTATCGCTTCCTCCGGGGGATTACCAAGGAGGAAGGTAATGATGTCGGTCCCCATGGACCGAACCATTTCTACCGTCGCGTCTTTACTACGCAACGTGAAGCGAGGGAAATGTTTCGTCACCACTTCCAGCATTCTCTCTCGCCGCTCGGCAGGCGTCATGTCTCGCGATATGATGCCGAGCGGCTCTTAATCTTCGCTCCGCTAGTTGACTAGCGGAACGGAACTGTGGTCGTTAAGACGGACCACAAAGTGCTACCAGGTGTAACAGGACTGATCCTGTTACAGGCTTACACTGTAATTGCGAGGAAGCGCGCAATACAATTAGGGCAGGATTAGTTGATAACAACTAATCCTATACTAAAAAGTAAATATAAATATTTACTTGAGTCTAAGAACGCAAAATTAAGAGTGTTTATTTAATGGGTGGTTTAGAGGCTAATAGTATAGTAACTACCTAATTAATATAATAATATCAAGTATTCAACTAACTGTACTATTAGTTAACCTGCAAGATTCGGTATTTATACCGAATCGACTTTTCCTTCGTAGATTATAATAACTTATAATCTCTTATTTAAATTTCAGACAACGCGTCTGAAATTTAACTGTAATATTCTAACTTGAATATCGATTATGTAATGGCACCCCATTACACGTTCCAAACGTGTGTGACTTGGGCTTGAGATGCCGACCAATGCGTACTTTCGTCGAGGGACTTCCGGCGGGCCGAGTGCGTCTGTAACGCGTCCCGGCCGGGTATAATGAGCTAGAGGGGATAACTCGACCCTCTCCTCCCAAACACTCTGCGGCGTGCAGAGGCGACTGATGTACAGTGCGAAGATGCTAACGACTTCTTGTTCAGTGTTAAAGGCCAAAAAATAACGACACGGTAAAACCAAAACTATCTCCCTATGGTCCCCAATATGTACAAACATGAAAATATGTAAGTACACGCAATAAGATATCATGTGACTTACCAAAACCCGTGTTCTTGACACCTCTCGCACACGATAGGCTTAAAATCCTCCTTGATTTCCACCAATCCGATCGCCGATAAGCCGATCGGCGTGCCGCTGCATAAAGTGCTGAAATTCTTGAGTACGCTTCACCACAGCCTCCCCTGAGTCTGGTCGTAGCAGCGCAAGGAAACGACCCGATCTCACCACATCCTAGATCTTCGTAGAAGCGGACTTCACCGATGGAAAGATATTTAAATCCGCCTTCGCCAGGTACTTGCCTTGTGCACCTGATCGTCTTGTAACCTCTCTTGACGTTCGTTGCTGCAGGTGCCCTGTGTTCTTCATCGCCCCATATCGATTCGCCTACCTGATCGGTCCGATCTGACAGCCCTCGCAATACTCCAGAGTCCGACACACCGGATGGGCATCAGATCGAGGTCGATCAGCTTCGGAAAACAGTCAGGGAACTTCCGTCGCAGTTGGCTACAAAGGATAAATCACACCTGCAACTGCGGACGGAGGTGGATACTTTGATCCCCATGTCCACGAAGTTGCAGGAGGTAATCGCTGAAAACGCGCATCTCCGGGCCCAGATCGCCCAACAAACAACGCGCGGTAAGCCGATCGGTCTGCTTTTCATCTTGGATCTGCTCTAACGCTCCTTTGCGTGCAGATCGGTTGCCCACCGACATCGCCAAAACGTTTGACGCTTTACTCGCGGCTGATCGGCAGTCGCATGACCACTGCGATCAGCTCCGACCGATCTTGGACGGGCTGATCGTCGCACGGCATGGTCTGTATCGTTTAGAGGCATACAGGTCACACCTCCTGGAACAGCTCGCGGTGGTCAACCGGCAGAGGTTGGAGGATCAGTACGATCAGACTTTACTCCGAAACCAACATGGTGACCTGGAGAGGCAGATCGGCGAGTTGAAGGTCGTGGTCAGGGAGTAGATCGGGAAGGTCGAGGCCTTTCAGAGCCGATCGGACGCCTGGACCCAGGAGTCATACCGTCGCTGGGCGGGCGTAAATCGGTGCTACCAACAGTTGACCGACTTGTTGCACCGGCGTCCGGCTGCAGGATCTAGCGTTGACCGATCTGCATCGGCCTCTCTGATCGATCTGCACCAAGATCGGACACGACGCCACTCATTGGCTAAAAGTAAGCACTCCAAAATTCCAAAGGTTTGCAAGAAGCGTAAGGACGCGTCGAAGGGCTCAAAGGTGCGGGGCATAGCACGCGACTCCGAACTCGAGGAGAAGCGAGCGTTGCCTCAGAAGAAATCCAAGACGCTGGTGCATCTTCCAAGCCCAAGATCGGACGCAGGAGACACGTTCATCACCATCAAATCGCATGCTCCCTTACGCCCCCGCGCTTCTCACACCAAGCGTATAGAGATCTCCTCCGGAGAGGACTCGGGGGACGGATCGGGAGATTCTTAGTTCTTGTTCACTGCTTTGTCCAAGTCCCGATCCGATCAACGCTGTGGTCCTGTTCCGGTGAAGCCTGAATCGGGGGCTGATAAGGTGATCAGCTCACAGGGTGATGGTGTTGCACGGACGCTTGAGTCAACCGGATCGGTGCCTTCGTTCCATCCCGGCACATCTGGTCTGCTGCAACACGCCCGATTGAAAGGGGTGTCGATCGGAGATTGACCTCTCCCATCGCTGACCTCAGATGCCACTTTTCCATGGTCACCGGGGCAGATCGGTAGCTTGCACCGATCAGCCCTGACCAAGCAAGATCTTGCCCGGTCGATGTCCCGACCAGAGTTCTGGCTCTTCCCTCCAGCTTTGAAAACTCCTGACACGTCTGCGTGGCGGGCGGATCTGGTCACAGGACCGCAAATAGCCCGTCTGTATGCAGATCGACTATGGAAGTGCTGCTCAGCGCCAAGTTGGACTCCATATTCGCGTCGACTCCTTGGATCGATTCGCTTCTGGGTCGACTTTGGGCTTTTAATACAGCCCACTGTCAGGCGATCTGGAAATCTACCTATTATCTCCTCCTTCCCGCGGGTGGGAAGTTACGTGACAAAGACCTGATCCTGTATCAGAAGCGCCGGAAACAGCGCCGGAGTCGGTCGGGCAAGGCATGGCTGGCCCTATGCCAGTTTATTCTGGAAGGGATGCTGGCCCGCGAGTGCGACATCGACATCTTTTTATATCCGGTGTTTCTTCATATGACCAAGCGTCACGTTGAGAGCCCCGGGGCGTTGACTGAGGACGGCATCTGGTATCCTGGTCTCAATTGTGACGAGCCGATCGCAGACCTGAAAGACGCCTTGGTCCAGATCGATCGGAAGGAGCCCTGAAGCAATCAGCATCAGGCCAGATCGAATACCATCCGTCATTAGCTATCGGTTTTCTGTGAGGTGATTGCGAATATTGATGCGGCAGTTAGCTGACCAGATAATACATAATACATGTCATCATTCTTTCCAAATTCCTGATCACTTGACCAAATTTCATCAGTTTCTCCAAGCTTGTACCAACACGTTATCACACAAGTTTCCATCCATATCGCGAAAATTATCACCACGTTCGTCACTCCACTACTCCAGTTCATCACATTTCATCACACTAATTCACACTAATTCATACTTTACACATATTCACACCGATAGATATACTGATCGGTGCTACTGCGTGTCTTGATCTTAATCTTCATGAGTCTGCATCACTGCGAAGTGATTTCGACTGACTCGTTCTCGCTCGAGATCTCGTAGCAGTGCTCCACAATTTAGATCGAGTTCGTCGATCCAAGTTGCTTCGTCATGATCCTTCCAGCGGACCAGATATTCTCGGTGGGTGCGACCGAAACGTGTCTTCTTGACCGATCGGACATCTAGCACCTTTTCCACCTCGAATTCGTCCTCTTCCAATGGCCTTTCCCAACTGTCTTCCGGCAGCAGAGCTTTGTCAAAATCGAATCTCTCCGCTTCGTCCACCAGACAGGGCATTTTAGGCCGGTCGAGTAACTCTCTGACCAGCTTCAGTTTGGACACATGCACGATCGGAAAAACTTTATAATCCGTGCCGATCGTGATCAGACGGGCAGCATGCTCACCGATCAGCTCTGCTACACGGAAAGGACCGTGCCACATATGAGCCAACTTCTTTGCATATCCTTCCTTTACCCGATCGAGGTATAACCATACCCTCGCCCCTGGTTCAATAACATAGGGTGGACCTGATCGTTATTCCGATCTGCTCGATCTTGCGTGGACTGACGCAACTTTTCATTGACGACTTCTTTCGCATGCTGATAATGCTTCTGGACCTGCATGCGCCAACGACGTGCATCGCGATCGCGGGTCCGAGTGCAGCCGATCGGTATCACCGATTCAAGTGTCGATCGAGGGTCCCATCCATACGCCAGATAGAAAGGCGTTTCTCCTCGGACCCGATGGGTTGAAGAGTTGAGTGCGAATACCAGTCTCTCTGCATACTCATCCCAGTCACGTTGGTCCGGATCCGCCACATACATCTTGATCGCCCTTGTTATTGTCTGCACCATACGTTCAGCCGATCCGTTCGCTTGTGGACGATATGCCATCGTCGCGCTCTGCTTCTGGCCTAGCATGTTATTGAACGATCGGAACATCTCAGCCATAAAACCGGGTTCCCGATCGTGTCTAATAACTTCTCTGACGCCGAACCTTCTGAACACGCATTCCTCGTAACTCTGGTCGATCTGATCCGCAGATCGGGATGCACTAGCCTTTGCGATCACCAGACCAGTGAATAGGTCGATCCAGATCAGTAGCTCAGTGTTGCCGCGTGTC
>CM047582.1:21263588-21350397 GCA_026184515.1 Peronosclerospora sorghi | reverse complement strand
TGAGATCCGTGGTCGCAGCCATGCGAATGCGTGGGATCGCAGTAGATACAAAATCAAAGGCGGTCGTAGAGTCTAGGTTAGCCCTGCGCGTTCTGCCCGCCCCTGCACCGTCTGACCCGTAGTGGTCATACGGATCGTCGATCGACTCCATGTCGAAATCTCTGTTCTTACTTGATCGGCGCGGTCGGGCTGGCTGTGGTTTGCGTCTTCCTCTGCCAACTGGTATGCCACCTCGGGTAGCCTTATCCGTTGATGCCACTGACACCATATCAACATCCCGGCAAGTATTGACATTTTGCCGGGCAGATCGGTCCTGGGCATGCGGGCGTGGAGGCGATCGGCATCGGTCTCCCATGAAACGCTCCATCATTGCCTCAAACATGGCTTGGACGTTAGCTTGGGTCATGGGCAGCGTGTTGGCATCCTCCTTTGGAGGTACTGAAACCTGTGGGGGCTCCTGGGGCCCCGACCGTCATGCAGCCCCATTCTGCCGCACGTCCTTTTTATGCTCCCATGGGGGTATGATCCGCCCCCATGGTCATCCGCTCAACACCGACCTCCAACTCCGATGAGCTATTAGAGGCAGGTGGAGACTGATACAGCGATTTATCATCGGAGCACACCTCATCGTGTGCTGCCGTGGCCTCAGCGGCCTTCAATGCCACGGTGGGAGTTAAGCGACGAACCGCCCCCACCAACGGCACCAAATGATCATGGAGAGTCGACATCGACATCTCCAGCTTTCAACTGTCCAGATCGAACAGTTTCTGCACGTTGGCGAGGTTTTGCACTTTTATGCCGACCTCAGCCAACATCGCTAGCAGGTTCTTCACCAATAGCAACGGCCGATCGCTTTGTATCGGCTCGGTGGTGGGTCCGAGAAGGCGATCGGGGATCTGGGGGTTTAAGATCCGCATGACCTGGTCTTCACAAATAAATCGCTTTAACTCGTGGATGTAATACATCCTGGTCAGGTCTTCTTCCTGACCGATAACCCCATCCCCGACCTGCGACTTTTTTTCCAAGTCATCTTCATCGGGTGGCATTCCCAGCCTTTGCTAGGGAACCTTGGGAGGGTGGATCGGACCGTTCCGATCAGCCTCCAAGTCGTTTTCATTTTTTTACTTTTTCATCAAAACATTCGTTCAAATGCATAGGATCAGGACAAAGGTCCTGATCCTTTCCGGAACTATAGCAAGACTTGCTATAGTTCCGGTCGGCTCCGGTGGGAGCCTTATGGGGAGGAAAAAACTTATTAATCCCGATCTGGTCCTCCGCCCGGCCATATCGGACATCGCCATCCTTATCGACAACGAGGACATAAGGCGATAGACGTTCCTTATGTCCTCTCCAGAACGATTCCACATTTAATTCGTTATAATCGATTCTTCGCGAGATATCATCTCGGTGATATCCATGAACACCAAGTGATCCGATCACGCGCATCATTGTGGTGGAGTCAAGTTCAAAATCGAACACCGTAGTGTCGAGAACCTGACCACCATCGTGCCCAGCCTTCCAACCGACGGGGGTGGGGTACTCCGCGAACCTTCGCCTACGATCCGATCTGATCGTCCGCTGCTTGCAGACGACCGATCATCAGCATAGGACGCCTGGTCCGATTCTTTCGTCATCTCACCTTGTGTACCCGATGGAATGGGCTGGTTACACACTCGGTGGATCGTCGCTGGGAATTGATGTGGGTCTAAAAACGTGAGACCGCGCTAGTTGGTGTACCCTGGGCGGAACTCTTCACCCTGGGTACGGGCAGACCAATTATACTCGGAGCAAGTATACTCCAAAGGGCAGATCGCTCAACCGATCGTAGAGCCCAAACAATACGAGAATAACAGATCAATATTCCAATATGGAGATCCAACGAGAACGTGACAAACTCCACGAACGATATCTACACGTAACATCCAAAAACTTCATTACACGTTCCAAACGTGTGTGACTTGGGCTTTAGAAGCCGACCAATGCGTACTTCCGTCGAGGGACTTCCGGCGGGCCCAGTGCGTCTGTAACGCGTCCCGGCCGGGTATAATGAGCTAGAGGGATTACTCGACCCTCTGCTCCCAAACACTCTGCGGCGTGAAGAGGCGACTGATGTACAGTGCGAAGATGCTAACGACTTCTTGTTCAGTGTTAAAGGCCAAAAAATAACGACACGGTAAAACCAAAACTATCTCCCTATAGTCCCCAATATGTACAAACATGAAAATATGTAAGTACATGCAATATCATGTGACTTACCAAAATCCGTAATCTCGACACACTTCTCGCACACGATAGTCTTAAAATCCTCCTTGATTTCCACCAATCCAATCGCCGATAAGCCGATCGGCGTGCCGCTGACATAAAGTGACTGAAATTCTTGAGTCCGCTTCACCATAATTCCACCATTGGAGAGGAAAAAAAACCTCTTACTCCACTTAACCTTCCATATATCGCTGAATCTTGTCTTCTAAGGAGTCTGTGTGACGTTTTTTAAGATCGCCTTGATGTAGTCGTCTTGGGCGGATCCGTTGCGTAACCTCGGGTTGGCTGCTTCCAGTATGAGCGTCGAATGACTGTGCCGAGTGGTTAATCGTTGCTCTCACGGCGGATATGTACGAGTTGATGTCGGAGAAGAAGTTGATCTTAATTCGCGGATCGTGGATTGAGGCCAAGTAATAGACGTTATGTTGCTGGCTTTTTTTTGCCTTGTACTGCCTCAGCTTGGTTATCATTGCGTTTAAGGATGTCCGCAACCCTACGCCCTTATATGAGGAAAGAACCGCCTCTACACGCTGAAGAAGCAAGTGCTGAGCGGGTGAAGTCAGAATTATGGAAGGGTATATGTGGTGGGGTCGAGTTTAAATTCGAACACCGAAGTGTGAACCCGATCACCACCGTGCCCATTCGACCAACTTACGGGGGGGATACACCACGAACCCTCCCCTGCATCCCTATCGAATGACTGATCTGCATTGCAGGACACCTGGTCCGATTAACCTTGACGCTTCTCACCTTGTGTACCCATTGATTTGGGTGACAACACACTCGTTAGACCGTCGCGCGATATAGACTTTTGGGGATCAATATGTAGCGATCCACTTCTGGGGCAGGGTGTATCTAGGGCGGAAATCGTCACCCTAAATACGTAAATATCCACAATATACTTGATCCCAGTTACTTCCAGGGCAGATCGCGTATAGCCGATCGTAGATGTAGCCGGTGCGTATACGCACGATGCGGCTATCGCACAGAGGAAGACTTTCCTTAAAGCGGCGTTCGCCGCTACTTAGCCGATACGCCCTTATTAAGGGCTTAGTAGGAGAGAGCTCTCCTACTCGGGGCCAAGATTCCCGGGTTAGTTTACTCTAGCCTTTACTAGTGCCTTAACGGCAAGGCTCCCTTACAAAGGGTGTAGATAAGGGGAGGGCTCCCCTTACGCTACGGCACTCACTACACGCACGACCGGTCGAGGTCGTGCGTCTGTACGAAAGAGTGAAAAGTAAACTGAATATATTTAATATGTAATTATTTAAACTAATATAAACTATATGTAACACTAAGTAGAATATTCCTAATTCGTACCTAGCTAAAATGTAGTGTACACACCTGTGTACTGACACGTGGATGGCTGACACACCACCACACCAAGGGCCCATGCCCTGATTGGTTAAAATAACCAAAGGTTCGAAACCTTTCAACCCGGCCAATACTGACCTCGACCGTGGTGTACTCATGTACACCAACACTCAGTGTTACCCGAATGTAACCCCGTTGCATCCTCCCCCATCAAGACTATTGCTTACGCAATAAACAAAATTTTGTTGGGGAATTCCAACGCCATACCTCTGGCTGTCCATTGTACACCCTCAGCGGTGCTATGGACGCAAACTATTCCGACGGCTCGGAAGTGGACGCCCTTGGGGAGCTCTCCCCAACGGCTGGCCATGTTGATAGCGCCGAACGGCGCTATCAGTCATCCAACCCATTCCCCACACGTGGGGAAAACGCACTAACTCGTGCGCCACCGTTACCCGCTAGGGGTGATACCTCCAGGGTGCCACAGGCAACCACCACCAATGAACCGTCCTTGGTTCAAGAGGCCCGACGTGCCGGACGGGCACGTAAGGGACCTCGCGACCCTCAAAAGAGGGCTAAGAACGCGGTCAAGAGGGGCTTAGACTCTTATACCCCTGGACCAGCGGCTATACTGCCGCGTGAAATTGCGCATCGGAACCAACTCCGGTCCCGGCTACTAACGCCCAAACATTATTCCGTTAAGTCCTACCGGACGCGCCTCCGAAAAAAGGCACGCGGTGCCCTCGTGGATGTTCTCCGCGAGATTCCCCTTGTTCTCCCGAGGGACGAAAGCGTCGAAGACGCTGAACAGGCGTTCCGCGCCTGGGCGGAAATGGAGAAACACCTCCCCAGTTTCGATGCGCTGTACAACAGCTTTTCCGAACACGACGTTCGGGTAGAGAGAGCGCTACGCTTGGCCTATGCTCAGGCCAAAGCGCAAGGGCAATTGCCTTCCTCCTATTATACGCGCTCTGCTCTCGATGTGGTGCCGGAGAGCAATGAAAGCACAGCATCTGCCTCCGGCGAACTCCCAGCTATTGGGAGTGAAGGGGCTTCTTCAGCCCCTTTGGTCGTTGACTCTCAGTGGGATTCTCCCGCTCAAAAGCGTCAACGACGTCACGGCAATCCTGCCGCAGGGGAGTCTCGTACTCCCACGAGTTCTGGGAATGTGGATACCATTTCCACTTCACCAGGTACTGGGTCTCACCCTGGTGATGGAGTCGTGCCATCAGGCGTTCCAGATGATAATGTAGCGTACCCTCCGTATCGAGCACTGGAGGAGGGGGTCGCGCTATTGCGGCGTGACTTCCACGATCGCTGTGATCGGCACATCCTTCGCATCCAAGATGCTCAGGAGGAACTCCGCAATGAGGGGAGTGCGAATGAACGCATCGAGGAGCGGCTTGCCTCTCTCGAGACTCTCGTTGCGGAGCTTCAGGGTCGTATATCAACCCTGTCGGAGATGTTCCGACCTGTTGCGCCTTTCGGCTATCCGGTTTCTCACCCTCCTCCGAGAGGGGACCCGCCTCCGGGTTCTGGTATGGCTTAAGCATACCCACATAAAAGGTTGGGTGCGTACGCATCGCCTTCGGGATGTCTAAGGTGTACGACAAGCCCTTTCGGGCTAACACCTTAAAGGGACCCACAAACCTGGGGCGCAGTTTATTGCGCAACACACTTGAAACTGCATGTGTAGGAAGATTCTTAGCGTTTAATAAAACACTTTCTACTACTTTGTATACCTTTTTGTTACGCCTCCCCTTTCGGTCAGCTTGCTCCTTCTGCTTGTCTTGGCTTTCCGCCATGGCATCGCAGACGTGTCGTAAGACACTAAGGCGCGTCGATAAAAACTTATCGATGTGCTTTCGCACAGATACAGGGCTGACATCGGGTAATCCTCCCCCCTCAAGCCCTGGACCACACACATGTGGCGTTAATGGAACCCTCGGATTCACCAATCTGTTCACGTAAAACGGGGTAAACCCCGTAGATGCATGTACCGAATTGTTGATAGCAAATTCAACCATCGGAATCATCTCACCCCAACTCTTTGGATAATCCGGACATAAACTCCGGAGAATATCCTCCACAACGCGATTAACGCGTTCCGTCTGACCGTCCGTCTGCGGATGATCCGCAGTGGACATGAGGAGCTTGGTGCCTAGCACCTTAAACAACGCTCCCCAGAATTGTCCCGTAAAACGGGGATCCCGATCCGACACAACGGAATTGGGTAGACCATGCTGTCGAAAGACACGGTCTAGGAACACTTTTTCTGTTCCTTGTCCATCTATGGACTCTGGCACCGCCGCCAGGTGAGCCATCTTGCTCAAACGGTCTACAAAGACCAGTATGCCGGTGTTCCCGGCCTTATCCTTCGGAAAACCGAAGATAAAATCCATGCTAATGGATTTCCAACACTCCGTTGGAACCGATAAGCTCGCCAAAGGCGCAGCTGAACTTGCAAAGGGTTTAACCCTCTGACACGTCTCACAGGTGCGTATATACACACCGACCCACTTATACATATTGGGCCACCAATACAAACCGCTTAAAGCGCTGTAGGTCTTATCCCGACCTAAATGACCCCCGGTAGGGGCGTCATGTGCCTCAAAGAGGACTCTATAGTTCAGTTCCTCATTATGAGGAACTACCACCCGCGGAATGTCCTCCGCGCTCGTGCTATAAAATAGCAGACCGTCACAGTACCTGTAACGGTGTAAACGAGTTCTAGCTCGACTTTACAGGGTTGGCTCAGACGAGCCAAGACCCTTTTCACCTAACGCGCGGATAAGCGACGTACATTGTGGGTCTTTCTCATACGCCTGGCGTATGAGATCCACCACAGACTAGGTTATGAACGTCGCGTAAGTGAGCTCGTAATCGGCACATTACGAGCACATTCTGCTTGCCAGGTTTATACTTAACCTTGAAGTTATACTCCGCAAAGAAGGAGATCAAACGGGCCATCCGTTGGGAGAGATGAGGCGCATTCGTCGCTGTACGTAAGGACGCGTGGTCAGTATAAACCACGAACGGCTTTGATCCGAGTAGGTGAACCCTAAATTTGACAAGAGCATACTTCATTGCAAGTAGCTCCTTGTCATGAACGGGATAATTCCGTTCCGCAGCTTTAAGCTGCCTCGACTCAAACGCAATTACGCGTTCCCGTCCCGCATCGTCTGCTTGTAACAAAACACATCCGATTGCGAAATCGGAGGCGTCGCAGACGAAGCTGAAAGGTTTCCCAGAATCTGGGAGAGCAAGAACGGGGGATTTCAACAAGCTCCCCTTAACCGCCTCGAAAGCGTTTTGGTGTTTGGTTTCCCAACACAAATCAACGTCCTTCTTAAGAAAGTCAGTTAATGGATTCGCCATCTCAGCGTAGTTCTCGCTGTATTTGTGGAGATAATTGGCTAATCCAATCCACTTCCGTAAATCTCTAAGATTTACAGGCAAAGGCCACTCCACAATGACTTTCACCGTCGCGGGATCTGCCCGCACTCCATCCTTACCGATGAAGCATCCGAGGAAAGGAATTTCCTCAGCACCAAAGATACACTTGGATGCGTTTGCATATAACTTATGCTCTCGCATGCATTCGAGCACTGCTCGAAGGTGTATCAGATGCGTCTGAACATCAGACGAGTCGCCTTCCGCACGACTATGGACGAATATATCGTCGAAGTACGTCTGAGCGTACTTCCTATGAGGGCGGAAGAGTTTAGTCACCAAGCGATTGGAAGTCGCTGGTGCATTTGAAAGCCTTTGTGGCATAACAAGCCACTTCCACAGCATGCCACTAGGCGTGCTAACCGCTGTCAGCGGAATATCGGACGCTCGCATGAGCACCTGATAATACCCGTCCACCAGATCTAAGGCACTGTACACAGTACAGCCCTCCATATTGTTCTGGAGGACATCCTTCCGAGGAATCGGAGTCTGCATGGGTACAGTAGCTGAATTCAGCTTGTTATACGCATGAACAATGCGCCACTTTCCGTTCGGTTTACGAACACAAAAAGTGGGAGATGAGTGGGGAGACTTACTCTCCCGTACCATCCCTGCCTCTTTTTTCCCCTTGAAGAATGAGTCGATGACGTCGCATTGTTCCTTAGGGAGAGGCCACTGCTTAGTGACGCAGTATTTGGTTCCGGGAACCAAATCAATTTCATGTCGTACTCCCCGATTCGGTGGTAACCCCATCGGCGGGTTGTCACTAATGACATCTCCGCATTCCTTTAGTAGGGAATGGTAAGGATCCTCAGGATCCGCGAGGATCTTGAGGCCGCTTCGGGCATTTAATGCCTGTTTGGTTTTCACCAAAACTGACTCGTCCATCGTGGATGAGGAGTTCAACTCCTCTTCCGGACGCAACACGACGACCTCGTCGATTTCATCTGCTTTCAAAGCAGTCTCAAACTCGTTGAAGGACATCTCCTCCAACGGCAACAGTACGCCTACCCCAGGCAACCGTTCCAGGCTTACGCCTTCTGTGACAACACCTGTCACACTATTCAGCATCCTGTAGGACTGCTGACTACTGCCCTCGGGACTCATCCCGAGACCCAGATGGGGGGAGTCAATTGCCCCATCTACTGGAAGTGCCACGCGCCTATCCACAGAGGTCTCTACCTCTACCACCGGTGACTCGCCGGTCTCGCCTATACCGGCGTATTCGGAATCATTTCCGACGTGCGAAAGAGACGAACTGCGGGTCTCTTCGCTGGAAGCGCCTCGCGCTTAACCACAGGGGTCTCTGCCCCTACCACTGGAGTCGCAACTTGTTCGCCGGACACGGCGTGGTATGAATCAATTCCGACCTGTAGAAGAGACGAACTTCGGGTCTCTTCTCTAAGCGCCTCGCGCTTACCCTCAGATGATTCCACCTCTATCACTGGTGAATCACCAGTCTCGCCTACATCGGCGCGGGGATTAACCGCCGAATCCCCCTCGTTAAGTAACTCTTCCTTAACGCCATTGGGAATGATCATTTCAGACATCCCAATCTCTGGAATCTCACGCCAGAATCGCTTTTGCGATCGAGAAAAGGTGGGTTCATGACTCGCCAATGCTTCACCCGACCGCGGGTGCGTTGATCCAATGGACTTAGACTTCCAGTCTATCCATGGCTCGTGGCGTTCCAGCCACTTCATGCCCAGAATGAGGTCATACCTCCAGTCCAAATCCAGGACTAGGCAACGTTCTAAGCTGTCGAAGTCTGCAAACTTCAGCTTAAGGTCAATCGAGACCTTGGGTACAGAAACCTGTACGCCTGTCGCAAGACGGACCGTGACAACGTCACGAGAACGTGCCTCTAGGGCCTCGGCATACAGCCGAATCTTCACAACAGAAGCCCGTCTGACATAATTGTCAGACGCCCCAGAGTCTATCAAGACTCTCCAAGGCTTATCAAAGCCTTTCACGTCCGCAAGGACTACCAGCAAACCTGGCTGGTACACCAACTCGGTGCTAGAAAGCACCGCTTCGCTCGGGGCTTTGTGCTGTCGTCCCCTACCCTGGGGCTTAACAGCACTGAGGGGTCCCCCAGTAGGCCGCCCCGCACCTACTGGGAGCCGTCGTTTCCCGAAGGCTTGGACAAGGGCTTTTTCCCCATCCTTGGTCCCTTGTAGCGAGTGTCTCGCTGGGGATTTTTCGAACATCTGTTCTTCAGATAATCCATGCTCCCACACAGGAAGCATCTCAGCGGCCCACGCCACTGCAACATAGCCAAGAGCTCTGTCTCGAAGCTCTGTGAAAAAGAGTCCGAATGACTCTTAGCGGGAGGTTTCTCCTCCGCTTCGACCTGACTCAGGTCCATGGGTTCGCGACCCACCTTAGAGGAACGGAAGTTCCTCTCGGCGTTGAACGCCATCCTGAATGCCTCTTCCAGGGATTCGGGTCGGCATCGGAACAGTTCCGAACGTGCTGGCCCTTCTCTCAGGCCTCCCATGAAGACGGGGATGGACACATCGTCCGAATACGCTTTCGCGTACATCCCTGCCAACAGGGTCTTAAGCTCCTGGATATAAACCTCCAGGTCCTTAGTGCCTTGACGGCACCTCAGGAACGCCAGTTGATTCTGGAAAACCAGATAAGGCGTTGCGTACATGTCCATAAGCTTCTGCTTAAGGACCTTCCATGTTGGAAACACGTCCTTGAGCATGTAAACGCCCATGTACGGGCTTTTCCCGTAAGAAGGGTCAATGCAAGTCCCATTTGCAAGTGATCAGCGGTCATGTTCGCTGTGGCGAAGGCGTTTCGACCTCTCGCAACCAAACATAAAGGTTGTCACCCTTCTCTCCGGTGAACTCCTTTATCTTAAACGATAATGGAGGGCGCACCCCCGTGGAATGACCTCCACCGCAACTCGCCTCATGAGCGATGAGGGCATTCACCCTTGCCTTTACGGCTCAAGGCCCTGCTCCACTAGGAGCTTCATACCTTCCTCCCCCGTTAAGGGTAACAGCCTTTTAAAGGCTTCCTGTTGGACGAGGGTCAAACTGTCCCAATCGTCCTGATTCATCCTTTGCAGATGATGCCTAGTCTACCAACACAGGTGTTGATTGACTACAAGTGCTACCAGATGTAGCCGGTGCGTATACGCACGGTGCGGCTAGCGCACAGAGGAAGACTTTCCTTAAAGCGGCGTTCGCCGCTACTTAGCCGATACGCCCTTATTAAGGGCTTAGTAGGAGAGAGCTATCCTACTCGGGGCCAAGATTCCCGGGTTAGTTTACTCTAGCCTTTACTAGTGCCTTAACGGCAAGGCTCCCTTACAAAGGGTGTAGCTAAGGGGAGGGCTCCCCTTACGCTACGGCACTCACTACACGCACGACCGGTCGAGGTCGTGCGTCTGTACGAAAGAGTGAAAAGTAAACTGAATATATTTAATATGTAATTATTTAAACTAATATAAACTATATGTAACACTAAGTAGAATATTCCTAATTCGTACCTAGCTAAAATGTAGTGTACACACCTGTGTACTGACACGTGGATGGCTGACACACCACCACACCAAGGGCCCATGCCCTGATTGGTTAAAATAACCAAAGGTTCGAAACCTTTCAACCTGGCTAATACTGACCTCTACCGTGGTGTACTCATGTACACCAACACTCAGTGTTACCCGAATGTAACCCCGTTACAGTAGAGCCCAACCAAAACGAGAGATCGATAACCCAATCAAGAACAACTAAACAAACGTATTCAAGATCCAAGAGCTTGGGGTTACACTAACGAGATCTCCACGTAAACCTTTCCAATTAGTATAATAACATGTTCCAAAAGTGAGTGACTTGAAGTGAGTAGTTTACCAAGTACGCGTTCCAGTCGATGTACTTCGGGTAGGCCGAGTGCGTCTGTAACGCGTCCCGGCAGGGAAAGCTGAGCTGAAGGGGACTCTGTAAGCACTCCGCTCCCAAACACTCCGCGGAAGGCGGAGGCGACTTATGCGTAAGACTCCGAAGAAGAGAGAAAACACCAACTCTGTATAATAATATCCATTAAATATCTAATATGTAAACTACATGAAACATCGCGTGACTTACCTAGAACTGCATACTTGATACTTTTAACACACGATTGGCTCAAAAGCTCCTTCCCTTTTAACCAACCCGATCGCTCCAAACCGATCAGCGATATACCGGTACAAACTGACCATATAATTTCTTCTTCGCTTCACCACATATCCTACTCCAGAAAGCATTGTCGTGGCTTCTTCCAATGGCGCGAGCAGTTGCACTACGTGCGAAACCAAGTCCATTTCATCATGGGTCAAGAGCAAATGCTTCAAGCTGTCTTCACCAATGAGGAACGCATACGAGGCATTTTTAAGTTTGTGATTCGTGGATAACACTTTCCACGTCGAGTTCCAGCAGGGGCAAACATCGAGATGAACGGGTTTCGATGCGGAATCCGGAGAAATCAGCTCCACAATTCTCTCAAACTTGTCTTTTTGTTGCATGGAGTATGACGATTTTTTTTACGAGCGCTCGAATTCTCTCCGCAATTGTGCGAGCAACACTGTCCAGAATACCCCGCGGACAAACCAAACTTGCAATGGCCATAGTACTCTCCCCGGCCTCCGCAGCATCATTATATGAAGATCGGAGCATCTCAATTCCAGTTTTGGTAACAGGTTGATGATGTGGGCCCAACACCCAAGCAAGAAGTCCGCAGCCGAAAACGTGGGTGTGCTCTGCACGGGGTGTGCGGCCATGGTGTGATTCGAAGAGGCGTTGTCGGCAGTCATTCAAAACAGCTTGGTGGTAAGGTGATGGTCGTTTAAAATGCGGAGCAAGTGCGCGGAAAGATTGCAACCGCTGTGGTCTCCCTGGATTTTATGTTGCATCGATGGTAAGGCTGTGTAAAACGTCCGGTCAGAGTCAATACAATGTGCAGTCACTCCCATTGTTGCCTTTCGATTGGGCGATGTCGAGGTGTGCGTGGTGATGCTTACTCGGCACTCAAGTTCTTGGATCATTCGACCGGTCCGGTCTTTAGCCGCAGAGAACTCGTAGAGAACTACGTTGCACATTACATCTGCACCGATCAGCATGTTGGAAGTGGAAGGATTGCCTAGAAAAGTCATTTCACGAAATTCTTTACATTCCACCAACAGATAAGGCAAGCCTCGGCAAACAATCAACCTTAGCACAGCTCTTTTTCAAAGTTTCGTGACTGAACCCCGCTGTCTTGAAGCTTGCAACTGGGACAGAAAGGAACGCATTTATGTTGCCGGTTTCCTTCGGAGCTTCCTTCTGAGTGATGCGATGTGCTTTAGAAGGTGTCGAATGATTCGGGAGGTGCCATGTTGGCGACCGAACTTGTTCTCAGCTGCGCAGATACGACCAGCGACGCCGGACACTTGACAGACCACGATTTGACATGGAGGAGTGCCATCGGGCAAAGCGGTGGAACTCATCCGCTGATAGTAAGTCCAGAATCAGCTCCTTATCGACTCAATCAAATCCATGCGGGCTGCGGATGTGGAATGTACAGCACTGATGCTGTCGGAAGGGGCCAAAGAAACTGCCTCCGTATAGGAGTCCATCAATACTTGGGAGACAAAGCGGAGCAAAGGAAAAAACCTAGGGAGATGTGGGTGAGTAGCCAGGAGCAATATGTGGAATGACTTACCAAAAAATTACTCAGGAGCGAATCAGCGATGACAATTGGATGATTGGAGGTTAGGTGCCAGTTAACAGCTGGGGCAGGGACATGCGGGACGACGTGTGATGGGACGGCCTTGTCCCGGGATTGCGCGATGGGACACCCTGCGGGTCGAAACCCTAAAATTGATATCCTGCTCGCGTATTGGCGGACTTTATACCTCTGGAAAAGAAAGAGAGGAATGAAAAAACTCCAAAAATAATGTGAGAAACTACTGTTTACAGTACAGTGGGAAGAGCGTGGGATCCAAAGGAGTGGACATTCACATGGGCACTTAGTAAGATCAGTTGGTCAAGAAGAATCGCGACTTAAGAGGCAAGTCTAAACGACTTCGCTAAAGATGCCCAGGCGGTCTTGATACCCGGAATGGTCCTACTTGGGAATGAGTTACTGACAGGGTAACCCACTAGCGCCTTTAGTGGAAAGTTTGACTATCCCTCTACGTAAAATTGGAGAACGCCATGGACTACAGACCAACATCGCTATTGCAGACGGCGAATAAAGTTTTTACTGAACTTTTAGCGAGAAAAATGCAGAGAGTCCTAGGAAAGCCGATCGGATACTCTCACTAGGTTATGTCAATAAGCTACGAATGTAAGAAAACAGTCATGATGATGCGAACCATCCCGAAAGGTTCTAGATGTACCGGTATCACTGAGTCAGCTAGTTATTTTGTTGAGCAATGGGAAGGCTTGGTGGCACGAATAATTGTGTTCTACTCAATTCACCAGTTTGCCTTCGATAGAGAATTTGTGAAGATGCGTGGCGACAGCAAGATTTCTGGCTAATGTCGAATTATCGACACTAGGAAGGTTACTACAGGGGCTGCCCTCTCGCACCGCAAATTCTAGTGTTTTAGTAATACACAAAGCACAACGATAACAATACCGGAATGTGGGCAAAATACATTAAAAAATTGGTATTCGTAGATGACTAGTTTTTCGTTATATGGTGGAATTGCTAAACGATCTTCTATCCCCCGCCGATGTGATTTAGTGAAACTTATAGGAGATTCTGTTCTGAGGGCCAATCCATACCCCAAAGTGTAATACCTTCCCTGGATTTTGAATGTTTTGATTCATTCGAGGTGCTATTGTTCGACGAGCGCTGCTCTGCTGCCAACAGTTAACACACAACATCCAATGTCTCCAGGCCTCAAAATAGCGGTCCCTTTTTCGAAGTAACCGTGGCACTATATGTTTGATAGGTTATGTTTTGTACGCTATGCTACGTAGGAAACTGTGCCTCTTAGAATCTGTCGCTGTAGAATAGTTGAGAAGGGTTCTGCATTTGAAGTTTTTGTCACCACCCGTTACAGCATATCAAATACCGTAACTCTTCTGTCGTGCGAAGTGGGTAATTGTGCAACTCTCCTTGAAGGTCGCGTATCCTAAGTACCCAATTGACGTCAATCTGCATCCCGGTTCCCACCTCGTATTCTAGGTATCAAACTGTGCCACCCAAAGCTAATGCTGGGACTCTTTTAGAGTGATCACCTTGTTTAGAAAAATAACGAGACTCTGGATGGTTGAATTTTTTTTAACCCAGATACGGTGGCTAATCAGCATGCCATTTACGCCATACGATCGTTAGAAGGGAAATGGGAGGCATTTGTACAGATTACAGCAATTAGTTGACGCAAGGGACCGCGGTAGGTCAATTACCTGCGAAATTGTGGGCGCCCAAGTATCTAACGAATTATTACACATCGATGGCGTATCGAGTCAGCTCAACCTAGACAGCAGTTGCTAAAATTGAGATTATGTCATGGGGTTGAATAGACTGTGGAACAAATATTTTGGGATTGTAGTTATCCAGCAACATGGGTGGGATTATTCATTGCAGTATTGTGCTAGTCGAACGGCACCGAAATAATCGCCAAAAATTTACGAACAACCTGATAGAAGTGGATCTGGCCTATACTCAGTAGTTGATGTATAACAAGTGCGTGAATACAAAGGAATGGAGTTGTATTTCGTCAAGAAATGACAGTGGAGTCCAGCGCGGACATGTTCAGGACAACAATGCTACGACAGCTGAAGGTGCATGCGATACTGGACTCAGACGCGACTACAAGAAATTCGATTACTCATGTGCCGAAAAAAAAAACGCAAGAGCAGATGGGCAATATCAGGTATTAAAGTGATCAGATTGAATAAAGGTTTGTTAGAATATTGTTCAGACAAATTGAGATTTCAGACATGAAAAGTGAAAATGTTAATGTAAAAACAAAAATATATCATCTACCTTTGCAGCTTTACCGACCATAATTTATGTGTCACGTGCCACAGGAAATGAACTGTATTTCGGGTGGAAGGTGTATTATGTACAAGTACATACACCTTCAACCCGAAATGCCCTTTGTACCTGTACTATCTATACATGTACGGTACGTATCTTCGCCATACACCTCTTTAACTGCATTTCATATCTAACAGCATTTTCCATCTGAGCCTCTGTTTTCTTATCCTTCCGTCTCTCAGCACTTTCTCCCAAAATACCTCCAGGAAAAAGTTTGTTGTTGTTTTCCTTCTTTTTGCCACAACGGCTCGGGGGTCCCCAGTGCGTTATGCTGGACACACACTCCTCCATGCACTCCAAGAATTCGCAGCGTACCTCAAGCATCGATGAACATGACAATACACCTAGCGCGTCGTCGTCATATTTTATTGAAGGACCATGGGAGCATCGAAATCGTCGATTTCAAAATGTGTTACTTCACGTGTGCAGTTTTATTCTAATTTTAGAATTCGCAGAACGTGTAAGTTATTATGGAATCAATCAAGGCCTTAAGAACTTTTTAGGCAAACTTGGTTGGTCTCAAGTTGGCTCCAATTCTCTCAAGAGCACGTGGACGTCCATTTGTTACCTTTCGCCATTATTGGGTGGCTATATTGCCGATGAAAAATGGGGTCGATTTCGTACGCTGTGGGTATTTGGAGTCTGGTACACCATGGGAGCATTTTTACTCACTGTGTCCGCTTATCCGTCCATGATGGCCCGTGAAAATCACCTTTTAGCGAATATTTTGTGTCACGTTGGTCTATTTGCTGGCGTGGCCGTGGGAACAGGAGCCATTAAAGCCAATGTCATTACATTTGGCGCCGACCAGTTTGACCCGAACGATCCAAATGAAGTAACGCAAAAGGAATATTTTTTCAGTTACTTCTACATTGTCATTAACTTGGGAGCAATTTTTTCCTATGGCTACCTCTCGGTATTATGTGTTGAAGGCACTGAAGCAATACGTGACGAATATGGGTATTTCGCCTGTTTTTTCATCTGTGGTGCCGTCATGGTCCTTGCTTATGTTTTATTCCTTTTTGGATCGCCTCGATATGTCCATTTTGCACCGCAAGACAGTGCATTGAGTCAATTGTGCACGATCGTGAAGGGAAATTGTGCCTTTAGCTTTGAAGCGCGGATGTTATACTACGGACTGATTGCTTTTGGGTTAGCCTTTCCTCTAAATCTACTCGCGTCCTTCTTGTCGGATTGGTTATCGGTTGGTCAATACTTGTCCTACTTTGTCGTCGTTTGCTGTGCATTTGGTATGTACGCGTGGATTCGGTATGGTATAAATACAGCGTATATGGACAAGTCAAAAGCATCTAATGGAGGCAAGTATAACGATGAAACGGTGGACGAGATCAAGATGGTGATTCGAGTGCTACCGTTTGCATCTTTCATGATCATGTGGGAGTGCGCGTACGACCAGCTGGATGCAAATTTCCAGTCGATTGCACAACAATGTGACCTCCGGATCATGCCTGAAGGCGATAATGACTTCCTTGCCGTCCAGATTCCCGGAGCTAGTTTAGGTATCTTTGATCCACTGACCATTATCTTGCTGATCCCAGTGCTGGATGGATTTGTGTACCCATTATGGGGGAAAGTATTTGGACGACCACCGAGTGCGTTTGGAAAGGTGTTGACGGGACTTATTGTTGCGACGCTGACCATGGTTTGGTCAGGATTTTTTGAGATCATTCGACGAGATAGTGGGGTGATTACGTATGTCGACGAGAGCGGCGACACTGTTACCATTCCGAATATTGGATCAGGTGAACCAATGAACCATACATATTGGGCCTATGCGATTCCAATGTATGTGCTGATCGCGGTAGCCGAATGTCTCATTAACGTGACAGCGTACGAGCTGTTCTACACAGAGGTGCCTGTGTATCTTAAAAGCACTTGTCAAGCCATTAATCTGTTCATGGTTGCGATCGGAAGTAACTTGACCTCAACTTTTACGCTGATCTTTGAGCACTACATTACCAACGACCTCAATTACGGCCACTTTGAGTACATGTACTGGACACTCGGCGCCCTTGGTGTTGTGAACATTATTGTTTATGTAACCGTCATGCAGTGGATGGAATTCGGAATGGCGCGCTTTGATGCTGATGACGAATTGCTCGATGGAGCTGTGTTTGATAGTCACGGACAAAACATAACAAGTATCCAGCGGCATTCCTCGTTTGAGAGCGTCTCCTTGTCTCGAGGGTAACCATTCGCCTGCCTATGCGCTAGAGCAGTCTGTGTATATGATTATTTTATGGGTAGAGAGAGGATGAATAAAAGTGAATTTTGCATGCGGGGTTCTAGGTTGCTGTTTTACGCAAGACCAAGTAGAGGATCAAGATGAGAAGATGGCGTACTTCAATTATTTTTCGCATTTTGTTAGACAAGTGTATGATAGGTAGTGTTAAAAGTATTCATACTACCGGTTTTTATTAAAGCAGGGTATGATTAGACCAGCCCTAAATTCACTGATAAAGCCCTAAATCCACTGATAAAACCCTAAATCAACTGATAAAACCAAAAATCCACTGATAAAACCCTAAATCCACTGATGAAACCAAAAATCCACTGATAAAACCCTAAATCAACTGATCACGTGATTCTCAACACCAAGCGCCTTTTTATGAAACCTCTGAGATGTCTTGGATAAGCTGAGTTTGCATGCCCCAGCATCAAGTTACGTTTTCTGCTCGGATTTCATGCACAATCAACTACCATCTGATTCTGTTGACCGCTGTAGCCAACAACTTATAGGCAAAAAACGTCGACGTGCAACGGATTTTCCAAAAACGACGCGCTGCTCTACGCCTTTTGTTGAAAAGAAGCGAAGCTCGACTACTGCGTGTCATCGAACGACGCTCGAGATGCCAGCATGCAAATGTCGAAAACTCGGTTGCGACTTTGGTAACCTGGAATGCCGCCAAAAACGTCGATTTCGACGAAATAAAAAGTGGTTCTCTGCCACGGAAGATAAAATATCTACTGGGAAAATCCATGCGCTTGGTGTCGAGTCTCAGCCTTTTCTAGCAGGAACGGATGAGTATGGAATAACTAGTAACTTTCACAGCTGGGATTGTTCTGTCGAGAAAACTTGCCTCGGTGCTAATGATGACAAGGACTCTGATACTGAGGATGTCAATTGTCCTGGTAACGTTAACTTGGGCTCGTCACGATCATCTGTGGTCATCATTTAAAAAAGTATTTAATTCACATAAGTAATTGGAAACAGTGTACGGCTTTGACAAAATCAGGAGCGTATTCTGGTGTCGTACGAAGTTCCACTCGATATATTCTTTGCATACGACCCATGCCAGTTTTTCATTTACGCAAGAACGCACTACAAAATAATTGATCAGGAGCACTTTGATGAAGCATCACAGAACGACAGAGATAAAATTCACACCACCTTTATGGACTTAACAGCTAAGAGGCATGTTGAAGGGACCCGCTCCGAAACTGCAAACGCAAAGGGTTTCGCTCGATCCGTGTTGCACACATATCTTGACACACTGACTTTTCTTCCCTACAACTCATTGCCATGTCGATTCGCTGAGATTCCGACAGTTGCTGTTTCCTTCCCCACACCCAATTTTCGTTCCGGTTAGACACAAATGGATGATCACGTGATCAGTGGATTTAGGGTTTTATCAGTGGATTTTGGGGTTCATCAGTGGATTTAGGGGTTTATCAGTGGATTTAGGGTTTTATCAGTGGATTTAGGGTTTTATCAGTGGATTTGGGGTTTTATCAGTGAATTTAGGGCTCTTCTATGATTAACATTTTTATTAGTGGGCGACCTACCCGCACCCCCTCCACTCAAGGGGCATCCCCCACGTGACTTTCGACCAATAGAGATGAATATTGCTACTACTAATAAAGAGATGGTATTGTGCAGCGGTAAAAAAGGTATCCTGCACCGGTAGCCACCGCTGCACGATACCATCTCTACATTTATTAAGTTACAATAAGTTACATGTGTTACGGAATTGTATACTTACTGTAGCTCATTTGCATCAGGTGATGACGTCGAATAATAATGAGACGCTGGGACAGACAAAGAAACGACATAAACTGGAACTACGTGTACGTATGCCCTTTCCGCTGCTCACTTTTCGCTTTCTTGAATTTCCATTGATAATGAAATGCATGTCATTGGAAATCTCCCGTCTCTTATTAGACACTGCAAAATGAAGTAAAGGCATTTCAAAAGATGGCCAAGAAAGATCGACGAAGCAAAAAGGAAGTTGAAGATCAGGTGGAAGCGATGGAAATGCGCTAAAGGAGCGCCACAATCAGGAGCTGAAATCTTTTGAGACGGAAGAAGAAAAATACAACGAGTCTTATTTCTCACACAAACGAAGCTGTTGAAGCTGCAAGTTTAGCCACAAACAAGCCAAGGCTCAAGCGAAAGCTCAGCGCAAGCGAAAAACAAAAAGAAGCAGGAAAGAGAACGACGAGAACGCATCGATGAAACTAACGAGAACACAGTAAGCGAGCGGCAGATTGAGGCAGATATGATCCTGGCGCAGCTGAAAAGATATAGACTCAAGATTAAGGATATATCATCCGACGGCCACTGTATGTATCACGCTGTTGCTGATCAGATAAAGCAGAAAAATCTACCCATTGTTGATGAGATGTAAGGTTTTCAGTACCTGCGCAGAATCACGAGCGAGTACATGCTAGCACATCCTGACAATTTTTTGCCTTTCATGGCACTGGACGAGAGTGCTGGTGGTGGTACTGACTACGCGTTCATAATTTACTGTAATCGAGTCGCAACTACAGCGGATTGGGGAGGTCAATTAGAGCTTCGGGTTTTGGCGTGTGCTTTAAGAATATCAATCGAAGTGTTCTCAGCTAAAGGCGACGTGCTGATGATGGGTAGAGAAGTTGTCTATTAAGCCGACGAAAACGCGCCGAAGCTTCAATTGACATACCACCTCCATTATTACGCCTTAGATTAACATTTTAACTCCGTAACACCATTGTAGATGGTTATATCAGAGGGATGCCCTTTAACTCGGCAATCATGTTTCTTTTGGTACTTGCCACAAATTTCGATACGCCGCTAAGGGATCTTTTCAACTTGTTGATACAAAAGTACAGCCCAGGACAAGCGACAATTGCACATTTATTACAAAACTACATATGCAGTGCTGTGAATGATACTAAGTATTAAAATAGTCTGTCTATTTTTAGTTTTAAATTATTAAGGTTACCGCTGCAGGATACATTTTCTCTTTATTATTAGTAGAAATATCCCGGGACGGGCTAAACGGCAGTAAGTGAAAGACTAACTAGCAGCAAGTGAGGCAGCGGCTAGGAAAAAACAAAAAAGTACCAAAAAGGATATACTTTTTTACCCTTTTGGGACTTTTACTAAATACGACAGCGTGTAATTGTTTTGGGATGCCCGCTCTTCGATTGGTAGCGCTAGAGCCTTGTAAGCGTACGCCAGAGCATCGTTATAGATTTTCATAGCATTCTTAAAGTAACCCCGATGATCCTTTTCGCATCCGAAAACATGTAATTTCCCTGGTTCTTCCAATGCATCGCTAGACTCTCAGCAGACTCGCCGTCCTCAATCAGCGCCTGAATCGCTTCCACCATCTCATCACCTTCCACTATGTGATCTTCAAACAACGTCATGTCTGGTAACGCATCCATGTAAGCCTGGCGCTGCGCTGGATCCCATAGCTTGCTCTCATCGATTTCCAAGTCCACACCAACCATTAATGATTGGCACTAACGTATTTTTCGCTCTTTAAGTGCGGTTTAAGTGCGAAGTTGGCAGTATCATGAACGCAACAACCTCCAGCAAGCGTGCTCTAGACGAAGCGGAGACGCAACTCCAGCCGATAGAGGTCCAAGTTCCAGTGTGCTGTATTTGTGGCAAGAGCAATGTCAAGTGTCGATGTCCTCGCTGCGAGCGCATCACGTGCATGTTGCATTGCTGCGTGGAACACAAGAAGCAGGTGACTGAAGTAAGAGATAAAAAGCCTAGGTCGTCAATACCGTACCACGGTCATGGTCCGTCGACTACCTCGAACTCCTTCGCACACTGTATGTGCGAGGATGCGTAGCGCCAAGAATCAACGGTCAGAGAAAACGTCTCGTCGCAAAGAAAGAAAATGCACAAGTAATATATTTGACTATAACTAAATTATAGTCTTACCCAAATACACAAACATTGAGTATACCTTTTTTGGTCTTGTACGAATATGTCCAACTTTAGATGCCTTGATCCGCGTATAAAAGTCCTAAAAGGGTAAAAAAAGTATATCCTTTTTTATGTTTTTTCCTACTCGCTGCCTCACTTGCTGCTAGTTAGTCTTTCACTTGCTGCCGTTTAGCCCGTCCCCAATATCCATCTATATTGGTCGAAAGTCACGTGGGGGGTGCCCCTAGGGTAGAGGGGGGTGCGGGTAGGGCGGCCCTTTATTAGTAACAATATTCATAGGAAAGCGCTATTTGCCCCCCCCCCTTTTTTGGCTATTTGCCCCCCCACCCAAATTATTTCCATGGATCAGCCAATCAAAAATTACTCCGATCCACTCATATATTATTGCCAGCTAGCATCGTGGTTTCATAATAACATGACTTCGTTACATAGCAAGGAGAAGTGGCTGAGTAAATTACAATGGTAACAGTCCTAGTACACACACCCTGTTGGAATTTGCTATGCTACGCGTGTGTGCAGCCTGGTGTTAGGCTGCATACAAATCCCAAGTGTACGCGACCATTGTGGCCACATTTGCATTTATTGCATATTTGGTACTTTAGGATTTTTTTTATTCTATTATTAAGTTTTAGGGTAGGTTCTTAGGTACCATTCTATTTTATATTCATTATATCTTTTACCCATTAAGTCGCATTACATCCTGCCCTCGTGCGCCCCTGATCAAGTAGGGCGCGATTCTTTATAAGAAACTTCCATCCCAACGGTAGTCAGGCGCTAACGGTCTGAACTACCATTACGGAAAGTTACACGTGCCCCCAACTCGTGTCAACTTCCAACAGTTTATGAGCCCAAGGGACACGGGGGCACGTACTGGCATAATAAATTAAAGGTATTACTCGGCAGGTCCAATAGTGTTGACGATTACACGTTGGACGGACTCCTGATACATTGGAGTGATTTTGTTTACTGGATACGACTATTGCGTTGACGATTGCGCTGGTGTCGCAGTAAATTGTGGTTATTTTAAGAGAATCGACATTTGCGCTGAAGATTGCGCTGCTGTCGTGTTAAATTGTGTTTTTGGCTGAAGTCGACTGTTGCGCTGGTGATTGCGCTGCTGTCGCAGTGGATTGGTTATCTTAGCGTCTGTTCATCATGGACGAGGACGACGTGTTTGACTCGGAGAACGCACTGAGGGCGCTGGTGTTGCAAGTAGGCAAGATGAACGACCGCTTGACTAATATGGAAGGAGAGAGGCAGGGAGGCCTCGGGCGAAAGGTTTCGCCGGCTACGGTACAGAATACACCGGTTGGTGGTGTGAGCTCCACATTCTAAGAAAGTATTAGGAATTTCGCGCCGTTTGGGCAGCGAATCACGATTGATGACCTCTCATCGGATGAAGGCGTTGAGAGAAGAGGTGCGCCGCGTGCGGAACCGCCGCTTAGGCAACCTGGAGTACCTTTATTTGTACCTGGCGATGGGCAGGCGGCTGTGAATAAAGCGAATCAGGACGCACAGCCGCGTTTTTTCAAGATTCCAAAGTTAACAGTACAAAAGTTTACGGGTGCTGAAATTTACCCCGGATTAGGACCTGGTTTCAAGGATTGTGCATATTTGTATGTAGAAGCCCTGGAGATAGCGGAAATTTCGTCTGGTTTTACGTGGACGGAGAGACTAAAAGTGAACAAGCTTGGCGAGCAGCTGGAAGATGCGGTATCAAGATACTTCCGTTCGAATATTGGCATTTAGTGGCAGATCTTGCAGACATTGCTCTTCGTGATGGAGCAGATGTGGCGCGCATACAAGGTGACGATATCTCACCAGCAGGCAGCGCTGCTATTTGCAAGCGAGAAGGATCCAAGGCGCTCATGGAACGAGCACTTACTTTAGATGAAAGCGTTGGCGCGCGAGAGCGAGTCCAGCGAGAAGCTGATAGTGGAGAATCTCGTCAAGTACGCAATGCCGAGCCTGAAGTATGCAATGATGACTCATTATAACCCGTCGCGGACTGACTACATTATGAATGCACAAGAGCTGGTGGCGTGGGCACAGGAAGGCGAGATGGATCATATCAGAAGCCGGAGAGGGCCGAGCGTGAGTGTGAGCGCGGTAAAAGATACTAGGAAGGCGATCACGTGCTACGGTTGCGGTAGCAGAGGACACATTCGCCAGGATTGACGCAAGAAACCTGACAGAAAGCAATCCTATCGTGGAACTCAAGATGTCTCATCGCAAGAATATGGATTGTCGACTACAGAGGCGAGTGAAGAGTGGCAAAATGTGCTGAATTCAAGTTATCTGGACGAAGGAGACGCATGGATTCTGGATAGCGGGGCGAGCCGTCATCTCGTCGGTGATGAAGAACTATTAGAAGATTTGAAGACAATTGCTGATGGAATCAAGATGACGTTACCGGATGGGAACTATATACAGGTGACCAAGGTTGGCAAGGTGCGACTACGAAGTGTTAATGACCCGAATGTCGTGATAGCGTTACAGTACAGGAGGTGTATTATTCGCCGAAGATATAGAGGAACTTAATTTCGCTGGGCAAGTTGATGGAGAAAGGATGCAATTCGTACACCGAGATGACAAGATGGAAGTTCGTTTGCGTGGAGATATGTTGTTCACTGTAAAGATGATCGGATCAATTTTAGTGGCGAATCTACGTCCTAAGATGAGTAAAGCTGATTTCGCAAACTTTTCTGATGTGCTCATTAACACGATCATGGAAAACAGTGATGAAAGTGTCCAAGAAGGGAGTCTTTATCACTTTCATCTACGTTTGGGGCATATCTCTTACGACACAATCGAGCGACTGGCGAAAGATCCAAGGTCGGGCCTCAAAATCACGAGCACACTGCGACCAAATTGTTTAACGTGTGTGGAGGGAAGGGTGCCCGAAAAGCACAACCCAAAAGAGATTCCGGACAGCACTCCCCCATCGACCGGGCGGGCGGAGTCATATGTAGCGATCTCAAAGGGCCCATTGCGCCTCGGGATCGTCGTGGGAATCGGTATCTAGTCGTGTTTGTGGATCATTTCTCGTCGTATGTACGTGTGTTTCCAGCTAAAACCAATGATCAGGCCGCAAGAAAGTTCGAACATTTCTTATCATGGTTTGAGAGAGAGTTTGATTGCCGGATACACGTCTTGCGTACGGACGGCGGGCTGGAATACAAGAATGTTAATTTTTTCTGCAGGAAAACTGGAATCAGGCGTCAAGTCACGGAAGCCGGGTGCCCGGCGTCAAATGGTAAAGCAGAAAGACTGAATAGGACCATATTCAGCTTGGTTCGTTGTATGGTGTTTGGCTCGGGAGTACCGCTTACGTACTGGTATGAGGCGGCTGAGTATCCGGCATACATACTCAACCGTGCTCCCACTCAATCAAATCCCGGGAAAAAATCTCCCTACGAGATGTTGACAAAAGTCAAGCCCAGGGTGAATGACATCGTTGTATTTGGGTCGCCATGCATGGTTTGGCGAGACCCTGGAAAGAAGGCACTTAACAAGAGGGCCGAAAGTGGATTGATTATAGGCAAAAGTGACGAAACAAAAGGTTTCAAGATTTTGCTTCTCAAGGATCTTGTTGTTACGACTACGAGACACATCAGTCAGATCGAGACGCTGGATACAAGAGCGAGTCAACAAGTAACGCGAGCGTTAGCAGGTGATGATCCCGCACTGGATGAAGCGGATACGAATGCTGGAAACCAAGGAGAAGATGGTGTGGAAGAACGAGACGAGAGCGTGCCAGAGCGCGTTGATGATACGGTGGAACAGGCACCGAATACACCAAGGAAGGATAGCGTGAAACCGAAGCGAGCGATACAAGAAACAGCAAAGTTTAAGGCGTACAAGAACACGCTAAATTGGAAGAAGAGGAAGAAGAAGTCTGGGACGGAAGGAGCCGTCACTGAAGTGAATAAAGAAGTTGAAGCGAGCACAAGTGTGCAAGAACACGAGTTGGCTGTATACGCGGTGATGGGACCTGATGACGTGGACATTAAGTCAAGATATCCGAAGGACCCAAGTAATTACAATGAAGAACATAAGCGAGACGATGCATGCAAGTGGAAGGAGGCTGAAGAAGTGGAATTAAAAACTTTACAGGACATGGATACCTGGGAAGTCGTGAATTGTCAAGACAAGAAGGCTATACCTACGAAATGGGTATAGAAGACGAAGACGAAAGCAGATGGAACCATAGAGAGGTACAAGGCAAGACTCGTGGCACGTGGTGACAAGCAAGTTTGCGGGTGAGATTTTATTCTTACGTTCTCGACTGTGATGGATCTTAGCAATGTCAAGGTAGTGCTGGCGATGGCTCAAGTTTGGAATGTGCCGGCAGGGCACGGAGATGTTCCAAGCGCGTACCCGAAGGCGCATACGGAGAAAAATTTCGATATTTTGTTGACGATACCCCAAGGCATGGTGATCAAGGATGAAGTGTTACGAAGTTTCGAAGTGGATTCTACCAAGTGTTTGGCTTTACGTTTGAAGAGGAACCTATATGGATTAAAAAAAGCTGGACGAATGTGGTATGAGTTGCTGCGTAAGACTCTGATTGATTTGAAGGTTGAACAATGCATGACGGATGCGTGCATATTTTCGCGAAGATATGTTGAAGGCATTGTGATTGTTGGAGCTTACGTAGATGACTTACTGGTGACAGGAACGACAGTGCAGCTGGTTGATTAGTTTTTAGAGATGATGCAGATATTGGAGTTAAAGGATCTCGGACCGATAGAAAAGTTTCTCAGGATACGTATTGGTGGAAGTCAAGACACTGGTTATACCATGGATCAAGAGCAGATGATCGACGAATTACTGATCAAGTATAAGATGGAGCAAGCCAACCCCGTACAGCTACCGATTGTGGATTTTAATGATGATGGTGAAGATGATAATTTCTTGCCTAAGACTGGAGCGGAAGGTGTACCGACGCAGAGAGTGTTTCAATCAATAGCTGGGAGTTTACTGTGGATTTTTAGGTGCAAAAGACTGGACATTTTGTTTGCAGTACATCGTGTTACAAGACGCATGCACGCACCAAGACAGGCGGACTACAAGCTAGCTAAGAAGATATTGCGGTACCTGAAAAGATCGAAGGAGTTCAAGTTGCGTTTGGATTGTAAGGCGAGGAATGGAGACAGTTTACAGTTAGTTGGATACACGGATGCGGATTTTGCGGGTAATAAGGCAGACAGGAAGAGTGTGAGCGGTTGCGTGGTTTTTCTGAACGGCATGGTTGTTGGTTGGCAGTGCAGAAAGCAGGGTGCAGTCGAGTTATCAATGGCGGAGGCGGAGTTTGTTGCGGCCGCGGTTGGTGGAAAGGAGATTTTAGGTTTGAAGGAGTTGCTGGAGGAAATCGGAGTCAAGGTGGAGATACCTATGCTGTTACGCATGGACAACCAAGCAGCAATTCGACAGCTGGAGGATGAAGCGAGTGGTGCAGCATCGAAACATGTAGATGTCAAGCTTAAGTTCCTAAAGGACTACGTCAAGCCCGAAGCGGTGAGACCGCTGCACGTGGCCAGTGATGACATGATCGCAGATCTTCTGACGAAGCCACTATGTGCAGCGCGTGTCTCCCGCTTACGCAGCAAGATTGGACTGGGCAAATGATGGTTTTCACAAGGAGTGGCATGATGATCGCGGAAGGAGTGTTGGAATTTGTTATGCTACGCGTGTGTGCAGCCTGGTGTTAGGCTGCATACAAATCCCAAGTGTACGCGACCATTGTGGCCACATTTGCATTTATTGCATATTTGGTACTTTAGGATTTTATCTATTCTATTATTAAGTTTTAGGGTAGGTTCTTAGGTACCATTCTATTTTATATTCATTATATCTTTTACCCATTAAGTCGCATTACATCCTGCCCTCGTGCGCCCCAGATCAAGTAGGGCGCGCTTCTTTATAAGAAACTTCCATCCCAACGGTAGTCAGGCTCTAATGGTCTGAACTACCATTACGGAAAGTTACACGTGCCCCCAACTCGTGCCAACTTCCAACACCCTGTATGCTAGACATCCAGAAATTAACACTTCTTATCTACTTTATGCGAGTGCAAGTTACGCTTATTGTGTAAATTGGTAGGTTTGATGTTTACGCCTAACAAAAGCCACACCGGTGTACGCACCAGCGAAATTTGACGGGTAAGTTTAAATCCCACTTGTATACTTTATAGTATTGCCAATATTACTATCGAACCATACGCCTTTCTACACGATAAATAAATGTAGGAAGTGCATTGCTTCAAGATACGCGAGGGTTTGATAGGTAGTCGGTAAGTCGCCGTCGAGTAGATTGACTGTCAAAAAACGCCTCCTCGACAACGGCAATAAAAATGTTAATGAACACGTACGTGAACAACGAGATGAACGAGTATAAATATACTTTTCACGACACAATGAAGTGGTGAACCTCCATCGCATCGAATGTGTCCGCGATAATATCTCCGTTCATTAGCGAAAACAAATTCATCATCGACGCACTGATCGTACCAAACTCCTCCATTTTGTTTCCAAAATAAATTGTGTCGAAAAGAGCATATCCAACAAGGATGAGAGATACACCCAACAAAAATTGCAGGACGCGTGGCGTCCCCCACTGCAGTGTCATTATAATTGAATAATTGTGCTCATTGTGCTCCAAATACCCAACAAGACAGCTCCAAAGTAGCAGTAATGCTGTCGCACGTATCAATCGATGCCAAAAAACAATCGGAATGTGAGCTTCCATGGTAAATAAACTCCACAAAGTGCTCGCAATTAGTAACACCACCAAAAAAATTATACCAGTGAATGTCTGTAAAGCAATAAAACACTGATATTAATACAGATCTGGAACACACTAAACACGATCCCACGTACAAGCTGCTGAGAAGTTTTAGTTTTAGTCTAAACGGTGTTTCAAACCATACTCTGATAAAATAATGGAGTGTCGTGTAACAGTACACACTCTCACCATCGCTATCAGCTAAAGCTACATTATGAAGGATTTTGACTTTTTCTTCTCGACGGGCATGTTTCATTATTTGAGAACAAATATATAGATCACCAATAAGTGGTGTAGAGCAGACAACAGATGGAAGTTTCTCATAACTTTAAAATTTCATGTTAGGCTACCTAATCACTTCTCAATACAAACATTCCATTGATAAAGTTCCTGGGGTTTAGATTACTTCTTCTACTTACTGTGAACTGTCTACGGGTGTCATTTTCACGGTCAACGGATTTTTGGTTGCCGTAATATTGACTTATGACGATTTCAGTATATTGGAGCTATTAATTTGAATCTAAGACACAGGTTTTCAACTATCTACGCACGAATGAACTGTGACAACTTTCAACAGGTACGTGTATATTAGAGACCACACCCTCAGGAAATTGTGCGGATAGGATAAGTTTAAATATGAAAAGGGCAGTCGAATGGTATGTATATTGTTAAAAGGATGAAACGAGCAGTATGCTGAGTGGAAGATATGCATGATATCTACAGTAATTATACAAGTGGTTCTTTAAGAATATAGCGTAAAGTTACTTAACGGTAAGTCAAAAACTGGAACAATCCAGCTAAAAGTCTGCAGTGTTATCAAAAGTTCATGTTCAAACCCGTCTATGATATAGTCGTGAGGACAACAAGAGATTACAGCGAAACTACTAGCTGCGACGAAAGGATTCAGAACACCCCGAACGAATGGCGCATCATAGCTGGGATCGCGGAAAGGACCAAAGTATGTCAAATATTACCAGAACATAAAGTAGCGACCGTGACTCTATCGTACTATTAAGAAAAGTTTTGAAGGTGAGCTGGTGAGCAGTGTAATTTACTGACTGATCGCAAATGAATTGTTTGACGAGTGACCAGGGCAAAAAAATAAAGAATTCGCGATCATTCAAGGATAGTATATTAAATGCACCTATCGATCGAATAGTTAATGTAATTTTCTATGATTTGAAAGGGCCGAAATACGCCGAAGGATAGATTCGGCAACCGGTATATGATCAACTTTGTTGAACACAAGTCTAATTACGCTCGGGTATTTCTGGCGAAAATCGAAAATGCTACCGCCAAAAAATAAACATATTTGACGTTCTTCGAGCTGCTGTTCAACTGCAAGGCTCATGTTTTACGTAGAGATGATGGGTACGAGTACAAGAACTTATATGTTTTTTTTGGCACCAAGACTGGAGTTAAGCGTCAAATTAGCGAAGAGAACAACCAATCAAGAAACGGCAAGGTAGAACACATGCATCGGACTCATGAATGCATGATGTTTGCAATTGGATTGAATCTTTCGTTTTGGGGCGGATCGGAACATACGCGGCCTATATTGTGGTGGAGTCAAGTTCAAAATCGAACACCGTAGTGTCGAGAACATGACCACCATCGTGCCCAGCCTTCCAACTGATGGGGGGGGGTACCCCGCGAACCTTCGCCTACGATCCGATCTGATCGTCCGCTGCTAGAAGACGACCGATCATCAGAATAGGACGCCTGGTCCGATTTTTGCGTCTCCATCTCACCTTGTGTACCCGATGGAATGAGCAGGTTGCACACTTGGTGGATCGTCGCTGTGAATTGATTTGGGTCTAAAATGCGAGACCGTGCTGGGTAGTGTACCCTAGGCGGAACTCTTCACCCTGGGTACGGGCAGACCAATTATACTTAGAGTAAGTGTACTCCAAAGGGCAGATCGCTTAACCGATCGTAGAGCCCAACCAATGTATGAAGAAAGGTCCAATATTCCAATATGGAGACCCAACGAGAACGTGACAAACTCCACGAACGATATCTCCACGTAACAATCCAAAAACTTGTTTACACGTTCCAAACGTGTGTAACTTGGGCTTGCGAAGCCGACCAATGCGTACTCCCGTCAGGGACTTCCGGCGGGCCAAGTGCGTCTGTAACGCGTCCCGGCCGGATATAATGAGCTAGAGGGGATTACTCGACCCTCTTCTCCCAAACACTCCGCGTGCGGAGGCGACTGATGTACTGTGCAAAGGTGCTAACGACTACCTTGTTGAGTTGTTAACGACCAAGAAAGACGTAAAAACCAAAAGACTCTTAGGAGGGAAAACCAAAAACTACCAATCCTATCTCCCTACGGTCCCCAATATGTACAAACATGAAATATGTAAAGTACACGCAATATCATGTGACCTACCAAAATCTGCGTTCTTGACACTTCTTGCACATGATAGGCTAAAAGCCTCCTTGATTTCCACCAATCCGATCGCTGATAAGCTGATCGGCGTGCCGCTGACACAAAGTGACCAAAATTTTTTGCATTCACTTCTTCACAGCCGCCCCTGAGTCTGGTCGCAGCCGCGCAACGGTAGCGACCCGATATCACCACCAGTTGGCATCCCAGATCTTCGCAGTAGCGGACTTCACCGATGGACAGATCTTCGAATCCGCCTTCGCCAGGTATTTGTCCTTGTGCACTTGATCATCTTGTAGCCTCTCTTGACGTTCGTTGCTGCAGGTGCCTTATGCTCCAAATCGCCACATGTTAATTCCCCTCTCCGATCGGCCCGATCTGACAGCCCTCGCAACACTTCGGATTCCGACACACCCGATGGGCATCAGATCGGGGTCGACCAGCTTCGGAAAACAGTCAGGGAACTTCAGTCGCATTTGGCCACAAAGGATACACCATTCTTGCAACTGCGGAAGGAAGTGGACACTTTGATCCCCATGTCCACGAAGTTGCAGGAGGTGATCTCTGAAAACGCGCATCTCCGGGTCCAGATCGCCCAACAAACAACACGAGGTAAGCTGATCGGTCGCTATCTTCATCTTGGATCTTCTCTAACCTTCCTTCGCGTGCAGATCGGCTGCCAACCGACATCACCAAAGCGTTTGACGCCCTACTTGCGGCTGATCGGCAGTCCCATGACCACTGCGATCTGCTCCGACCGATCTTGGACGGGCTGATCGGCGCACTATATGATCTGTCTCGTTTGGAGGAATACAGGTCACACCTCCGGGAACAGCTCGCGTTGGTCAACCGGCAGAGGTTGGAGGATCAGTCCGATCGGACTTTACTCCGCACCCAACAGGGTGACCTGGAGAGGCAGATCGCCGAGTTGCAGGACGTGGTCAAGGACCAGATCGAGAAGGTCGAGTCCTTCCAGAGCCGATCGGACGCCTGGACCAAGGAGTCAAACCGTCGTTGGGCGGCCGTAGATCGGTGCTACCAACAGTTGACTGACTTGCTGTACCGGCGTTCGGCTGCAGGCTCTAGCGTTGACCGATCTGCATCGGCCGCTCTGATCGATCTGCACCAAGATCGGAAGCGACGCCATTCATTGGCCAAAAGTCGATATTCCAAAATTCCAAAAGTTTCCAAGAAGCGTAAGGACGCGTCGAAGGGCTTTAGGGCGCTGGGCGTAGCGCGCGACTCCGAACTCGAGGAGAAGCGAGCGTTGCCTCAAAAGAAAGCCAAGACGCAGGCGCATCTTCCAAGCCCAAGATCGGACGCAGCCGACACATCCATCATCGTTAAATCGCATGCGCCCTTACGCCCCCGCGCTGCTCACACCAAGTATATCGAGATCTCCTCCGGAGAGGACTCGGGGAACAAATAGGGAGATTCTAAGTTCTTGTTCACTGCTTTGTCCAAGTCCTGATCCGATCAACGCCGAGGTCCTGTTCCACCGAAGTCTGCATCGGGGGATAATCAGGTGATCAGCTCCAAGGGTGATGTTGTTGCACGAACGCGTGAGTTAGCCGAATCGGCGCCTTCCTTCCAGCCCGGCACATCTGGGATGCGCCATCACGCCCGATTGAAAGGTGTGTCGATCGGAGATCGATCTTTTCCGTCGTTGACTTCAGATGCCACTTTGCCATGGTCACCGGGGCAGATTGGTAGCTTGCACCAATCAACCCTGACCAAGCAAGATCTAGCCCGGTCGATGCCCTGACCAGAGTTCTGGCTCTTCCCTCCAGCTTCGAAAAAACTCCTGCCGCTTCTGCATGGTGGGAGGACCTGGTCACAGCACCACAAATCGCCTGTCTGTATTCAGATTAGCCACGGAAAGTGTTCATTCTCCCCAAGCTGGGGTCCATGTTTGCGTCAACTGCGTGGATCGACTCGTTCTTGGGTCGAGTGAAGGCCTTCAATGAAGCCTACAGCCAAGCGATCTGGGAGTCTACACACTATCTAGTGCTTCCTCCTGATCGAGCGCAGCATGATCAAGGCCTGATCTCGTTCCAGAAGAATCGGAAGAAGCGCCGGAGTCGGGATGGCGAGGCCTGGCAGACCCTATGCCAGTTCGTTCTGGGAGGGATGCTGGCCCGCGAGCGACATCGACATCTTTGTATATCCTGTAGTTCTTCGTATGGCCAAGCGTCGGGTTGAGAAAGCCGGGGTATTAGCTGACGAAGTCATCTGTTATCCCGGTCTTCATTGTGACGGGCCGATCGCAGACCTGAAAGACGCCTTGATCCAGATCGATCGGAAGGAGCCCTGGCGCAATCAGCATCAGTACCAGATCGAAGGCCATCCGACATTGACTATCGGTCGTCTGTGGGGTGACTGCGAATCTTGATGCGGCAGGTTGCTGACCAGATAATACATAATAAATGTCATCATTCTTTCCAAATTCCTGATCACCTGATCACTTGATCAAATTTCATCACTTTCTCCAAACTTGCACCAACACGTTATCACACACAGTTTCCATCCACATCGATAAAATTATCACCACGTTCGTCACTCCACTACTCCAGTTCATCACAGTTCATCACACTAATTCACAATAATTCAGACCTTACACATATTCACACCGATCGATATACTGATCGGTGCTACTGCGTGTCTTGATCTTCATCTTCATGAGTCTCCATCACTGCGAAGCGATTCCGACTGACTCGTTCTCGCTCGAGCTCTCGTAGCAGTGCTCCACAATTTAGATCGAGTTCGTCGATCCAAGTTGCTTCGTCATGATCCTTCCAGCGGACCAGATATTCTCGGTGGGTGCGACCGAAACGTGTCTTCTTGACCGATCGGACATCTAGCACCTTTTCCACCTCGAATTCGTCCTCTTCCAATGGCTTTTCCCAACTGTCCTCCGGAAGCAGAGCCTCATCAAAATCGAATCTCTCCGCTTTGTCCATCAGACACGGCATTTTAGGCCGATCGGGGAACTCTCTCACCAGCTCAGTTTGAACACGAGCACGATCAGAAAAACTTTATAATCCGTGCCGATCGTGATCAGACGGGCACCATGCTCACAGATCAGCTCTGCTACACGGAAAGGACCGTGCCACATATGAGACAACTTCTTTGCATAGCCTTCTTTGACCCGATCGAGGTATAACCATACCCTCGCCCCTGGTTCAATACCATGAAGGCGGACCTGATCGTTATTCCGATCTGCTGGATCTTGCGTGGCCTGACGCAACTTTGCATAGACGACTTCTTTCGCATGTTGATAATGCTTCTGGACCTGCATGCGCCAACGACGGGCATCGCGATCGCGGGTGCGAGTGCAGCCGATCGGTATTGACGCTTCAAGTGTCGATCGAGGGTCCCATCCATACGCCATATAGAAAGGCGTTTCTCCTCGGACCCGATCGGTTGAAGAGTTGAGTGCGAATACCAGTCTCTCTGCATACTCGTCCCAGTCACGTTGGTACGGATCGGCCACATACATCTTAATCGCCCTTGTTATTGTCTGCACCATGTGTTCAGACGATCCGTTCGCTTTCGGACGATATGCCATCGTCGCGCTCTGCTTCTGGCCTAACATGTTATTGAACGATCGGAACACCTCAGCCATAAAACCGGGTTCCCGATCGTGTCTAATAACTTCACTGGCGCCGAACCTTCTGAACACGCATTCCTCGTAACTCTGGGCGATCTGATCCGCATATCGAGATGCACTAGCCTTTGCGATCACCATACCAGTGAATAGGTCGATCCAGATCAGCAGCTCAAGGTTGCCGCGTGTCGATATGGGTAGTGACGGTATGTGATCCATTGCTATCACCTGGTAAGGGTAGGTATCCTCGATATTTCCGGGCGATCGGCCCTTGATTATCGGTATGCCCTTTCCGGTCTCGCAATCTGTGCAACAGCCCACATATTTCTGCACGCTCCGAAAAAGTCCTCTCCAGTGAAAGTGGGCCCTGATCTTGTGTTATGTCCTGCCTATGCCTTGATGTCCCCCTTCTAGACTCACATGGTAGTGATGAAGGACATTCGGCTGTAGCAACTCAGGGATCGCTAGTCGATCTCGATCGGCACTGTATTGATCAATGTCACGGCAGTATTACAGCAATCCATTGTCGTCCACATCGTAACTGTCCGCGATCTTGGTACACTCTTTCGCCTGATCATTTGTTAACTTGGACAGTTTACCGCGCAGATAGGCCTTCAAGTTGACGATCTACTCTTCTTCGTCCTGCGCCTTGAGGATCCGTTCCGCCCTTAGCTGTTGTACAACGTACTCGCTCAGCCTTTCCTTTGGGAACGATCGGCGAGACTTCTGAGTTCGCGATCTAGTTTCTGCCATCACATGCACCGGATCAGCGCTTTCCTTGGGCTTGATCAACTCCGGGAGCCTGTTTTTGTCCGTAAGTTCATGTAGAACGGCCTCCTCGGTGATCGTCGCCCCGATCTGGACCCGCATGGCTTGGGTCGCGAGGTGATCGGAGCTTCTGTTCCAATCCCGTTTCACGTGCAATAGATCGTGGTTGGGATAGTCTTTCAGTGCCTTCATCACCCGATCATTCAACAACTTCAGCCGTGGTGCCTTACAGTCGATCTCCCCGGTGATCTGCCTTATCACTAGGTTGGAGTCACCACATATGATGATCCGCCCTTTTTTGTGATGACAGCAGATCAAGACATAGAAGGAGTCCCCGATATTCCGCCTCGTTGACCGTTATGTCAGGCGTGAAATCGGCGGCGGCTGCTACTATAGACCATTGTGGTAACTTCCACAGTATGGCACTATAGGAGCCGACCTTCTTCTTCACGCTAGCCAATCCGTCGAAACTCAATATCAGGAGTTCCTCATCCCGATCGACGATTGGTGGAGGCAATGAGATTGACTGTCGAGGTTGCTTCCTTGAGGCAATCTACATCAGAGCTTCGTCCACTTCAGACCGAGAGGTGATACTGGCAGCCAATGTGCCCAATATATCTTCCTCTCCCTTGGTGCACTTGACGACCTTGAGGGACCACTGTGACAAGATCTCTGACCATCTGCCGAGCCGACCATCCATCCCATTGGCTGATAATAGCCAGGACAATGTCGACCTTCTCGAAAGAACCTTTACAGATCGGCCGACCAGTAGGTTGTAGCACACATCCAAAATCCATAGTAAAGCCAGAACTTCCTTTTCGACGATCACATAGTTAACTTCGCTCGGCTTCATCGTCGGGCTCGTAAAATTGACCGGGTGGTACACTCCATCATGTTCTTGCCCTATAGTGGCAGAAATGGCCCACTTACTAGCGTACACAATGACGATCGGCATTTTTTCCGGATCGAAGTGTCCGAGAATCGGTGCCGTCACCATCTTGGCCTTCAGCATACCGAAATCAACCTTTGCACGTTTCATGTGATGTCTGCCTCCACCTGCGGAAAATGTGCGGGCAGATCAGAGTCGCAGCCCTCCCGTAAAGTTGCCCGATCTCCTTCGCGCAACATATGGTAGTCGACTTCCCGGAGCTCGTACAGCAGGGCCGCGTAAATCGCGAAGTCTTCAATAAAGCGGCTGTAGTAATTTAAGCTCCCTAAGATGGACTGCATTGCCTTCAGTGATCTGGAAAACGGGAGGTTGCTCAGTGACTCCATATCCTTGGGATTGGCCTCCAGCCCACTGATCGACACCATATGACCCAAATAGGCGACCTTCGACATTCCCCAAAAACTCTTCACAGCACTGATCGACAGGTTCCAACGATCGCATGTCTCCAACAACCGTTCGACCTTCTCGCACAGATCGCTCCATGACGAAGCAGGGATAAGAATGTCGTCGATATACGATCGGCTCCCCAGAACGGACGGTCTCCTTTCCCGATCGGTACTGATCTTTAAATGTCCATACAATGCGTTGTCGATCAGCCTCTGGTAGATCTGGGGCGCGTTCTTCAAACCGAACGGCATACGGTTCCACTCGAACAGACCGAACGGCGTAACAAATGCGGAAATCTCGCGAGCCCGATCGGTCATCGAAACCACCCAAAATCCACTTGCCATATCCAGTGAGCAATACCATAGCGTCTTGTCGAGATCTTCTATCAGATCGCTGATCAGCGGCATCGGGTACACCATAAGCTTGGTCAACCGATTTACCAAACGATAATCGATACACAACCTGATGTCGACACCGTTCTTCTTGATCACAATCACGATCGGTGAGGCCCACGGCGAGGACCACGGCTTAATGATCTTGGTTTTAAACAGTCCTTTAATAATATCGGACAATTTTTCGCGGTACTGTGGCGCCACACGTCGGCATCGCTGGGCGATTAGTTTGGCATCACCCACGTCGATGTCACAGATCTCTCCGTGAGCAGCAGGGGGTAAGGCGTTGCCTTTCCCGATCAGCAGATGTTTCTTTTTCCATATGATCTTCTTTAGCTGATCGATCTGATCGGTACTGTTGACATCCCGATCACCCACTTGCAGATCGTCCAAGGTAACTTCGGGCGGATCAGCAGAGACTTCTGGCTCTCCAGCTCCTGAATATATTAATCCCCGCCTTCATGGATACAAACTTGGTCGTCTTCAGGGTCAATGTCACCCAAACCGTCCTGATCGGTTGAACACTGCTGTTCCCGATCGGCGGGCTGCTCTTCAATGACATCGATCTGCTTAGGCGCGCCATCGTGGTCCGCCCCAGCAATGCCATGCTCCCCTTTTTCTATTCCCGTCTCCGCTGTCGCCTGTTCTTGTGACGCCACCACGTTGACGAACCTTGGCTCATCTGCTTGATGGTCCACCGTGTCCGGTGACTGAGGTGCCTTTCTTCGAACTAACATCTTCTTTTGGGGTTACATATACGGGTTGTTCAACCATAGGGGAGGTATCTTCTTCCACCGATCCATCATTGCTGATAAGATCGGTGGTCGCTTGGTATGCCAGTTCTTCCACTCAACATACCGTCTCGATCCTATCGAGACGAACCCCATATTTCTTGGCACTTTCCCTTACGCCAGCCACATGCCAAGAATAGTATTGTTGTCGAGCGTAAGCGGCTTGTCACCGATATTAGTGACTCGAAAAAAATCATATAGGCCGGCGCTCTTCTCACAAGGGTCGACACCCACCGATCGCTCCTGGTCACCCAAACTTCCTTGATCGAAAACCTTTGTCGACCGGGGTATCAGCGGATTGGCCGACTGGATGGTGACATCTTGGTACCACCTGACCTGATCGGTGTGCGATCCGTATAGGGGCCGCCGACCAGCTAACTGGATCTGGACCTCATCCGGGAGTGTAAGCACTCCATGAGACAGATCAAGGCGAATACCTGCCGGCACCATGAATCCATGCCTAACAGGGCATCCTGACCGGCCAGCTTGCCAACCCAAGCGCTGAAGAAGTAGACCAAAGAACCCGAGAGGGTGATCTTCACGCGCGTCCTTCCTTCGGTCATGTAAGAACGTTCACCTATTTCGACGCATTCTTGTATCTGGGTGTCGTCTATACGACATCCGACCTTACGAGCAAAGGCGGAGTCGATAATTGAGACTTCGGCCCCAGAGTCGAACAATATCGTTGCCTTCTGGTTATTAATCTTACCACAGGCTTTCGCCTGCTTGAACCATTTGTCGGGCGCAGGATACTTCCAGTATCCGCGAGACTCCCCAGGCAGCAGATCCAACTGCATGACCACCTTCGATCGGGAATATTCATCGGTCGTGATATTGTAGACCGGATGATCCCGATCGACGCAATTGAGAATAGAACATGTATTGTCGGTTTTATTCTCCTTGCCGACATATGCATAGATTCCAAACGTAGATCGCTCGGCTCGATCCAGATTCTAACCTGGAGAGCGTTCTAGTTTAACATCTCCATACGTCCGGTGGAAGCATCCCCGCGTGCTTACCCGGCACATAACACTTGAGCATCAGATTTAAGAACTCTTCGATCTTGCACTGTCCGTCCTCGTGGATCTCTCCACATGACTTGCACACGAAGAGGCAGTTATCGGTGGGGTGGCCGCGTCTTTCGCACTTCTTGCATATCAACTTCTTCCAGCAGTCCACACCGTCATGCTTGCTCGACCCGCAGTAAGAACACTTCTTGCGAGGTCGGTCCGGATCGGACTTGTTCCCACTCCTGCCCTTCCGATCTGCCTGGTTAGGCGTCGATCTGGTTCTTGGGGCAGGTTCCGTGACGAAGATGTGACGATATTGGTCTTTGTCTGACTCCCGACTGGACTGACTGCTACTTTCCTCTTGCGATACAGTGCTGGCTTCAGTCGTGATCGCCTTAACAGCACGAGCCGATCTGGTCAGGGGCCTCTTCACCGGATCGGTCTGTGTCTTCGATCTGTAGCGACCTGATCCAACGGCTCCCTTTGCCCTCATGCTGCGTGAGTGTTGCAATGTCCACAACGTCTGCTCCACTTCCCCCACATCTTTGAGGCGCAGCAGAGTGAGCTGATCTGCCACCTCTTGGTCATCAAGGGTACTGATATAGTGACCCACGTGCTCCATAGCGGCACCGGTCGGTGGGTTGCCTTCCTTGATCGTTATCCCGGCGCGAATTGCAGCCACGTTCAAACGGTGCAAGTACTCAATCGGCGTCTCGTCGCCCCGATTCTGCATATGATGGTATTTGCGGGTGCTAGGGAATCCGGAGTTGCAGTACTGCCCCTAAAATCCTGAACATAGCAGATACCAGTCATATCGGACATCCCGACCCAACTGTTGGATCCAGTTCGCAGTCGGTCCTTTCAGCAGATTTCTGAAGATCAAACACCGTTCCTGTTTTGGTGTCTGATCCCGCAAGAAAGAAGACTTGACCCGACCAAACCACGATCTGGCTTGCTCCTCGTCGGCGTCCTTGCCAGTGAAATCCTTGAGATCAGTGGTCGAAGCCATGCGAATTCGTGGGATCGCAGTACATCCGAAATCAAAGGCGGTCGTAGAGTCTAGTTTAGCCCTGCGCGTTCTGCCCGCCCCTGCACCGTCTGACCCATAGTGGTCATCCCGATCTCCGATCGACTCCATGTCGATGTGGAGAAGCGTGCCCAAAATTTGGCACACTTCTGGTCAAGTTTCGTCAAGGCATTTGGTCTAATTTCGGATTGGTTTAAACAAGGGGGGATTTTCAGCCTATCAGACTCAAGAAGTGTCAAGAACGCAAGTTTTGGTGAGTCACCCGACTTTGGGTATTTTACATATTTTTGTGGGGGTACATTTAGGGACTATAGGGTAGTAGTATTTTAGTTGAGTTGTGGATTTGCCTAATAAAGTAAGAAGTCTTTTGGTTGCAGGATTTTTCTAAGTGGAAGTCCTTTGGTCTTGGTTCACACCACAGCTAGAGGTCGCCGTTCTTCCCTTTTCGTACGCTAGTCGCCTCCGCCCACCGCGGAGTGTTTGGGGGCAGAGGGTCGAATTATCCCCTCTCGCCCATTATACCCGGTCTGGAAGCGCGCCGCACGCGCACTTTGGCCCACCGGAAGTCCCTCGACGGGAGTACGATTTGGCGATCTCAACACCTCAACTCAAGTACGTTTGGAACGTGCTATTCACTGGATTGGTCTTGGCGTGGAGATATCGTTTGTGGAGTCTCACGAGCATATTGGTTCTTTACGCGGACATATTGGCTTGTTTTAATATTGGTTGGAAACTAGACCGGTTTTGGTCTTATTTCGTATTGGTCAGGAACTAGACCGGAACGGTCGTTCTACCCTCTATTATTTCGTATTGGTCAGGTCTTGATGGTTTGGACGATCGACCTATTGGAAATTATCTCTTGGAAGTGTTTTTGGTCTGTTTGTGGCTGGGGTGAAGAGTTCCTCCCCAGAGATATCTACCCAGATCGGTCTTCTATATTCAAGACCGCTTCGATCCAATCTGCGATCCCGATCCACCGAGTGTGTAACTAGCCCATTCCATCGGGTACACAAGGTGAGATGGACACTAAACAATCGGACCAAGTGGGTTCTGATGACGACCGGTCGTCTGCTTGCAGCGGACGATCGGACCAGATCTCGAGTGGTGGTCCGCGGAGTACCCCCTCCGAAAGTTGGAAGGCTGGGCGCGACGGTGGTAGTCAGGTTATCGATGCTAATGTTTTCGATTTCGAACTTGACTCCACCACATCGAAATCGCTGTTTTTGCTTGATCGGCGCGGTCGGGCTAGCTGCGGCTTGCGTCTTCCTCTGCCAACTGGTCTGCCACTCGGGTAGCCTTATCCGTTGATGCCACTGACTCCATATCAACATCCCGGCAAGTATTGACATTTTGCCGGGCAGATCGGTCCTGGGCATGCGGGCGCGGAGGCGATCGGCATTTGTCTCCCATGAAACGCTCCATCATTGCCTCAAACATGGCTTGGACGTTAGCTTGGGTCATGGGCAGCGTGTTGTTATCCTCCTTTGGAGGTACTGAAACCTGTGGAGGCTCCTGGGGCCCCGACCGGCATGCAGCCCCATTCTGCCGCACGTCCTTTTTATGCTCCCATGGGGGTATGATCCGCCCCCATGGTCATCCGCTCAACACCGACCTCCAACTCCGATGAGCTATTAGAGGCAGGTGGAGACTGATACAGCGATTTATCATCGGAGCACACCTCATCATATGCTGCCGTTGCCTCAGCGGCCTTCAATGCCACGGTGGGAGTTAAGCGACGAACCGCCCCCACCAACGGCACCAAATGATCATGAAGAGTCGACATCGACATCTCCAGCTTTCAAGTGTCCAGATCGAACAGTTTCTGCACGTTGGCGAGGTTTTGCACTTTTATGCCGACCTCATCCAACATTGCCAGCAGGTTCTTCACCAATAGCAACGGCCGATCGCTTTGGATTGGCTCGGTGGTGGGTCCGAGAAGGCGATCGGGGATCTGGGGGTTTAAGATCCGCATGACCTGGTCTTCACGAATAAATCGCTTTAACTCGTGGATGTAATACATCCTGGTCAGATCTTCTTCCTTGGTAACCCCATCTTCGACTTGCGACTTTTCTTCCAAGTCGCCTTCATCAGATATCATTCTGAGCCTCTGCTTGGGGGCCTTGGGAAAGTGCATAGGATCGTTCCGATCATCCTCCAAGTCGTTTTCATCTTTTACTTTTTTATCAAAACATTCATTCAAATGCATAGGATCAGGACAAAAGTCCTGATCCTTTCCGGAACTATATCAAGACTTGCTATAGTCCCGATCGGCTCCGGTGGGAGCCTTTTGGGGAGGTAAAAACTTATTAATCCCGATCTGGTCCTCTACCCGGCCAGGTCGGACATCGCCATCATTATCGACAACGAGAAAATAAGGCGATAGACGTTCCTTATGTCCTCTCCAGAACGATTCCACATTTAATTCGTTATAATCATTTCTTGACGAGATATCATCTCGGTGACATCCGCGATCACCAAGTGATCCGGGCACGCGAACCATTGTGGTGGAGTCAAGTTCAAAATCGAACACCGTAGTGTCGAGAACCTGACCACCATCGTGCCCAGCCTTCGACGGGGGGGGGGACCACGCGAACATTCGCCTACGATCCGATCCGATCGTCCGCTGCTAGCATACGACCGATCATCAGCATAGGACGCCTGGTCCGATTTTTGCGTCTCCATCTCACCTTGTGTACCCGATGGAATGGGCTGGTTGCACACTTGGTGGATCGTCGCTATGAATTGATTTGGGTCTAAAATGCGAGACCGTGCTGGGTAGTGTACCCTAGGCGGAACTCTTCACCCTGGGTACGGGCAGACCAATTATACTTAGAGTAAGTGTACTCCAAAGGGAAGATCGCTTAACCGATCGTAGAGCCCAACCAATGTATGAAGAAAAGTCCAATATTCCAATATGGGAGACCCAACGAGAACGTGACAAACTCCACGAACGATATCTCCACGTAACAATCCAAAAACTTGTTTACACGTTCCAAACGTGTGTAACTTGAACTTGCGAAGCCGACCAATGCGTACTCCCGTCGAGGGACTTCCGGCGGGCCAAGTGCGTCTGTAACGCGTCCCGGCCGGGTATAATGAGCTAGAGGGGATTACTCGACCCTCTTCTCCCAAACACTCCGCGTGCGGAGGCGACTGATGTACTGTGCAAAGATGCTAACGACTACCTTGTTGAGTTGTTAACGACCAAGAAAGACGTAAAAACCAAAATACTCTTAGGAGGGAAAACCAAAAACTACCAATCCTATCTCCCTACGGTCCCCAATATGTACAAACATGAAATATGTAAAGTACACGCAATATCATGTGACCTACCAAAATCTGCGTTCTTGACACTTCTTGCACATGATAGGCTTAAAAGCCTCCTTGTTTTCCACCAATCCGATCTCTGATAAGCTGATAGGCGTGCCGCTGACAAAAAGTGACCAAAATTTTCGCATTTACTTCTCCACAATATCTTGAACCGAAGTCCAAGAAACGCAAGCACCAAGCATCTGTTGCCATTGGATTTTTTGACTAAAGAAGAAGGCGAATCTGGGTGAAATTTTTGCTTTGGATCGCCATGCACGATTTATCGTAACCCAGGCAAGGATTCGCTCGCTCATAGAGTTCAAGTGGTGAGTATCATTGAAAAAACTGAAGAAGTCAAGGGTATTTGAAGAAAGGGCGCAAGGTTGTGGAAAACCAGCACGTAAAGAACATTGAAAAACTCGACCAAGTCCAGGACAATAAGATTCAACAAATTTTGCAGGAAGATCAGCTTTAGGTGGTAAAAAAATTATGAATTTCAAGGTTCCAAGGAGAAATTCAAGAAAAAATCAAGTGGCAACATGATAGGCACATGACAAGAAGATAAACCAAGAGGAATCAAGTTGAACAAGCGATTAATGAAGATGCAAAAGTTGAAAAAATTGATGGCCAAGAAAGTAACGAAATTGATTAAATTTTGTTTCGGAAATGGACTCAAAAAATTTCGGACGAGCGATGAAAAGTTCCGATAAATTGAAGAGGATTTTTGCGATGAAGGAAGCGTTTTGAGCGAAATCAAGTGTAGGTGTCGTCAAAAAGCCGATGGATTGTCGTCCGCGTCATATGAAGTAGATCTTTAAGACCAAATTGGTTGAAAATGGCCAAGTAGAGAGATACAAGGCTAGATGGGTTGCTTGTGGCAACCAGCGGCGCTTTAGAGTTTATTAGACGCTAACTTTCCCATATGATATCGATAAGGGGAAGGGTGAAATTGATCTTATCCTTGGCGATCAAGTCGGGTGCACCAGCAAGGCATGGTGATTTTCCGAATGCCTATGTTAAGGCTTGAAGAGGAACTTGAATCAATTTTATATTCCGCAAGGAAGGCAAGATATTGAAGACGTTTCGGCTGAGGACATAGGAAATGAAGAAGATGAACAAGTACTCAGGGTAAAAAAGACGCTTTAAGGGCTGGGGCAATCCAGAAAATTGTGGAATCGGTTGGTAGAAGAATGATTACTAAAAATACAACTTTTTCTCAGTGTATCACAGGCGTTTGCTTGTATGTGAAGGCGGTTCAAGAACAAATAATCATTGCTGACATCTACGTAGATGATATTCTCGTGACTAGGACAAATTGTAACCGGGTTACATGTGGTTACATTAGTGTACGTAAGTACACCACGGTTAAGGTCAGATATTGACCAGTCCGAAGGGTTCGGACTTATTGGTTGCTTTAACCAATCAGGGCAGGAGCCCTTTGTGAAGTCGTGGCAGCCTGCCACGTGTTAGTACACAGGTGGTGTACACTATATTTCAGCTAAGCACGACTTGAATAAGCTCTACTTAGTATTACATATAGTTTACATTAGTTTAAATAATTTAGGCTAATTACATATATTAAATATAAATCAGTTTACAAAAATACTTAAGACTGCTAGGCGCGCGACCACGCCCGGTCGCGCGCGTAGTGAGTATTGTAGCCTAAGGGAGTTCTCCCTTACGCTACCCCCTTTATAAGGGAAGCCTTGTTACAAGGCGTTAGCAAAAGCTAACTGTAAACCACCCCGGGAATATTGGCCCCGAGCAAGAGAGTGATCTCTTGCTAAGCCCTTATACAAGGGCGTATCGGGTAAGTAGCGGCGAACGCCGCTTAAAGAAAGTCTTCCTCTGTGCGCTAGCCGCACCGTGCATTTACTCACCGGCTACACAAAGGAGGAGCGGGGAATCAATGTTTTGTACACTTGAAGACATCGGAATAAAAAATCTTGGGATGGGTCAAGATTTCTCGGAATGGACATTTTTGATGAAAACTTTGATTATACGTTAGATAACGAGGTGAATATTAATGGTACCATTAATGACTTCAGTCTTTGAGATGCTAATGTAGTAAAGTCACCAATCGGACAAGAATTGGAAGATTTGGTTATACAACCAAGCGATGGACTTTCAAACAATGGACATATTAGAATAAGAAAAAAATCAATCTCTTGTTGGAAGTCTGCATATGGGTTTAAGATGCACAAGGCCTGATATTTCCTTCGCGTTACACAAGTGCACAAGACGGACACATGCTCCAATGATGACCGATTGGAATTTGGCAAGAAGGATTGCAAGATACTTGAAATTAACCGAGTCACTTAAGATGACTATGAAGAAGTCGTAGGATACGTTTGAATGTTTCAAGAATTCGGAATACAGTGACGCCGACTATGCAAGGGCACAAGAAGACATAAAAGCAACTACTGGCGGTTTGATTTATCGAGGGTATGCTGGTGAGCTGGTTCTGCAAGAAACACAGCGGAGTCTCACTTTCGGCTATGGAAGCTGAATACTATGTGGCGTCTACAAATTAAGTGCAATTACTGGGATTAAAGAGTTACTTGATGAAAAAATGGAGTTGAGGGCAAGCTACCTTTGTAGATTTAATGGACAACCAAACTGCAATCAAGATTTTCAGAGGACTTGAAGGCAATTCGAACAGGAAACGTGTCCCCATACGACTGAATTATCATTTCAAGGTTAAAGTTCGGCCTTATCGAGTGTAACAGGACTGATACTGTTACTGGCTTACACTGTATTTGTGCGAGGAAGCGCGCAATACAAAAGGGGTAGGATTAGTTGATAACAACTAATCCTATAATAAAAGTAAATATATTAATATTCACTTGTTGCTTAGAACGCAAAATTAAGAGTGTTTATTTAATGGGTGGTTTAGAGGCTAATAGTATAGTAACTAACTAATCAATATAATAATATCAAGTCTTTAACTAACTGTACTATTAGTTAACCTGCAAGATTCGGTATTTATACCGAATCGACTTTTCCTTCTTAGATTATAATAACTTATAATCTCTTATTTAAATTTCAGAGAACGCGTCTGAAATTAAACTGTGATATTCTAACTTGAATATCAATTATGTAATGGCACCCCATTACATCACCCCCCACTTAAGGTGGTTGGCCAATAATAACTCTTATTTTGGCCAATCATGGGTGGCACTTGTTGGTCGTTCTCATTTACCAACTGATTGACCATCGACTCGATGGTCAAGGCACACGGCGGCGCTCTAAAGAGCGCTGCTGGAAACATTGAAAGAGCTTCTTCCTCCGCCTCAGCAGTAGGTGGTGAGGTGTTGAGTGACAACGGTGACGCTGCATTAGCATCGTCAACTACGCAAAGGTCGGAAGACGTATCGTCTTCGACCACAGATGCGGCTAAGGCGGCATCTGGCAAAAAACTGGGGGATGTTGCTAATGCAACATCTCGCACAATGGCAGCTTCCGAATGGCGTGTTGACAAGAGGGCCATGTTCGGGAGTTCTGACTCCGAACAAAGTGATGGGGATACACCTGTCCCCACTAAAGGATCTAGCGAGTCGAAACTCGCTAGGTGCTCATCGCCTAACAGCTATGACGACTCTGGTGTCGCTGTAATAACTGACAGCGACAATGATTATCACAGGTGGTTGCGGGAACGCAGATCCCCACCTGGACCAAGTACTTCTCCACGTCGGGGTGATTTGACCTTGGCGCGTGGTGTTGAAGCAGGCGGTGCTCCGCCTGCTAAAAGGGCTCGAACAGAAGCGGCGCCTGCCGCTTCTAAAGCGTATCATCGTACGGAACCACATGTTCCGTAAAAAGTGGTGTTTTGGACCCCTGGCTGGGCTATTGCCCCCAACAGTGGCGGTCACCGTAAACGGGACTGCCAGTATGCGTTGTTCGATATCAACGTGCTGGATGACTGCGAAGACATCCAGTCACGTCGATTCGATCGAAGTACAGACGATAAACGTCTGCACTTTATTGACCTCTTTTTCCAGGTTCGATATTATTCGAGCCGGAAAGGGTCAAGGAGGAACAGGGACGATAAAGACGTCCTGATTCAGAGTTGGAATGCTTTTGTTGACAACTACAACAAAAGCACAGATGATTACGTGAATAAAGTTCACGTAATGCGCGAGCGCTTTTTAAAGCACTCTCGAGCAGGCAAAATGGAATACATCCATTATGCTTGCATCAAAGAAGGATTAAAGTGTGGTGTCCCTTCTCACCTCGTTTGCCCGCGTTGTGCGCAGGGCGCTCCTCGTCTGTCAGAGGAGGAGTTGCGGGGGTACGGTGGTTTTTCCGTACCCGCCAAAATTCAGGGTTTAATTGATACCCTGAATGCATCAACACCTACTGTTGATGCTACTTTGCATTATGAGTTTGAGACTTCTTCTCAAACTCAGTCAAAAGGTCTGGGGCGTCGGTCCTCAGAACCTCAATCGGCTCCCAAGAGTCGAACTCTTGGGGATATCCCAGCCAGCGTACCAAGTACTCGGTACGCTGCCCCTTCTTCAAAGGAACCGAGCGCTTCGAGATCAAACGCGCGATAATGTATCGCTTGTTCCCCTGATTATCAATCAGGGGCGGCGGAGGTTGAGAATTCCCTCACCGTTGTTGTTGCGGAGCATGGTTCTTTGCTCCTCAAGCTCGAGGAGGGTTATTCCTCCTTGAGCAGCGATATGTCTCACTGTGTGAAGACATATCGGTCTCTTCGCGAGGATGTCCGCGACATCCTCGGGGCGCACACTGCCCTCCAGCAGAAGAATGATCTTCTGTACATTGAGATTTCCCGCTATAAGGGAGAGCTCGATCGGCGCACGGCTGATCTTGAGCAGTCGAAGGCGGAGGTAACGACTCTCCGCTCTGCTCACCAACGGCTGGAAGCCGATTACAAGTCTCTCTTGGGAGACTTGGAGAAGCACGGTATCTTCCGTGGTTCTGCGTCTCGTCGTAAGACGAAGACGAGTGATACGTCTTGAGCCGCCCAACATAGAATGTTGGGTGAAGCCGCATTGCTGTGGGAATGTATAAGGTATAGGCATTCCCCCCGAATCTCTTGGACCTTGAAAGGTCCAATGTACTTAGGAAGCAACTTCCGTGTAGGGAAGTTGCTTATTGCATGTGTAGGCAAATTAGTAGTACTTAATAATACTAATTCACCTTTAAGAAAGGAGTTTTTGTTCTTCCTTCCTTGTTTATCTGCATTTTGCTTCTGCTTGTCAAAAGCAGAGGCAAGTGCATCTTTTACATAGCGTATTACAGCTTGGCGCTGTAATACGAATTCATCTACTGCTTTATCAGCAGTAGGTGCATTGTCCTCGTTTTCTGCAGCCATTGCTGCAGACACATATTCATCGTATGCAGCTTCAGTTTCAATTGAAGCTACTTCTGCTTCTACTGTACTTTCAGTAGAAGGGCCATCGTTTTGCTCACAAGTTGCAGTTTCAACTTGCGCATTGACTCGATCAAAATTGGAGCGGGTCCCTCCCCCACTTAGATTTGGCGTACCGCCAACTAAAGCTGGGGTTCGTGGATGCCTTAAGGCATTCACGAAGAACGGTGTATGCTTAGTTGAAGCATGCACCGAATTGTTAATCGCAAATTCAGTGAGTGACAGGTAGTCACTACACTGTTCAAAGGCATGTGCGTATGATCGCAACATGTCTCCGAGAACGCGGTTAAACCGTTCCGTCTGCCCATCCGTTTCCGGATGGTCCGCAGTTGACATCTTCAACTGGGTTCCCAACAATAAGAACGTTTCTTGCCGGAAACGTCCTGTAAATCTCGGATCTCGATCCGAGACAATGTCTTCCGGCATTCCGTGCAAACGGAATATCGTATCAACGAATATCCGCGCTGTTTGAGCGGCGGTTACGTTCGCTGATACTGCAGTAAGATGTACCATCTTACTGAAACGGTCTACAAAGACCACTATTCCGGTCTTCTGACTATTGTAGGGTGGAAGACCGAATACGAAGTCCATTTAAATGGACTTCCAACACTCTGTCGGAACCGGCAGAGATTGCAGCGGAGCCTGTGCAGACTGCGGAGGCTTAACGCTCTGGCAAATCTCGCAAGCGCGTACGTATTTCCGTACCCACTTGTACTGGTTTCGCCAGTAAAGTCACGTGCGAGAGAAGCGTATGTCTTCTCTCGACCTTGATGCCCCGAAAGCCATGCATCATGATACTCAAACATAATTTGATGTTTGAGATCATCGTCGTTTGGAACGACGATGCGACTTTCATCTTTTTGGTCTGTGCTGTAAGGCAGCAGACCATCGTGCAGTCGATATCGATGCACGCAAGCGCGGAGGAACTCTGGGAGTTCGTCGCGCTTCTCACTTGATTGATTACTTAAGTAATCAATCAACAGACGTGTCTCCTCGTCTGTTTTGTACTCCTCGCGTACTTGTCGTATAATTGACGACGACAAAGCACAAAGCAGTGCAACGGATAGCGTTTGCACTGTAACCTTCGGTTACGGACCGTTTCGTCTCGTAATCGGGCCTTCGTGATAGCGCATCCGCTATCACGTTCAACTTTCCGGGTTTGTATTCAACCGTAAAGTTGTACTCAGCAAAGAATGACAGCCATCGAGCCATTCTTTGAGAAATGTGTGGTGAATTCACGGCCGTGCGTAGTGACGCATGGTCCGTGTAAACCACAAACGGTCTATCTCCCAATAGATAGATCCGAAACTTAGCCACTGCGTACTTCATGGCAAGGAGTTCTTTTCATGCACTGGATAGTTGCGCTCGGCTGGGCGCAACTGACGCGATTGATAGCAGATTACGCGATCACGATCATCGTGATCACGCTGAATCAAAGCACAGCCGATAGCGAAATCGCTCGCGTCGCAAACGACGTGAAACGGACGCTCGTTATCGGCTATAGCCAAGACAGGCGCTTCAGTCAATCTTTGCTTGACTGCATCAAAAGAATCATGGCATTGGGTATCCCAATGCCATTCGACATCTTTCTGAAGTAATTGAGAAAGAGGTCGTATTAACCCAGCATAGTTGCACGAATACTTGTGCAAATATGTTGCCAACCCAAGGAACTTTCGAAGTTCCTTAACGTTGTTTGGCGTAGGCCATTCAACGATCACCCTGATCATTTCTGGATCAGGACGCACCCCGTTCTTGCCCACAAAGCATCCAAGAACGGGTATCTCCGGTGCACCAAAGGTGCACTTCTTCAGATGTGCATAGAGCTTATGCGTAAGCATAAGCTCTAACACTCGACGTAGATACTCCCTATGGACATCTACATCGCTTTTATCGTGTTCACCCTTACTATGGATGAACACGTCATCGAAATAACTCGGTGCGAATTCTCGCACCGGGCGTAATAGATGCGTCACGCATCTGTTAAACGTAGCAGGGGCATTTGAAGCCCCTGCGCATAACAAGCCACTCCCAAAGCATGCCGCTTGGGGTACTTACCGCGGTGAGAGGGATATCCTTCTCACGCATTAGGATTTGATAAAATCCATCTCTTAGATCGAGAGCACTAAAGATGGTGCACCCACACATGCCATCTATGTTGACATCTTTCCGCGGTATCGGCGTATGTGCCGGTACCGTCGCTGCGTTCAGCTTGTTGTAAGCGTGAAAGATTCTCCACCCACCTGTGGACTTCTTCACACAAAAGGTGGGGGTAGAGTGCGGTGAGGTAGACTCCCGCACTTGGCCTGATTTACGACGAGCTTCGAAAAACTCGTCGATCGCTTTTACTTGATCACGCGGCAACGGCCATTGCCGCGTAACACAATACTTCGTGCCTGGCACGAGGTCAATTTCATGACGAGTTCCCTTATCCTTAGGGAGCTTGATAGGTACTTCTTCTGGGAATACGTCAGCGTATTCCCGAAGTACCTCATAAAATGGGGAGTTCGCTTTAAGCGACTCCCAGCTCTGAGCTTCAAAGCGCTGAACTTTGGTTTGATCATTGGGAACCTCTTTCCCAATGTTTTCCACTCGTAATGTGGATATTCGTTCACGAATATCCACTACATCATCTGTTGCTACGATAATAAAGATCTGTTCGATCTGATCATCGTGCAAGTTTCTCATAAACTTCTTCCAGCTTAGCGCTGGAAGAGCCACCACCTCCGAACCTTCTTTCGGAGGGTGTTCCATCAACAGAGACTGGGTAGATAATCCGGTCTCCGTTTGCGTCAAGACGTTGATCGTCTCGACGGAACTGCCCATGCAATCAGACGCACTCGTCTGATTGACTGCTACACGGTGATTACGATTCACCGTGTGCGAATACTCATCATCATGGTGGCCACTGCCTACCATGGAATTTTGGCGATCAGATGTGCTCTTTTGATCGGCCGCCTTTTCTGCGACACAGTGGTCTTTATCACCCGTGTGCATGACCAACGCAACGTGGTGGGCACTGGCCACCAAGGAGTTGTGCTCACGATTGCACTTGATCGTGATTTCACTCTCATCAACACGGAATTCTTTCATCGTGTTGGAACCTTCGGTCGCACAGTGGGTGTTTCCCACTGTGGATACTATTTCATTCTCACGGTGGGTGTTTCCCACCGTGGATATAACTTCATTCTCACGGTGTTCTTTATCACCCGTGGAATGTTTCTCTCCAACACGCAACGACTATTATTTTGTGTGTGGTAGTCCCTCTGGACTCTCACCAGCGGAGGTACCTTCCGCTGATCGTGTCAGAAAAGACCTGGTGGTGCCATCGCTATCCACCAGACTGTCTGACGCTACGGTTGTATCCTCTGATACAGCCGGATTACACACAGGGTGATCAGATCCTGTACGTACGCAGCAGTCGATCGAAGGTTTAAACTTGGACATCCATGGGATTCCAAGTACCATATCGAACTTGTCATCTAAATCGAGGACGATGAATTCATCCTCTAATGACAGTTCATTCAACTCGAAGCGTGTTTTAATCACACGATTTGGAATAGTCACGGTTGCACCTGTTGCTAACCGGACTGACAACATACTTCGTGGGGTTTCTACCTCCACGAAGCTCAACAGCGTTAGACTCTGAGTTCTAACGAAATTGTTTGACGCTCCTGTGTCAAACAAAGCTTGCATGGGAACATCGCTCCCGTGTGGCTTAACCTCTAGGGTGATAAGAGGCTTATCATCACCCTGCACCTTTTGACAAGACTTAGTCCCGTCTGGGGCTATTACCTTCACATGCCCTATGTAGGCATGTGGGATAACATTCCCAGTAGGGCGCCCCGCCCCTACTGGTGATTTACGTTTTTTGCACCAACAGGGTGATGTCCTTGTTGGTGTCGCCGTGCAGCGGACGGTTCCGTCCGCTGACTGCGTGGCACTGGACGCGGTGCCATACACTCATGGGCAAAATGACCCACTTTCGCGCATCGATTGCAGCGAATGTTCTTCTTAAACTTCGGTTGCTTCGAGTTCGAAGCAACCGCAACCGATAGGTCCATCGGCTCTGGACCTCCACCGCCCATGATGTGGCGCGGGTGGCTGTTTCTTGAGACGAAGTGTGAACTTCGTCTGCCCGACTGCTGATTGTTGACATGCTGTTGCGGCATGTCAAAAGCGAAGGGCTGTTGAGCCCTTCGGCTGTACCCAGCTTGCGATGACGCTGATCGCATGCTGAACTCTTCACGGGTGCTCATATCAATGGCATCCCTTAGAGTCTTTGGCGGGTGCCGGTAAAGACTCTGTTTGACGGGACCATCATTGAGTCCCTTCATGAAGCCAGTGACCTGCATAGCAGGGGGCACCGGCTCATACACAATATTTGACAGCAAATATTGCGTCTTCTGAGCGTAAGCTTGGAGATCAATCTTACCTTGCCGGAGTTCCATGAACTCCTGCCGACTACTTAGCTCCATTTCTGGAGCTTCAAAGTTGAGCTTTATCTCAGCTTTTAATTCCGGATAAGTCAGGAACGCAGAGTCATCAGTGGCCCTGCGACTCATCGCCCATGCCCTGGCTCTGCCGCCCAGACATGTTGTGGCGAAGTACGCCTGTTGACGTTCTTCAACAATATTTTGCGCAGAGATGGTATCTTCCACCTCTGCGAACCATCTACGAAGGGGCTCGCCCCCTTCACCGGTAAAGGGCGGTACTCGCGCCTTTACCACTTTAACGCTATGCGTTCCAGGTGCAGGTGCGGTCCGCGCTGCCTCTTGCGCGGGCCGTTATGACTTTTCTAGGTGGTTTCGCCTAAAGCGATTCACCACCTCTATCGCTTCCTCCGGGGTCTTACCCAGGAGGAAGGTAATGATGTCGGTCCCCATAGACTAAACCATTTACACCGTCGCGTCTTTACTACGCGACGAGGAGTGAAGGAAGTGTTTATTCACCTTTTCCAGCGTTCTCTCTCGCTCGGCAGTCGTCATGTCTCGCGACATGATGCCGAGCGGCTCTTAATCTTCGCTCCGCTAGTTAACTAGCAGAACGGAACTGTGGTCGTTAAGACGGACCACAAAGTGCTACCAGGTGTAACAGGACTGATCCTGTTACTGGCTTACACTGTATTTGTGCGAGGAAGCGCGCAATACAAAAGGGGTAGGATTAGTTGATAACAACTAATCCTATAATAAAAGTAAATATATTAATATTCACTTGTTGCTTAGAACGCAAAATTAAGAGTGTTTATTTAATGGGTGGTTTAGAGGCTAATAGTATAGTAACTAACTAATTAATATAATAATATCAAGTCTTTAACTAACTATACTATTAGTTAGCCTGCAAGATTCGGTATTTATACCGAATCGACTTTTATTTCTTAGATTATAATAACTTATAATCTATTATTTAAATTTCAGACAACGCGTCTGAAATTAAACTGTGATATTCTAACTTGAATATCAATTATGTAATGGCACCCCATTACATCGAGGCTACCTACGTTGAAACTAAATCCATTCTAGCAGATGGACTAACCAAGGCATTGGCAGTACCAAGATTTGAAGAGTTGCGAAGCGCGATCGGCTTGCAACGCATGTGATTGTCGAAAATTCTTAATCAGGAGGAGTGTTGAAAATTTGCACATTGTACCGGTTTACATGGCACACAGTACCAAGGTAATTCTCATTTTTAGCAATGCTAATTTTGTCCTTTTGAAGTCTAAAATTGGGTACTTTATAAACAGTGTTATTTACAAAACTGCTATAAGTACCGCAATTAGATTCAACACATAGTCCCATACATACTACATGTTAGGGAAGATGAAGAATTCTTAATACACATTGAATAGATCAAGTCCTTGACTTGATATCTTCATCTACTGTCTACGTACTGTCTTGGGTTTTTCGTCGCTAACGGATGTTTGGTTGCGATAAAATTCAAAAAGACAAATTCAGTATATTCAAGGTTAAAATCGACATCTACGACTCAAGTTTCTTCATATCTACGCCAAATGGACAAGGAAACATTTCAACACTAACGTAATACATGCTCCTGCGCAACTACTTAGCGCCATTTCCACGTTACCGGCGTACTTCCCACGTTATCCCGATTCACCTAATAACAAGTTGTCTTCAAAAGAAGCTGCCATGTGACGTCACAAGACTGAGTCCTTGCAAGGGTTCCGCGCTACATAAATTGTATCCGAGGATAAAGAAGAAAACGTAAAAATGATATATATATAGGGCGTGACTGGGTACACACACACCCTTTGCTGCATACACCCCCTAGGGTTATGGTTATGGTTAGGGTAACACCTTCCCTTACACGTAAGAAAATGCTGTGTTCCACGCTCTTAATTTTATTGCATTTGCAATTGCTAGGACATGCGCTCTTTATGGATTCAAAAGATCAACGCAGGTGCACGACAGGAAGTACTCAAAGCTTTATGGCAAGATGAATGGCTCGGGTATTGAGCTGAACCGAAAGTTGCTAGCTGATATGGCTGCTACGGAGCCTTTTAGTTTCAAGTCAGTGCTAGAGGTTGTCAAGCACATGGAGGGTGTCACCAAGGCTTTGTGATATGTTTAAAACTGTGACATACATTGTTGAGACAGTTGATTGATTATGGAATGAACTGCAAACACAAGGACACCGTGATTGTGCAGATTTGCCAATAGAAACTTGTTCCAAACATCAGTTTCTTGTTTCTGCCCTTGTGATTCTACTAGACGTAGAGATCGGGGCTTAGGGACATAGACCGTTTACTATGTAGCCTTCTCGATATATTTCAGGCGACTTGAGATGTCTATCAGATTTCGGACGCCTCGGCACTTCTGCGAAGTGGCTTGAATAACTACAGTTGCCAAGAAATGCATGTAAATGTTCACGATAAAAAAGTCTGAGGTAATACGCTTTCCTGATGGGTTACTGATCAAAGTGGACGCCGTGTAGTTGTACGCATCACCGCCAGGAATAAGCAAGTGTGTCAGGCAGTAAATTTTTTTAAGCGCACGTCTTTGTTGCTATTCCCTACAATACAGAAGCGAAATGTGCTGTCATTAGCCGTAGTCGAAGGTTTTACGTGACTTCAATGTGATTATGGAGCTGTATCTCAAAAAATAACTATTATTTGGTGTCGACGTGGAGCTTTCATGACCGACACAATGTCCTCGCTCTTTTCTCCAAGACGATGTTACACCCCCCCCCTTTGCTGCGTACACCCCCCTAGGGTTAGGTAAGGTGTAACCCTAACCCTAACCGTAGGGGTTGTACGCAGCAAAGGGGGGGGGTGTACCGAGTCACGCCCTATATATATTGGGCTAGGACTCAAAAATTCAATTGATATAAATACATATTTGAATGATGACCAAGTCGGTAGGAGACCTACATGGACCGGATCGACGTGATTAAGAAAGCGGGATTGAGTACGAGAAACGGATATTTAGGTTCTTACGCAAGTACATCAGCTACTATAATAGCTAACAGTAATTTCTTTGGCTGAGCCGCATTCTTGAGAAGCTCAACACAATGGCGTGATTTTCTGGCGATTAAGGAAAGCGGTTCTGATAATCGGAAGCGCGACGATAAGGAGGCCTGCGACGTCGAAAAAAGGTTGCGTGCTATATGATTGGTGGGAGTACGTTAACTTGGGTGGCCTGCAGCCCCAATAGCGACGATTTCATATTCGCAGTGTATCCGGAACACCGCGACGGTGAAATGCACGTGCGTACGCGTCAAGTCTTTCAGGCTGTGTAGCAGTTGAAGAGAGCAAAAGGCGGTTTTAGCGGCATAAACGGTGTAGTTGGAAATGCGGCTCAGTGCTGACTCGTTCGTTCAATCTAATCACAGGGAAGTTATTCAATCAAGTAAAGTGCAGATTGTTTCAATTGACATGACTATTTCCCCAGAGATGAAGGGGAGGTTCATTCTCACAACCAGCTCCTTGATAGCGCGGGGAGCCAATCTTTGCAACTTGTATCGGATAACAAGTTGAGATCGTATGCCTGGTAACGACGGTTGGTCTGGGAGAAGGAAAACATCAGCTAGAAACGCAACTAGCTATGCTTGCGCCATCCGAAGCGCTCACAGAGCAACTTGGAAACAATGACGACTTCAACAACGCTCACACGATGTTCACCGGTGAGCTTAACGTATCGATAACAAATTGCAGCTTTATCAGCATGTAGCTCGCGGTCATGAGGTATATCGTCGACGGCAATATCTTCCACGTGGAAGCAGCGCATCTTGCCACTTTAGCTTTGCATCGTGCATTTTCTTGGAAACACCTTAATCTCTCTAAGAAAACTAAACGTTAATCGCTTGCATAACTGATCAAAACGGAGGTGGTTTTGTAACTTGAACTTGTGCAACTGACGCCTCAGTAGCATGAGATGTGCTTGCGTTGGCGCAGGAACAAACCTCCTCATGCCTCCAACGTCGATGATGCTTTCCGCATATTCGTTCAAAACCGGAGCTCACACAATCGCAAAGGCCTTCATATCATTGACTTCTCAAAGTTCCGCAGCAAAATCTCGCATCCAGGTGCTCCCAGTAAACCTTTCTTAGCCAGTTCCATCCGGGCGTTGAATTCCCACTATCTTTGCGGAGTAGGTAGACTAAGTTGATCTCAAACAAATTCGAGGAGACGTTATAAAAGGTGCTCCTGTCTACACGGTGAACGTAACGATGGGAGGGAGACACGCGATATGAGTTGAATTTGAATATAGCTGTTGGAAGTTTGGATGAAATGTAAATTCAAGATACGGAACGGATTGGCTATAAATGCATGTGGCGAGATTTCAGCTTCAAATTTCTGAGTGAGTTTAATAATTAGAAATTTTTCTATTTCTATTATATTTACTTTCGGTTTTACATTTTTTTCGTGTCATCGCATCACGCAACGGTCGTTTTGCGACCGCTTCGCGCCTACATATGCATATACTATCTGATCAAAAGTGCCAGGTCAGATTGTATAGCACTGCGCTGGCCCTAATTTTTCCTACAAGTTAAAATCCCAACGGAATAGGCGCACAAAATATTATTTCATTAAGTTTGTGCTTCCACGAGTGGATTATTCTCGTTAATGGTCACCTTAAAGTCCCCTCACTTTCGGAGTGTAGTGGTTTTTCGTTTTCGTTTCGTTTTTTTTGATTCATTATTGACGAACATGAGGAAAAACGCAGTGGTGTCTGTGGAGTGAACCAACGTATGGTCCTGACGTCTATTCTATACAGCCTAAAAAAAGCTCAGAGACGGCTTGTGTCTGTCGAAAAGGATAAAGGCCGGATATCGGTTGCGTGCATAGAGCCCTGGTCGGGGAAATACTTGCGGGTTGCTGCAAGGAACTGTGGTGGAGTCCAGTTCAAAATCGAACACCGAAGTATCCGGAACTGAACCACCATCGCGCTCAGCCGAACAACTAACGGAGGGGGTACTCCGCGAACCTTCGCCTGGGTGCAGATCGTGCGACCGATAGGCATTACAGGACGCCAGGTCCGATTTGTCTCGTGTCTCACCTTGTGTACCCATTGGTATGGATGTAAATGGGCCGGGCCGATCCGGGCCTTACGTCGCCCACGGCCCGGTCCGTGAGTAGACGGGCCAAGTTATTGAGATCTGGGCCCGGCCCACGGGCCGGACTGTTCCAGGACTGCCATGCAAATCTCGAGTCCAAGCCCTGCCCAGGCCCATTTGCTTTCAGGAAGGCCCGTCAGCGGCCCAGCCCTATTCGGACACCAAAAACACGTCAATGCACCGCAGAACGTAAACTTCAAAGAATATTGAGCATTTGATACTGATACAGAACAGTAGACTATTGCCGAATGAAAACCCAGTGTTTGGTGTTATCATCACTCACCAATGTTGGTACATCGACTAGGTCGACTACCACCACTACCTCATATATCCACCTTCTCCCACCACCACCATTTTATTCTTAAATTTAATTGAGGTAATTGAGGCATGGAAAAACCGTGCCATACTATCTACTAGTTGGGTAGATCCTCTACGTTCTCCTCCATCTCTTCCTCCAGAGGAATGTCATCGCCAATGTATCCATTTCGTAACCAGTCCTGACCGCAGATCAGCGCGCCGACCATTTCCGTCGACAAGCGGCTACGCCATGGGTTGATGATTCGCCGTCCAGTGCTGAAGCACTGTGGAATAAAGATGGACAGAAACATAAATGCATGAGTAAATATCCGAGTTAAGTCTTCAAGTTAACGCGATAGAAGAACAAGAAACGTACTGATTCTGAAGAGACTGTTGAAATGGGGATGGAAAGGATGTCTCGAGCCATTCTTGAGAGTGCAGGATACATGGTATACTTGTCTTTCCACCACTGGAGGATGTCGAATGACACCGCACGAGACATGAGCGGCTCCTCAAGGTAGCGGTCGAGCTCCGACTTCTTCAGGCCTGGATGATCTTGTCCAGCTATGTAGCGTTCAAAGTCGTCCAAGGCATTTGACGTGCTCGTCAGAAGTGAGGCAGCGTCACGGGTAGCTGGGTTGGCAAAAATTGATGATGGATATGATATACATCTGAAGGTGCCACAGGGTATGGAGATTACACTGGACACCCTCGAAGTATTTGGCGTTAATTCAAGTGATGAATTGGCACTACAGCTCCAAAAGAATCGATATGGATTAAAGAAAGCTGGAAAAATTTGAAACTAGCTGCTTTGTGGAACTTTTGGAAGCAATAAACTTCTCACAGTGTGCTACGGAGACGTCTGTTTTCGTGAAAAGATTGGAAAATGACACCGTTCTGGTTGGTGTGTACGCTAATGACCTTTTGGTCACTGGGACTACGACTGAAGTAGTCGATGTTTCTTTAAAGACATGGAAGTTCTCGAATGTAAGGATTTGGGGACCGTCGAGAAGATTTTGGGAATTCGAATTACTGGAAGTCTCTAAGACGCTTTCACCATGGAACAGGAAGCAACTATCGATGACCTTCTCCGGTCAGATGGTTTGAGCGTGGTGGTGAATCCGTCAAGGACACATGTTCTTGATGTGGAATGCGTCAAAGAAATTCAAGAACAGTTATCTATCAAGTCTCATGAAAATTCACCTTGCGTGAAAAGTTTTCCGTCGTTTGTTGGAAGCCTTTTATGGATATCTCGCTGCACACGACCAGATATCTCGTTTGCGGTGCATCGTGCAACGAGACGAACCCATGTGCTGACATTAGAAGACTACAAGGCAGCCAAGAGAGTAATGAAGTATCTGAAGGGTACCAAAGCGTTGAAGATTGATCTGAAACACGATGATGAATTTCCTATGCAAATTCGAATTACATGTGACGGATGCTGATTTCGAAGTGGTCAAGCTGGATCGAATCGTGTAGCGCTGCTGTCTATTATTTACGTCAATAGAGTTGTATTTGTTGGCAATGCACGAAGCAGAGTACGGTTGTGTTATCTACTGCTGAGGCTGAATTTGTTGCAGCAGAAGTGTGCGGCAAGGAAGCCCTGGGACTGAAAGAACTATTTTGTGCGATTGGAATGCACACAACACCTCTTCTATTGATAATTGACAGTTAAGCTGCTATCAAGAACGTTGAAAGTGAAGACACTGTTGGAAGTACGAAGCATGTGGATATCAAGTTCAAGTGCTCAAAGGATATGCAAGGAAAAGCGTTGTGAAGGCGACTCACGTGTCAACTATGGAAATAATTGCTGACATACCTACGAAAGATTTTAACGCGCAACCGATTCAAGATTTACGAAACGAAATTGGATTGAATTGATGGAGTTATAGCTCGTGCCGTTTCAGGTGGAGTGTTAAATTTACATGTAGCCATGTTGGAAGTTTGGATGAAATGTAAATTCAAGATACGTAAACGGATTGGCTATAAATGCATGTGGCGAGATTTCAAGCTTAAATTTCTTAGTGAGTTTGAGAGTTATAATTTTTCTATTTATATAATATAGACTTCCGGTTTACATCTTTTCGTGTCATCGCATCTAGCATCGGTCGTGCAGCGACTGTAGCCGGTGCGTAAGCGCACGGTGCGGCTAGCGCACAGAGGAAGACTTTCCTTAAGCGGCGATACGCCGCTACTTAGCCGATACGCCCTAATAAAAGGGCCTAGCGTGAGATTACTCTCTCGCTCGGGGCCAAGATTTCCCCAGTTTCCTGTTAGCTAACGCATTAGCTTTACGCTTCCCTAAGTAGGGACAAGCTAGGGGAGGCACTACCCTGCTACAACACTCAAAGCACGCTTTACCTTTTCCGGTCGAACGTCTAGCTGGATAATGTAAATGGAAACTGATTTATATTTAATATGTAATTAGCCTAAATTAATAAACTAATGTAAACTATATGTAATGCTAGGTAGAACTTACTTAATTCGTACCTAGCCGAAATGTAATGTACACCACCTGTGTACCAACACGTGGCAGGCTGCCACGCCTTCACCAAGGGCTCTCGCCCTGATTGGTTAAAACAACCAATAGGTCCGACCGGTCAATACTTGACCTCAACCGTTGTGTATTTACGTACACCAACGTAACTAAATGTAACCCCGTTACAGCGACCTCTACCCGCCTACGTGCGCATATACTATCTTGCTTAGAATATTAATTATTACGGTTTGTACCAAAACCCGGGTATGTGTATGTTTTCATTTATAGCATTGATAATTTCGTACTTTTTAAAGATAGGGTTATTGCAAAACTGCACCAAATGTGTATTTTTTACACATCTACACGAATGGCTGACAAATATACTCAAGATGTTGGAAACTAAGCACGGAATTCATCCGCGATTTATTCTCGTGCTCCGTCGCGGCATGCACGTCGCTCCCCGGCACTTCGAATTAGGGCTCTCCTGTTGGGTCTACCCCGGCGTGCTGGAAAGTCTGCCTTAACCGGAGGACCAATTATCTCCTGAGGCACGAAAACGTTTTTCACCGCATATGCCGCTGGCCGAATACTGTTAGAGTACGTAGAATAAAGCGCTCTATTCCTAAACAGTAATGGCACATATCTACCAACATTTCGTCGATGCCTTATCGCAAATGCGCAGATATGAACACAAGGCAAAAGATAGCGCGCTGTGTATCCGCAGGTACACGTCAATGAACCATCCTCCATTAATCCAAAGGTGTGATCACATCCATTGTCGGAAACTATGGCTTCATGATCGTCCACCTGGAGAGGCACTAGAGTCATCCTCCTCGAGATTAATGTAATGAGGTACCGTCGTGGATACGCTGTGATGTCGTCATTTGAGAGCAGCCCTGAAAATTGATGGAATCGGCGGTCAGACATCCACCGGATCATCGAACGGACGAGGATGTAAATGTCCAGTCGCCGGAAGGGAAGCAGCAAGGCATTTAGACTTTCGCCGAATTGCTCGTAAGACCATCATGGCGAAGGCTGGTTTTGGCTGATATCTCCCACTTCTCCCTGGGGAGGCGGTCGATCTACTCGAAGACTTGAGGCTTGTCTGCCCGCAATAGCCTTTGCCATGCATTTTAGCGTCGTAACCGCTCTTGCTGCTGAATACACCATGGAACGCGCATTCGCATCAGAGCCAAAGCGAGCCTGGATGTTTCGGCAAATATGCTCGGCACAGTAAACATGTACCGCCGCAGGAAGGATCGCCCTGACAGCCGGAATTAGGCTTTTGTCACGATCTGAAATGATCGTGAAAACTTTGTCGGACCTAAGTTGGTCGAGTCGACGCGACAATTCCGCGAGGAACCAGGACCAAGTATCCTTCGGTTTGAGTAACCGCAAAGCACAAAATCACGACTTTCCTGTAGCGTCTCTCATTGATCCAATCAATATGTACTCCCTTGCAAGGTCTTCTTATATGGGTCCCATCTAATGCCACCACAGGAAGGCAATGGTCCAGAACAGACCCAGATCGTTGTGGGCATATGAAAAAACGTTCAAAACGGCGATCGATCGTTTCAAAAGTAGAGGAGCATCCATTTTCAAAGCCTCGAAGATACTCGGCAGCGTTGCTGTATGCAAACTCAGGTTTGCCTCTTATTGTTTCCCGTGCCATTCTCAATGCACGATATTGGACATGATACGGAACCTCTCCCAAATGCGTGCCTGTTACCGCTGTCTCAACATCTGCAGCTCGCGTCGTAGAAGACCTTCTCTGCACTCCGTCTAGAATGGTTCTTGCAAAAAATATTGCGCTTGCACTCCTTGGACGCGTCGATATCACATTGAAAGTCTCCACACACTTCAATTCGTACCTTTTGCGGTCGGAATACAAGACCCTGACGTTCTTTCCATCATCAACGGCTTGGGACCTGCGGTAATCTTGGACTTGGCGTTTAGAATCTATGCTTGTTGTCGCGGTAATGATGCTAGCGCGTTAATAGGTGTGAGGGAAGCGAGGTTAACGAGCATTTTTATTGTAGAATGAAGTCGAGCCTGTTGAAATGTTGTCAAGATGCGCGTGTGCAAGCTGCATACAAATTTCAAGTTGTGCGCGATCATTGTGGCCATTTTTGCATTTATTGCATCATTGGTACTTTAGGATTTTATCTATTATTAAGTTTTAGGTTAGGTTCTTAGGTACTATTCTATTTTATATTCAGTATATCTTTTACCGTTTAAGTCTATTTACATCCTGCCCTCGTGCGCCCCTACTCTGATCAGGTAGGGCGCGCTTCTTTCAAGAAATCTACATCCCAACGGCAGTCAGACTCTAAGGTCTGAACTGCCATTTAGGAAGTTCACACGTGTCCCCAACTCGCGTCAATTTCTGACAGGTTATGAGCCCAAGGGACACGGGGGCACGTAACGGCATACAAACTTTAAGATATTACTCACATTAGTCCTGTGACGTTGGCCATTACGTTTGGACTGTCTCCTGGTATATTGGAGTTGTTTATTCACTGGAAGCGACTGTTTGCGTTGGCGATTGCGCCGTTGTCGTGGTGGATTGTTGTTTTTACTGAGGCTGACTGTTGCGCTGGCGATTGCGCTACTGTTGTAATTGACTGTCTGTTCATCATAGACGAGGGAGAGATGCTCGACTCGGAGAGTGCAATGAAGGCGCTGTTGATACAAGTAGGCAAGATGAACGACCGATTGACGAAAATGGAAGAAGAGAGGCGCGAAGGCCTCGGGCGAAAGATTTCGCCAGCTACGGTCCGAGATACACCGGTTGGAGGCGGCGACACAGCCTTCCAAGAAAGTATAAAGAATTTCGCGCCGTTTGGACAGCGCATAACGATAAATTATTTATCGGTTGATGAAGGCATTGAACGAGAAAATGCACGTCGAGTAGAAGCGCCGCATGAAGTACCTCAAGTGCCAGTCGGAGTGGCTGATGATAGGCAGGCGGCTGCAAATGTTGGGAACCCGAGCGCACAGCCGCGCTCATACAAGATTCCCAAGTTGGTGGTCGAGAAGTTCATGGGGGTAGAAATTTACCCCGGACTTGGTTCTGGCTTTAAATACTGGGCCTATCTATTCGTAGAAGCATTGGAGATAGCTGAAATTTCGTCCGGTTTCCAATCGACCGAAATACTCAAAGTTAACAAGCTTGGTGAGCACCTCGACGGTGCAGCGTCTAGGTATTTCCGATCAAACGTTGGCGTGTGGTGTCAGGTCTCACAGACCTTGCATTACGTACTGGAACGGATGTGGCGCGCATACAAGGTAAAAATTTCGCATCAACAGCCAGCACAGCTGTTTGCCAGCCCGAAAGATGCACGACGTTCCTGGAACGAGCATCTGCTGTATCTGACAGCCTTGGCACGCGAAAGTGAATCCAGCGAGAATCTTATTGTGGAAAATTTGGTGAAGTATGCGGTACCAAGTCTGAAATACGCGATGATGACAAGATACAACCCGTTGCGCAAGGACTACATGTTGCACGCGCAGGAGTTAGTAGCGTGGGCGCAAGAAATCGGGGATGACCATGTCAAGAGCCATAGGACGCCGAGAATAAGTGTAACACAGTGAATGAGAACAAGAAGGCGATTACGTGTTACGGATGTGGCGGAAAAGGACACATCCGGCGAGATTGTCGCAAGAGTTTCGATAGGAAACCAAGTCACCGGAAAGTACAAGGCAATACGGACAAGGAATATGGTCTAGCAACCATAGATACAGGTGCAGAGTGGTCAGCAATACTAAATTCAAGTGATTTGTGTGAAAGTGACGCATGGGTTCTAGACAGTGGAGCGAGCCGCCATCTAGTGGGAGATGAGTCGCTACTTTAAGATGTAATGACAGTGACTGATGATATGAAGATGACTTTACCTGATGGAAATTACATTCAAGTGACCAAGATTGGCAAGGTGCGTCTACGGAGTATTGATGACCCAATTACTGTGATAGCTTTGCAGGAAGTTTACTACTCTCCGAAGTTAGCAAGGAACCTGATTTCGCTAGGAAGATTGATGCAGAAAGGGCGCAATTTTGCATATCGTGGTGATAATATGGAAGTGCTTTTGCGATCGAGCTTACTGTTTACGGTGGAAGTTAATGGGTGCATCCTAACAGCAAATATCACGCCTACGCGACGTATCAGTAAGATTGAAACACTGGATACGAAAGCTAGTGAGCAAGTTACTAAGGCGCTAGCTGGAGAAGATCCTACAGCAGATGACGAATCAAGTGTGGAAGAACAAGTGGAACATAACGTGGTGCAACAGAGTGACGCTGAAGCAGGAGTTTCAGCAGGTACGAGCATACAAGTACAAGTTACAGAAGCAGAAAGCGGTGAAAAAACAGAGCGCGTAGTGCAGCAGACCCCAAGATTCAAAAAAATACAGGGACTCACTCAAGAGCAAGAAAGTCAAGAAGAAGTCTAGCGTGGAAGGAGCAGTAACCACGGAGCGAGTGACGAATAAGACGACTGAAGGAGTGGAGGAGCATGCATTAGCAGTTTACGCAGTCATAGGACCGGATGATGTTGGTACAAGGCCGAAGTATGCAGAATATCCAAGAAGTTATGTTGAAGCCCACAAGCGAGATGATTCTGTGGTGAAGTGGAGTCTTTATTTACAGCATGAAGTTGATCTGCGGCATTTATTAATTCTTGGTATATTTTTATCTCACCAAACGCTACACGTTAGCATGATAACACTTTTACGCTGGTGATTTCTTCAAACACTGAATATTAGTGTTAAAAATTGTGTCAAGGCTTCCATAGGTGAACAATATGAACACTTAGTGTATCATGATGTTAGTAGTGCGAAGGCTTCTGTCTTCTAACAAGATGCTTCTATCCAACACTAGCATCGAGTGATGCTTCTCACATTTCCACAATGTCTTGGCCAAGTTGTTTTGGTTCTAGTATCATAACAGTGACGCTAACGCTAAGTTGAGCGTCTCCAACCCCATAAATGTCTAGCAATTAGGCGCTAGGGCTCACGAGATAGCAAAGTAACCATACTATGGAAACAAACCATCAGCAACGCCACAGAAAGATAAGACATAGGCGCAACTTACCAGCACAACGGCGGATTCATACTGAGCGGTAGAGCCAACAAAAAGTTATGCGCCCTCGGCTTCATAATGCATCACCAAATGGCGCTAGGTCACACGGGACAACAGAGTAACCAGACCACGGACACGAACCATCAGCAACGCCACAGAAAGATAAGACATAGACGCAACTTACCAGCACAACAGCGGACTCATACCGAGCGGCAGAGCCAACGAAAAGTTAGGCGCCCTCGGCTGCCTGGGTCGCTCGCTTGGATGGTCTTGAATGTTCTCAAGTGATGAAGTATTTTGATTTTGGATGAGTGATTTTGACCAATCATCAGCAACCTGCGATGGACAGATTCCGACGGACAGATCGCGACGGCCAGAACGCAATGTCAAAAATGATCAATCAAGTTCAAGAGGGTGCGATGGCCAGATCGCGACGGCCAGATCGCGACGGACAGATCGCAATGTCAAAAATGATCAATCAAGTTACAGACGGTGCGACGGCCAGATCGCTATATCAAAACCGATCAATCAAGTGTCAGAGGATGCGGCGACCAGATTGCAACGGCAAATATATCAAAACTGATCAATCAAGTTCCAGAGGGTGCGACGGCCAGATTGCGACGGAAAATATATCAAAATGATCAATCAAGTTCCAGAGGGTGCGATGGCCAGATAGCAACGGACAGATCGCCATGTCAAAACTGATCAATCAAGTTTCAGAGGATGCGGCGGCCAGATTGCAACGGCAAATCTGATCAATCAAATTACAGAGGATTGCGACGGCCCCAGAGTCCAGTATTGAAGTCAGCGCTGAAGTAACCAAGAAGTAGTGGGTGAGAAAAGTGATTGACTTTGATGTAGGAGTTAGTAACACTTTATAAAACGAAATTTCCCCTGTACTACACAGGTCTCTGGCGACTTTCAAAAACCTTTCCTTTTTAACTTCATACAAAAACCAAGTGTAACACAAGGAAGTCAGTGAGCACACGTCCTAGTGAGTGAAGCAGCAGCCTGTTGAAGTGCTCAAGTTTTGGGGGCAGCCCGGGACAGCCTTGTGAAGTGCACGCCAAGTGTAATTGATTGATTTGTTGGTTCGGACGGAAGTATTAAGTACCCGGGAAGTTAAACAAGGAGGACTGGCTTAATACCTCTTTTTGTTGTTAATTACGTGGAATTATAATACTTTTCAACCCCTTCACGACAATTCTGTCAAGTGGAAGGAAGCTGAAGACGTAGAGTTACGAGCGTTGGAGGAGATGGACACATGGGAAGTTGTCAAGTGTTCAAGTAACAGGTCAAAACCAACTAAGTGGGTATATAAGACCAAGATCAAGGCTGATGAAGCGATCGAGCGATACAAGGCGCGTCTGGTAGCGCGTGGAGATAAGCAGATTTATGGAAGAGATTTTGTTTTCACGTTTTCTACAGTGATAGATCTCAGCAACGTGAAAGTGGTGTTAGCGATGGCTCAAGTGTGGAATGTGCCAGCGCGGCACGGTGATGTGCCGAGCGCATATCAAAAGGCGAATGCAGAGAAAAATTTCGAGATTTTTCTCAAGATACCTCAAGGTATGAATATCCAAGATGAAGTGTTGCAGAGTTTCGAAGTGGAATCAACCAAGGGACTAGCTTTACGCTTGACAAGGAATTTGTATGGAGTAAAGCAAGCAGGGCGTCTGTGGTACGAGTTGTTACGCAAGAAATTATGTGATTTGAAGTTCGAGCAGTTGACAGGTACCAAGGTCGAGTTGGTGGACAGATTTTTCAAGGCAATGCAGGTGCTGGAGTTAAAGGATCTCGGTCCAGTGGAGAAGTTTTTAGGTATAAGGATTGGCGGAAACCAATAAGAAGGATACACGATGGATCAAGAGGCGACGATAGATGAACTATTAACCAAGTACAAGATGGAACACGCGAATTCTGTGCAATTACCAATTACAAGCACAAGAGATGAAACAGATGACGACAAAACTTTACCCAAGGATGCGGTGGCTGGAGTACCGACGCAGAAAATGTTCCAGTCGATAGCAGGGAGCCTACTATGGATCTCAAACAAGGCCGGACATATCATTTGCGGTGCACAAGGTCACGAGACGCATGACCGCACCTACTCAAGGTGATTACAAGGCGGCGAAGAAGATATTACGCTACTTGAAGGGGTCGAAGGAGCTGAAATTAAGATTGGAATGCAAGTCAAGAGATGAAACAAGTTTGTAAATAGTGGGGTATACGGATGCATATTTTGCCGGAGACAAGCAGGACCGGAAAAGTTTCAGTGGATGTGTGGTGTTTCTAAATGGAATAGTTGTTGGTTGGACGTGTAAGAAGCAAGGTACATTCGCGTTTTCAACTGCAGAGGCAGAGTTCGTTGCAGCAGCCGTCGGTGGCAAGGAAGTGCTAGGTTTGAAGGAGATATTTGGCGAAATTGGAGTACAAGTTGAAATGCCGATGATATTACGTATGGATAACCAAGCAGCGATACAATAGTTGGAAGACGAAGAAAGTGGTGCGGAGTCAAAGCATGTGGACGTGAAGTTCAAGTTTCTGAAGGACTACGTCAAGCGAGAAGCGGTGAGACCGCTGCACGTGGCCAGTGATGACATGATCGCAGATCTTCTGACGAAGCCACTGTGTTCAATGCGAGTCTCCCGCTTACGCAGCAAGATTGGATTCGGCTAATGATGATGAGTTACGTATGGAATGGCACGATTCTCGCGGAAGGAGTGTTGAAATGTTGTCAAGATGCGCGTGTGCAAGCTGCATACAAATTTCAAGTTGTGCGCGATCATTGTGGCCATTTTTGTATTTTTGCATTTATTGCATCATTGGTACTTTAGGATTTTATATATTATTAAGTTTTAGGTTAGGTTCTTAGGTATTATTATATTTTATATTCAGTATATCTTTTACCGTTTAAGTCTATTTACATCCTGACCTCGTGCGCCCCTACTCTGATCAGGTAGGGCGCGCTTCTGTCAAGAAATCTACATCCCAACTGCAGTCAGACTCTAACGGTCTGAGCTGCCATTTAGGAATTTCACACGTTCCCCCAACTCGTGTCAATTTCCGACAGAGCCTTTTATGGTCGAGAGCCCGTGAGTCACCGAGAGATTTATAGGTCGGGAATTTTCGAGACCGGTCCGGATCCCGATCTCCCAATAGGGAAAAGTATAGTTATGTAAAGGAAATCAAATAATATCAGCCTTTATTTCTAATTTTGTCAGCTTTTATTTTTCTTTGTGTAGTTTTGAAATTAACCCTTAAAGATATGGTAGTGTACTTATGAATCTTAGTACCTATTATTAGGTACGGATAAGTAGTGTAGGACACAAGACAGATGGAGGATCTCTACAACTTCAACTCTTATGCATATTTCATGTTAGGATAGATAATCACTTTTCAATACACATTCGATTGATTAAGTCCCTGACTTCGTGTTTAATTCTGGATCTGCGAACTTTCTTGGGGTGTTGTTTTTATTGCTGACGGACTATTTATTGCGATAAAATTAACTTAAGACGAATTCAATATATTAAAGGCATTAAAAGACATCTACGACTCAAGTTCTAGGAATTTACTCAAGTATCAACAGCAAATCACTTAAACATATCTGATCGAAAATGTCAGGTCAGATAGTATACACTGCGCTGACCCTAATTTTTCCTACAATATGAGCCTTCTGGACACTCATGAGCAGTTATGGTGGCTTTTTAGAGTGTGGTTGGAGGCATGTTGGGAAATTTCACTTATCTCGGCCAACTATGATAAGAATGTGGTTCCCAAGGCCGCTCCGTCACTCATCAGTACGACAAAATCTTTGACATTGTAAACTTGCCTCACATCTACATTCTCACGTATATTATGGCAGGTTTGCACTATTTCTCAACTCTGTGGGAGATGCAGATTGCGTGAGTGCACGTTTGCGGGTCGATCCTTGTCGATGGCTTACTGTCTTTGTGAGCTGCAACAAAGCTTCTGAGCGTGATCGACGGTGCTTTCAATGGTATTAGTTCGCGTTTGTGCATTTTTGGTGAAAATCTGTTGAAAACCGCTAGTTTCTTCCGACTTTCGTTCTGGACGAAGATGTAAGACCAATGGAATGCGTAGTAGCAAGGATACGTGGTTGTAGCTATCTATCGGGCTTAAAACCACTGAGGCAGCGCCATCCTGTAATCTACAATCCTACCAAGCTCCTGCATTTACTGACCAGCCCCAACAGTAACTACCTGCATCCTTAAGCTTTTTGTACACCAGTACAAATTTCCGCTTCATATCAAAAAATCCTACAGTATCATCGCGGCCAAGTCAGACAACGTCGTGGTCCGTTTCTACGTATTTGTCTTGGTAGGAAAAAAAATCTTTTTGTATCTCGACAGTTTTGCACGCAAAACGACCAAAACCTGTTATAATAATAGTGGGGCCACACCTTCATGGGTACACTCTTTAAGTCGCAAAGCTACCCTCCAACCAAGAAAAGCGCGAGAGGACGCGGTGACCGACTGAATCCACATCTTGATACGCACGAAAGCTTGCACATCTTTGTCACAGAAGCTCGACCGTGGGACAGTGCACTCTACTGGGACGAAGTAGGTTACGGATGATTTTCAATTATTTATTACTAGTGTAGTACCCAATCGTAACTACGGGGCGGGTATATAAGGTTAAACCATAGAAGCGACTACGTGACCGGGAACGTCACAGGGACGGAAAACTTTTGAATAGTTAGATGTAAAAGCGCTACTTCTAACCAATTATTTACTCGTTAATACCGATCTGCGTGTCAATAGTACTACCACGGATTAGTCTTCAACAGGGCGATGATTTTTGAAGCCAAAATTGTATTTTATGTTTTTTTGTCAGATAGTTTTTCACTTCAAGTCGAATTCAATTAGATCCGATTTATAATATAGTTTGAATTCGATTAGGTACGACCCCTGAAAATCGACGGTATTATAGAAGTAGATTGTATTTTTTAAGTAGCTACACCGTCCATCGTATTTAGTCTGGATACCGAATTAGACTGGATTGCAAAATAAATAGTCTGGTCCATAGTATTTGTTCTGAGGAAGCTCGCCAACCTACGATCCATACTAATTTCCGTGAAGTCATTTCTTAAAAATAGTGTGGATTCCACAATTACTCTGGTCCAAACCAATAACGGACATTTGTCAGCGAACCATGCTGGTCTGTCAGAAAACTATATTATTACATGTACTCTCTTCTTCTTATATAATATGTATGTGCAAAGGCAGGATACAACCAGACCATTACTATTCCTACTTAAACGCTCGTTTCCTTTCCATCATATCACGTTTTCTCCCAACAAGTTTGACATTCCTCCTCCTTCAGTCGAGCAATAACACCGATGCGAATCTCTTCAGCTTACCCTATACTCAATGGCCTTAGGAGCCATCGAGAACGGCTTACCGCTGAAGCTGAATCGAGCAGGAGGACAATTGGTGGTGGTGAAGGCATTGCTGTAGTAGTCGTGGACGACGATGACGCTGCTGGTAGTGATGAACCACCTCTGGACGGCAGTGTCGAAGAAGGAAATTTCGAACGGGCATTCCAACATGTGGTAACCAAGGCTGCTCGCAAGCAGGTTATTCTGTGTATGATCTAGGAAGAGAAGGTGAACGGAGTGAAGGGGTTACCTTCGCGCGCAGTGAAGCGTTTCCCGAAGCACTTTCGTGGAAACTACAAGGCAAACATCCAAAAAGCGACAACTTGGTGGAGGACGCGCAATGAATACCTGATAACGTTGAAGAAAGAGGACGAAATGAACTCTGTCAGTAGTTCCCATCACAGAGTGCGAAGGACAGTCAAGCTCAAGGCAGAGTCTGGGCGCGGAAGGAAAATATCGCCTTGGGTGAATTGGCTTCATGATGAGCTTCGTGAGGAGTTTGACAGGCTTAGGAAGGCGGGGCTCAAGATGTCTCCATCTCTTCTGATAACTATTGATCTGAAGATCATTGAGGATTCTTCACACGAGGAGCTCAACTCAACCACAGTTGATCCAAAGACGAACAAACCCATATCAAAAATGATAACGCATCGGTGGGTGCAAAGCTTCGCAGGAGATGAGCAAGTCAAGTATGCCGACGTGGTGTCTGGAAGTGTCAGTATGACAATGGTGGTAAGAATCACAGGGGTTCCCATGGGTATCATAGAGCCACCAATGATGATATTTGAGAACAACGGCAGGAATTATCCGATAAGAGGCTTAACCGACAGCGCCAGTGGCGTGTTCTATAGGATTGGGCTTAAATGATGGATGGATAAAACGGTCTTTCCTCAGTGGCTTAGGGGGAGGAGATAAATTCGACCAGATCCACACGGCCGACAGAGAGTGATCTTGCTAGACAAATGCGGTGGTCATAACGATACCGAAGATAGTCAAGCTGCCTTGGCTGAGCTCAATGCAATACTTCGGAAGCTGCCACCCAATGCTACAGATCTCTGCCAACCAGCTGACTCTTTTTTTATCTCAAAGATAAAGGATGCCTGGAAAAGGGGATGGGAAGAGAAGAAACTGGAGTTCATTAAGAACGACGATTGGCAGACGATATTCGTGGAGATGATTCTTGGTAGGGGAAGATGAGAAATCCTGGAAAGAAATTATTTATGGAGCTCTCAGCAAAGGCTGTCCGCGAGGTGAACTCACAGAGAGACGAGAAAAACATCACATTTGCGAGGAAAGCAATGATACGGTGTGGTCTTTCCAAATATCTAAATGATATATGGAATACTGAGCAACTTCTGCCGCACTTACAGGAAATAATCAAGAAATATCCTACGTTTTTTGGTGGAGAAGAATCGCCACACTACGACAACAACAATAACGCGGGGTGAGGTGGAGATGGTGGCGGCTGCGAGGAGGTAACCAGAGATGAGGATGACGAGGAAGGAGGTCACATTGTGGTGAAGCATATTATAAATTTTTGCGGTACCATAGTTGGTACAGTAGTCAGTATCATAGTTGGTACAATAGGCGATATATTAGTCGGTACGATAGTTGGTACGATAGTTGGTACAATAGCCGGTACGACTGTTGACACAACAGTCAGTACAACAGTCGGCACAACTGCGGCGAACATGGAAGGGGCATGGAAGGGACATCTGGGACGACGCGACAACTGATACAGTTACCTAACGGGTACCTAACGGTTAGCGACGGACGACGGATAAATCAGGTCGACTGGTCGACGGAGTACGTAGGGATGGACATTTCTGATTGGTTGATTTTAGGTAATTGGTAGTTTTAGGGATATAAGTGATAAAAAAGTTCTCCTTTTGCGTCCGATCGATAAGATCACAGAGGGGGAGGCTTTAGCGCCTCCTTCTCTTTTGCATACGCACCCTTTACGTCCCGGGCGGGAGCACGTAGTGCACTTTTTGGCCCACCGGCAGACGTAAAGGTCTGGGGAACTCACCCTCAACTCCACCCGCTGTGTCAGCGGTTATTTTGTAAAGTTTTTTTTTGGGAAGGTGTTCTCACCTCTTCCCCCATTGGTCCACGTTTGGCCCCTAGAAGTTCGGCTGCTATAAGCGCCCCATGGGAACTCTAGGCGGATTTTAGTGGAAATTGTCGATCAGCCCGTACCTGATCGACCCCCCCCCTCGTAGGTCTAGGTTAAGAATACATTTCGATAGGGTATTCTGTTAGATGGTAAAGACTAGACTATCCGTGATCGGGCAGTGAAGACTTCCGCTGCCTGATCAAGTACCCCTCCACTGATCACCACAAGATCGACGATCTGCAACTGTGTCCTGTAATCAACAACTCGCAGATCGCGCCAACTTGTACAAAATCGACTAGATTGATCACCGACTCTGATCATCCCCTGATCAAAGGCCGGTGGTCCTGATCATCGTCTTTTAGTGCCTTATCAAGCCTGATCAAGCCTGATCACACCTGATCAACGACTTTTAGCGCCTGATCGAGCCTGATCAAGCCTGATCACTGCTGATCAACGACTTTTTAGCGCCTGATCAAGCCTGATCAATCCTGATCACTGCTGATCAAGCCTGATCACACCTGATTCGTGCTTGATTGTACCTGATCACTCCTGATCAGCACATAGGGAAAATCGTTACAAGTTCCCCCAATCTTGCATCAAGGAATTGCCGTGTTTATATCCCCGCCACCTGGAGAGCGACCCACGCCCGAGCCGTAGGGTACACAAGGTGAGCAGAAACACAAGCAGTCAAGGACAACCGGAGGACCCCCTTCGTTAGTCGTCAGTCCGGGCGCCGTGGTAACGCCTGATCAAGCTTCAAAAACTTTGATCAGCCGCTCCACCACAACATCATATGAGATGTTGAAGAAGAAGCCAAGATGGAAGAAGATGAGGAAGGTCATCAAGCAACAGAAGAAGTTTCCTCCAATAGGGGATATGAGGTAGACATCCATTCGGCGAAGAACCACTGTATCGTCCTCGTCAACCAACAACCGAGGATGAGCTATTATTGGGTGTCGTCCATAAACAAATCGATAACTAATGGAAGAAGAGAGGCAGTAGGAAGAGGAAGAAGGCAAGGAGCAGCAGCTCTTCATCATCACTTTTTTCTCATCATCGTCATCGTGCACGTGGTGGCATAAAAGTTCGGTACTTCATCATTTCTTCTTCTACTGCGGAAGAAGCAGACGAGGAGAAGAAGAAGAAGAAGAGAATACGCTATGGAAACACCGAAAACGATTCGTAGTAGAAGAGGAAGAGAACGCTTTCTTCTCTAGTGGTGCCGATGATTAATGATGAGCAGGACTCTTCAAATATGGCATTTGGTACCCATGATGCCATATTTGTCATATTTAAGTTCGAAAAATTACCATATATGAGCATATTGCATTGCAGTGCGCACAAAACGTAGTTTTGAGAAGAAGCGCACCCCATTGCAGGCCTACCATGCCACCCAAGCGAACGAATCCATACAACCACGCACATCAGTTGGAATATGGCTTGATGGTCGCATCTCGCGATGCAAGCTTGGGTGCTGTAACCTCTGTCTATTGCCGTTTTTGCGCAAAGTTTGGCCGTGAAGAGAAAGTTGGCCAAAAACGGAAGTCAACCACGGCCACCAAGTACTTCAGAGCGCCTTTTCGCCCTGAACTCTACAGGCAGCATTTTACAAGTCAGCATCCCGCACAATGGGCGGAGTACGCTCTCGCGGCGGACGAACGCAAAGCGACCTATTTTGAAAGCCAGGCATCGAAGGTCAATAGCATTCACTCTCATTTCGAAGGCGCCGACGACCAGCTTTTCTTCCACATAAAGCCCGATATCGTAGATGTCTTTATTTATGTAGCCGGTGCGTATACGCACGGTGCGGCTAGCGCACAGAGGAAGGCTCTTCCTTAAAACGGTATCTACCGCTACTTAGCCGATACGCCCTTATAAAGGGCTTAGTAGGAGAGATCTCCTACTCGGGGCCAAGATTCCCGTGTTGGTTTACTACGTAGCCTTAACGGATGTCTTCCCTTTACGGGGTGTAGATAAAGGGAGGGCTCCCTCTTATCTACGACACTCACTGCACGCGCGACCGGTCGAGGTCGCGCGTCTGCTATTTAGAGTGAAATGTAAAATGAATATATTTAATATGTAATTAACCTAAATTAATTTAAACTAATATAAACTATACGTAATATTAAGTAGAATATTCCTAATTCGTACCTAGCTAAAATGTAGTGTACACACCTGTGTACTGACACGTGGATGGCTGACACACCACCACACCAAGGGCCCATTCCCTGATTGGTTAAAATAACCAAAGGTTTGAAACCTTTCAACCAGGAAAATACTGACCTCAACCGTGGTGTACTCATGTACACCAACACTCAGTGTTACCCGAATGTAACCCCGTTACATCCTCTCCCATCAAGACTATTGCTTACGCAATAAACAAAATTTTGTTGGAGAAATCCAACGCCAGTTCCCCTGGCCATCCATATGTACACCTCCAGTGGTGCTATGGCGTCTCCTCTAGAAGAGGTAGACTACTCCTAAAGCTCGGAAGTGGATGCCTTTGGGGATACCTCCCCAATGGTGAGCCGCTCCGACAGCGCCGAACGGCGTTGTCGGCAGCCTAATACCTTCCCCACACGTGAGGAAAATGCACTAACCAGTGCGGCACCCCTGCCCGTATCGGATGATACATCCGAATCGCCAAAGGCGATCATAACTAATGAGCTGGACGCATCTCAAGACACCCAATTTGCCGCACAGGCACTAAGGGCTGCGGTACGCGCCCCCAAACGCCCGTCAAGGGCGGCTTATCATTTTGATGATCCTCGTGACCTTCCAAGGTGGGCCAGGCGTTTGGTAAGGACTAGTCTAGCGTCCTATACCCCTGGCCCCGCGGCTGAACAGCCGTACCAACGCGAACGCCGTGAGAAACTCCGGCAACAACTGCTTACACAAAAGCAGTTCACTAGCGTCTCGTACCGAGAGCGCTTAAACAGGCAGGCACAAGGTGCCCCTGTTGAGAACCTCCGCGAGGTTCCTTTCGTTCTTTCTCCGGGAGAAAGTGCCGATGATGCAGAGAAAAAGTTCCGCGCTTGGGCGGAAGGGGAGAAGCTTCTCCCCAGCTTCGATGAGCTGCATGACAGCTATTCCCGTCGAGACATTTGGGTGGAGAGGGTGTTGCGCCTTATATTTGCCAAAGCTAAGGCGATGAAGCAACTACGTGCTCCGTATCGCACGCGCTACGCCAGCGCCCCTGTCTCCACCATGGTGTCAGGAGACAGTGTGGTCGCCACATCTGCCTCCGGCAAACTCCCACTTATTGGGAGTGAAGGGGCTTCCCATGCGCCTCTGGTCCTTAACCTACAGCGGGATTCTCCCGCTCAAAAGCGTAAACGACGTCGCGAAAATCCTGCCGTAGGGGAGTCTCGAACTCCCACGAACTCTGTGAGTGTGGATAACCTTTCCACTTCACCAGATACTGGGTTTGACCCCGATGATGGCGCCGCGCCATCAGCCGCTCCACATGAAAGTGTGGAGTACTCTCCGCATCGAGCATTGGAGGAGGAGGTCGCGCAATTGCGACGTGAGATTCGCGCGCGCTGTGATCGACACAGCCTTCGCATCCATGATCTCCACGAGGGGATCCGCGATGAGCGGGATGCCACTGATCGCTTCGAGAGGCGGCTTGCCTCTCTCGAGACGACCGTTGCGGAGCTTCGTGGTCGCATTTTAGCCCTTTCGGGCTTCCTTTGCCCTGCGGTGCCTTACGGCTATCCGCCTTTCCACCCTCCTCCAGGAAGGGCCCCGCCTCCGGGTCCAGGTATGGCTTAAGCATAGCGACATAAAAGGTTGGATGCGTACGCATCACCTTCGGGATGTCCAAGATATACGATAAGCCCTTTCGGGCTAGTACCTTAAAAGGGTCCCACAAACCTGGGGCGCAGTTTATTTCGCAACACATTTGAAACTGCATGTGTAGGAAGATTTTTAGCGTTTAATAAAACACTTTCTCCCAGTTTGTATACCCTTTTGTTACGCCGCCCCTTGCGGTCATCTTGCTCCTTCTGCTTGTCTTGGCTTTCCGCCATGGCATCGCAGACGTGTCGTAAGACACTAAGGCGCGTCGATAAAAACTTATTGATGTGCTTTCGCACAGATACAGGGCTGACATCGGGGAATCCTCCCCCCTCAAGCCCTGGGCCACACACGCGTGGCGTCAACGGAAGCCTCGGATTCACCAATCCGTTCACGTAAAACGGGTTAAACCCCGTACATGCATGGACCAAATTGTTGATAGCAAAATTCAACAATCGGGAGCATCTCACTCCAACTCTTTGGAGAATCCGGACATAAACTCCGGAGAATATCCTCCACAACGCGATTAACGCGTTCCGTCTGACCGTCCGTCTGCGGATGATCCGCAGTGGACATGAGGAGCTTGGTGCCTAGCACCTTAAACAACGCTCCCCGGAATTGTCCCGTAAAACGGGGGTCCCGATCCGACACAACGGAATCGGGTAGACCATACTGTCGAAAGACACGGTCTAAGAACACTTTCACTGTTCCTTGTCCATCTATGGACTCTGTCACCGCCGCCAGGTGAGCCATCTTGATCAAACGGTCTACAAAGACCAATATGCCGGTGTTCCCGGCCTTATCCTTCGGAAAACCGAAGATAAAATCCATGCTAATGGATTTACAACACTCCGTTGGAACCGATAAGCTCGCCAAAGGCGCAGCTGAACTTGCAGAGGGTTTAACCCTCTGACACGTCTCACAGGTGCGTACATACGCACCGACCCACTTATACATATTGGGCCACCAATACAAAGCGCTTAAAGCGCTGTAGGTCTTATCCCGACCTCAATAACCCCCGGTAGGGGCGTCATGTGCCTCAAAGAGGACTCTATACTTCAGTTCCTCATTATGAGGAACTACCACCCGCGGAGTGTCCTCCGCGCTCGTGCTATAAAATAGCAGACCGTCACAGTACCTGTAACGGTGTAAACGAGCTTTAGCGCGACTTGACAGGTTTTTCTCAGACGATCCAAGACCCTCCGCACGACTATGAACGAATATATCGTCGAAGTAGGTCTGAGCGTACTTCCTATGAGGGCGGAAGAATTGAGTCACCAAGCGATTGAAAGTCGCTGGTGCATTCAAAGCCCCTGTGGCATAACTAGCCACTCCCATAGCATGCCACTAGGCGTGCTGACCTCTGTAAGCGGAATATCGGATGCTCGCATGAGCACCTGATAATACCCGTCCACCAGATCTAAGGCACTGTATACAGTACAGCCCGCCATATTGTTCTGGAGGACATCCTTCCGAGGAATCGGAGTCTGAATGGGTACAGTAGCTGCATTCAGCTTGTTATACGCATGCACAATGCGCCACTTTCCGTTCGGTTTACGAACAAAAAAAGTGGGAGATGAGTGGGGAGACTTGCTCTCCCGTACCATCCCTGCCTCTTCTTTCCCCTTAAAGAATGCGTCGATGACGTCGCATTGTTCCTTGGGGAGAGGCCACTGCCTAGTGACGCAGTATTTGGTTCCAGGAACCAAATCAATTTCATGTCGGACTCCCCGATCCGGCGGTAACCCCATCGGCAGGTTGTCACTAATGAAATCTCCAAATTCCTTTAATAAGTAATGGTAAGGGTCCTCAGGATCCGCGAGGATCTTGAGGCCTCTTCGGGAATTTAATGCCTGTTTGGTTTTCAACAAAATGACTCGTCCATCGTGGATGAGGAGTTCAACTCCTCTTCCGGACGCAACACGACGACCTCGTCGATTTCATCTGCTTTCAAAGCAGTCTCAAACTGGTTGTTCTCCTCCAACGACAACAGTTCGCTACCCCAGGCAACCGTTCCAGGCTTACGCCTTCTGTGACAACACCTGTCACATTATTCAGCATCCTGTAGGACTGCTGACTACTGGCCTCGGGACTCATCCCGAGACCCAGATGGGGGGAGTCAATTGCCCCATCTACTGGAAGCGCCACGCGCCTATCTACAGAGGTCTCTACCTCTACCACCGGTGACTCGCCGGTCTCGCCTATACCGGCGTAATCGGAATCATTTCCGACGTGCAAAAGAGACGAACTTCGGGTCTCTTCGCTTGGAAGCGCCTCGCGCTTAACCACAGGGGTCTCTAACCCTATCACTGGAGTCGCAACTTGTTCGACGGACACGGCGTGGTCGGAATCAATTCCGACCTGTAGAAGAGACGAACTTCGGGTCTATTCTCTAAGCGCCTCGCGCTTACCCTCAGAGGATTCCACCTCTATCACTGGCGACTCACCAGTCTCGCCTATATCGGCGCGGGGATTAACCGCCGAATCCCCCTCGTTAAGGAACTCTTCCTTAACGCCATTGGGAATGATCATTTCAGACATACCAATCTCTGGCATCTCACGCCAGAATCGCTTTTGCGATCGAGCAAAGGTGGGTTCATGACTCGCCAATGCTTCACCCGACCGCGGGTACGTTGAGCCAATGGACTTAGACTTCCAGTCTATCCATGTCTCGTGGCGTTCCAGCCACTTCATGCCCAGAATGAGGTCATACCTCGAGTCCAAATCCAGGACTAGGCATCGTTCTAAGCTGTCGAAGTCTGCAAACTTCAGCTTAAGGTCAACCGAGACCTTGGGTACAGAAACCTGTACGCCCGTCGCAAGGCTGACCGTGACAACGTCACGAGAACGTGCCTCTAGAGCATCGGCATACAGACGACTCTTCACAACAGAATCCCGTCTGAAATAATTGTCAGACGCTCCAGAGTCTATCAAGACTCTCCAAGGCTTATCAAAGCCTTTCACGTCCGCAAGGACTACCAGCAAACCTGGCTGGTACACCAACTCGGTGCTAGAAAGCACCGCTTCCGTCGGGGCTTTGTGCTGTCGTCCCCTACCCTGGGGCTTAACAGCACTGAGGGGTCCCCCAGTAGGGCGCCCCGCACCTACTGGGAGCCGTCGTTTCCCGGAGGCTTGGACAAGGGCTTTTTCCCCACCCTTGGTCCCTTGTAGCGAGTATCTCGCTGGGGATTTTTTGGACATCTTTTCCTCAGATGATCCCTGCTCCCACACAAGAAGCATCTCAGCGGCCCACGCCGCTGCAACATAGCCAAGAGCTCTGCCTCGAAGCTCTGTGAAAAAGAGTCAGAATGACTCTTAGCGGGAGGTTTCTCCTCCGCTTCGACCTGACTCAGGTCCATGGGTTCGGGACCCACCTTAGAGGAACGTAAGTTCCTCTCGGCGTTGAACGCCATCTTGAACGCCTCCCCCAGGGATTCGGGTCGGCATCGGAAGAATTCCGAACGTGCTGGCTCTTCTCTCAGGCCTCCCATGAAGACGGGGATGGACACATCGTCCGAAGACGCTTTCTCGTACATCCCTGCCAACAGGGTTCTTAAGATCCTGGATATATGTCTCCAGGTCCCTAGTGCCCTGACGGCACCTCAGAAACGCCAGTTGATTATGGAAAACCAGATCAGGCGTTTCGTACATGTCCATAAGCTTCTGCTTAAGGACCTTCCATGTTGGAAACACGTCCTTGACTGATTCCGAGCATGTAAACGCCCATGTACGGGCTTTGCCCGTAAGATGGGTCAATGCAAGTCCCACTTGCAAGTGATCAGCGGTCATGTTCGCTGTGGAGAAGTCCGTTTCGACCTCTCGCAACCAAACATAAAGGTTGTCACCCTTCTCTCCGGTGAACTCCTTTATCTTAAACGATAATGGAGGGCGCACCCCCGTGGAATGACCTCCATCTCAACTCGCCTCATGAGCGATGAGGGCATTTACCCTTGCCTTTACGGCCTCAAGGCCCTGCTCCACTAGGATCTTCATACCTTCTTCCCCCGTCAAGGGTAACAGCATTTTAAAGGCTTCCTGCTGGACGAGGGTCAAACTATACCAATCGTCCTGATTCATCCTTTGCAGAGGATGCCTAGTCTACCAACACAGGTGTTGGATTGACCAACAAGTGCTACAGGATGTAGCCGGTGCTTATACGCACGGTGCGGCTAGCGCACAGAGGAAGGCTCTTCCTTAAAGCGGTATCTACCGCTACTTAGCCGATACGACCTTATAAAGGGCTTAGTAGGAGAGATCTCCTACTCGGGGCCAAGATTCCCGGGTTGGTTTACTACGTAGCCTTAACGGCTGTCTTCCCTTTACGGGGTGTAGATAAAGGGAGGGCTCCCTCTTATCTACGGCACTCACTGCACGCGTGACCGGTCGAGGTCGCGCGACTACACTTTAGAGTGAAATTTAAACTGAATTTATTTAATATAAACTATATGTAATACTAAGTACAATATTCCTAATTCGTACCTAGCTAAAATGTAGTGTACACACCTGTGTACTGACACGTGGATGGCTGACACACCACCACACCAAGGGCCCATGCCCTGATTGGTTAAAATAACCAAAGGTTTGAAACCTTTCAACCCGGCCAATACTGACCTCAACCGTGGTGTACTCATGTACACCAACACTCAGTGTTATCCGAATGTAACCCCGTTACAATTTACGACTTGCGTTTTGAGCCTATGGTTGATATTGAGACAGAGAAAAGGGCTACAGCCATTTTCGAACGTGTCCAAGTTGCCCGTGGTGACAACTCAGAAGCGCGTGACTGCTACCGAATTCGTATCAAGCAGCCGAAGTTGTTTAACCTCGTTGTTGGATACCTGGATCTTGGCGCTTTGTTCAGGTTGGTTGCTCGACAAATCTTATGCGCTCGGGAAGAGATGCAGCTTGGTTACCTCGAGGGCTGCAACGAAGTGAAAGTTACACAGTTTGCTCGGGCTGTGTTGGCCGATAACCTTCAAAAGCTCTACAATGTTTTGAAGAGTCGCTGGACCTTTTCAATTGTTTTCGATTCTGCTACTGTCGGAAGAATTTCGTATTTCGATGTCCGCGTTCGTTTCAACATTGGAGCCGACCTGCGTTGCGTCCATCTTTTTGCTCTGCCGCTATTCGGCGGCCACACCGGCCAAGCGATGTTCGAAATCTGCAGTAAAGGTCTCGATGTTGCGTGCCCTAACTGGAGGCGTAAACTCTTGTCGACGTCATCGGATGGAGCGCGAAATATGACAGGCAGAGTTCGGGGTCTTGTTTCGCTAAAGGCTGGGCAGATGCAGCCTACCGGAAGTCGCTTAATCCGCATCTGGTGTGGTGCGCACCAACTCGATCTTGTTTCCAAAGAGAGGTTATGAAGCTATATGGCGGGAAGATCTATGAAACACTGACCGCCACCGTTTCTTTTTTACGCCGCCAGTTTAATTTCTTCAATGAATTTAAATCAAAGTGCCCAAAAGTAGCGACGACGCGCTAGCTCTCTCTCGGAAGAGTTTGAAGGTGGTTCGTTTCGAACCGCGTCGCTGTGTTCGCTGAACTCGAAACTAAGAATCTCAGTTGTAAGCCTTCGCTGGTTTGGTGGATTGCTGTTTTGTCGCGGACCGCCATTGTTGTTGATGTGGACCTCCTATTCGAAACACTGCAGACCTATGCTCTCCTTGTTCAACAACAACTGGCTGCCTTCAAGGCGTTCATATCTGCTCTTCGTGATCTAACAGGTATTCAAGGACCTCTAAATGTAGCTCAAATTTCACAAATACAGCAACAGGAGACTGCTCACTATTACACGTGGGGAGTTTGGGTAATCTCAAAGGATGACGTCATTTCTTTCTTGCGTGGTTGAGGTTCATTTGTCTATCAATCTATGGAGTAACTCACTAATGAAGATGTCAATATTATGGCAGCGACCTTCGGCCAGCTGATTGTAGGCCTGGCCTCTGGAGTTGCGTCCATCGAACCCGAGCGCAACGATAGCAATGGACCCATGAATACGATGCCTCTGTGCTTACCTTTTCAATTGGCGAAAATGGCAGATAGAGAACTTGTTGAGCTGGTCATCTATATGCGTGACCTATTGGACACTACGTTCAGCCAACAAGAGATCGACGTCCTAGAGGAGGAGCACAAGAGTCTGCGTGCTGCATATCGCTCGCATAATGAACTCCGAGGCATCTTAAATGCTCAGAATCTTGGGACGAGCTTCTCGGATGCTTGGGGTGCTGTTTTGCAGCAACGCTTCCCGCGCCTGTGCGACTTTGGCGGTGGGCTTGCGTCTGTGTTTCCAGGCACTATCCTCGTAGAGTCGGATTTTTCTGTGATGGGGTGGGAGAAGGATATTTACAGGTCCAGTTTCATGGACATATCGTTGGAGGGAATTATGCACGCGAAACAATTTTAAGAGGTCCAGGCCATGCCCTCACAGCTGTAGGGAATATAATATCGTATGATAAATAGGATTGCCAATTGAGGTGCCATATTTGCCATATTTAAGGTTTGGATTTGGCCACATATAAGTTAAATATGACAAATTTGGCGAATGCCATATTGGAAGAGGCCTGATGATGAGTGTAACAGGACTGATCCTGTTACAGGCTTACACTGTATTTGTGCGAGGAATCGCGCAATACAAGAAGGGGGTAGGATTAGTTGATAACAACTAATTCTATACTAAAAAGTAAATATAAATATTTACTTGAGTCTAAGAACGCAAAATTAAGAGTGTTTATTTAATGGGTGGTTTAGAGGCTAATAGTATAGTAACTACCTAATTAATATAATAATATCAAGTCTTTAACTAACTGTACTATTAGTTAACCTGCAAGATTCGGTATTTATACCGAATCGACTTTTCCTTCGTAGATTATAACAACTTATAATCTCCTATTTAAATTTCAGACAACGCGTCTGAAATTAAACTGTGATATTCTAACTTGAATATCAATTATATAATGGCACCCCATTACATCACCCCCCCCCCACTTAAGGTGGTTGGCCAATAATAATTCTTATTTTGGCCAACCATGGGTGGCACTTGTTGGTCGTTCTCATTTACCAACTGATTGACCATCGACTCGATGGTCAAAGCACGCGGCGGCGCTCTAAAGAGCGCTGCTGAAAACGTCGAAGGAGCTTCTTCCTCCGCCTCAGCACTAGGTTCTGAGGTGTTGCGTGACAACAGTGACGCTTCATTAGCAGCGTCAACTACGCAAAGGTCGGAAGACGTACCGTCTTCGACCACAGATGCTGCTAAGGCGGCATCTGGCTAGAAACAGGGAGATGCTGCTAATGCAACATCTCGCACGATTGCAACTTCCGAATGGCGTGTTGCAAAGAGGGCCATGTTCGGGAGTTCTGACTCCGAACAAAGTGATGGGAGTACAGCTGTCCCCAGTAAAGGAACCAGCGAGTCGAAACTCGCTAGGTGCTCATCGCCTAACAGCGATGACGACTCTGGTGTCGCTATCTGCTATGACAGCGACAATGATCATCACAGATGGTTGCGGGAACGCAGAATTCCACCTGGACCAAGTACGTCTCCACGTCGGGGTGATTTAACCCCGGCGCGTGGTGTTGAAGCAGGCGGTGTTCCGCCTCCTAAAAGAGCTCGAACAGAAGCGGCGCCTGCCGCTTCTAAAGCGTATCATCCTACGGAACCACATGTTCCGTAAAGAGTGGGGTTTTGGACCCCTGGCTGGGCTATTTCCCCCAACAGTGGCGGTCACCGTAAACGGGACTGCCAGTATGCGTTGTTTGATATCAACGTGCTGGATGACTGCGAAGACATCCAGTCACGTCGATTCGATCGAAGTACAGACGATAAACGTCTGTACTTTATTGACCTCTTTTTCCAGGTTCGATATTATTCGAGCCGGAAAGGGTCAAGGAGGAACAGGGACGATAAAGACGCCCTGACTCAGAGTTGGAATGCTTTTGTTGACAACTACAACAAAAGCCCAGATGATTACGGGAATAAAGTTCACGTAATGCGCGAGCGCTTTTTAAAGCACTCTCAAGCAGGCAAAATGGAATACATCCATTATGCTTGCATCAAAGAAGGGTTAAAGTGTGGTGTCCCTTCTCACCTCGTTTGCCCGCGGTGTACGCAGGGCGCTCCTCGTCTGTCAGAGGAGGAGTTGCGGGGGTACGGTGGTTTTTCCGTACCCGCCAAAATTCAGGGTTTAATTGATACCCTGAATGCATCAACACCTACTGTTGATGCTACTTCGCATTATGAGTTTGAGACTTCTTCTCAAACTCAGTCAAAAGGTCTGGGGCGTCGGTCCTCAGAACCTCAATCGGCTCCCAAGAGTCGAACTCTTGGGGATATCCCAGCCAGCGTACCAAGTACTCGATACGCTGCCCCTTCTTCGAAGACACCGAGCGCTTCAAGATCAAGCGCTCGAGGATATATCGCTTATTCCCCTGATTATCAATCAGGGGCGGCGGAGGTTGAGAATTCCCTCGCCGTTGTTGTTGCGGAGCATGGTTCTTTGCTCCGCAACCTCGAGGAGGGTTATTCCTCCTTGAGCAGCGATATGTCTCACTGTGTGAAGACATATCGGTCGCTTCGCGAGGATGTCCGCGACATCCTCGGGGCGCACACTGCCCTCAAGCAGAAGAATGATCTTCTGTACGTTGATCTATCTCGCTAAGGGAGAGCTAGATCGGCGCACGGCTGATCTTGAGCAGTCGAAGGCGGAGGTAACGACTCTCCGCTCTGCTCACCAACGGCTGGAAATCGATTACAAGTCTCTCTTGGGAGACTTGGAGAACCACGGTATCTTCCGTGGTTTTGCGTCTCGTCGTAAGACGAAGACGAGAGATACGGCTTGAGCCGACCAACATAGAATGTTGGGTGAAGCCGCATTGCTGTGGGAATGTCTAAGGTATAGGCATTCTTCCGAATCTCGTGGACCTTGAAAGGTCCAATGTACTTAGGAAGCAACTTCCGTGTAGGGAAGTTGCTTATTGCATGTGTAGGCAAATTGGTAGTACTTAATAATACCAATTCATCTTTCAGAAAGGAGTTTTTGTTCTTCCTTCCTTGTTTGTCTGCATTTTTCTTCTGCTTATCAAAAGCAGAGGCAAGTGCATCTTTTATATAGCGTATTACAGCTTGGCGCTGTAATACGAATTCATCTACTGCTTTATCGGCAGTAGGTGCGTTGCCCTCATTGTCTGCAGCCATTGCTGCAGACACATATTCATCGTATGCAGCTTCAGTTTCAATTGAAGCTGCTTCCGCTTCTACTGTACTTTTAGTAGAAGGGCTATCGTTTTGTTCACAAGTTGCAGTCGCAACTTGCGCATTGACTCGCTCAAAATTTGAGCGGGTCCCTCCCCCACTTAGATTTGGCGTACCGCCAAGTAAAGCTGGGGTTCGTGGATGCCTTAAGGCATTCACGTAGAACGGTGTATGCTTAGTTGAAGCATGCACCGAATTGTTAATCGCGAATTCAGTGAGTGAAAGGTAGTCACTCCACTGTTCAAAGGCATGTGCGTATGATCGCAACATGTCTCCGAGAACGCGGTTAACCCGTTCCGTCTGCCCATCCGTTTCCGGATGGTCCGCAGTTGACATCTTCAACTGGGTTCCCAACAATGAGAACGTTTCTTGCCAGAAACGTCCTGTAAATCTCGGATCTCGATCCAAGACAATGTCTTCCGGCATTCCGTGCAAACGGAATACCGTATCAACGAATATCCGCGCTGTTTGAGCGGTGGTTACGTTCGCTGATACTGCAGTAAGATGTACCATCTTACTGAAACGGTCTACAAAGACCACTATTCCGGTCTTCCGACTATTGTCGGGTGGAAGACCGAATACGAAATCCATTGAAATGGACTTCCAACACTCTGTCGGAACCGGCAGAGATTGCAGCGGAGCCTGTGCAGACTGCGCAGGCTTAACGCGCTGACAAATCTCGCAAGCGCGTACGTATTTTCGTACCCACTTGTACTGGTTTCGCCAGTAAAAGTCACGTGCGAGAGAAGCGTATGT
>CM047582.1:21237741-21258588 GCA_026184515.1 Peronosclerospora sorghi | reverse complement strand
TTGGCCTGCTTTACGACGAGCTTCGAAAAACTCGTCGATCGCTTTTACTTGATCACGCGGCAACGACCATTGCCGCGTGACACAATACTTCGTGCCTGGCACGAGGTCAATTTCATGACGAGTTCCCTTATCCTTAGGGAGCTTGATAGGTACTTCTTCTGGGAATACGTCAGCGTATTCCCGAAGTACCTCATAAAATGGGAAGTTCGCTTTAAGCGAATCCCAGCTCTGCGCTTCAAAGCGCTGAACTTTGGTTTGATCATTGGGAACCTCTTTCCCAATGTTTTCCACTTGTAATGTGGATGTTCGTTCACGAATATCCACTACATCATCTGTTGCAACGATAATACAGATCTGTTCGATCTGATCATCGTGCAAGTTTTTCATAAACTTCTTCCAGCTTAGCGCTGGAAGAGCCATCACCTCCGAACCTTCTTTCGGAGGGTGTTCCATCAACAGAGACTGGGTAGCTAATCCGGTATCCGTTTGCGTCAAGACGTTGATCGTCTCGACGGAACTGCCCATGCAATCAGACGCACTCGTCTGATTGACTGCTACACGGTGATTACAATTCACCGTGTGCTAATACTCATCCTCATGGTGGCCACTGCCTACCATGGAATTTTCTTGGCGATCAGATGTGCTCGTCTGATCGGCCGCCTGTTCTGCGACACGGTGGTCTTTATCACCCGTGTGAATGGCTAACGTAACGTGGTGGGCACTGGCCACCACGGAGTTGTGCTCACGATTGCACTCGATCGTGAGTTAACTCTCATCAACACGGAATTCTTTCATCGTGTTGGAACCTTCGGTCGCACAGTGGGTGTTTCCCACTGTGGATACTATTTCATTCTCACGGTGGGTGTTTCTCACCGTGGATATAACTTCATTCTCACGGTGTTCTTTATCACCCGTGGAATGTTTCTCTCCAACACGCAACGACTCTTCTTTTGTGTGTGGTAGTCCCTCTGGACTCTCACCAGCGGAGGTACCTTCCGCTGATCGTGTCAGAAAAGACCTGGTGGTGCCATCGCTATCCACCAGACTGTCTGACGCTGCGGTTGCATCCTCTGTTACAGCCGGATTACACACAGGGTGTCAGATCCTGTGCGTCCGCCGCAGTCGATCGATAGGTTAACCCAGTCGATCGAAGGTTTAAACTTGGACATCCATGGGATTCCAAGTATCACATCGAAATTGTCATCTAAATCGAGGACGATGAATTCATCCTCGAATGACAGTTCATTCAACTTGAAGCGTGTTTTAATCACACGCTTTGGAATAGTCACGGTTGCACCTGTTGCTAACCGGACTGACAACACACTTCGTGAGGTTTCTACCTCCACGAAGCTCAACAGCGTTAGACTCTGAGTTCTAACGAAATTGTTTGACGCTCCTGTGTCAAACAAATCTCGCATGGGGACATCGCTCCCGTGCGGCTTAACCTCCAGGGTGATAAGAGGCTTATCATCACCCTGCACCTTTTGACAGGACATAGTCCCGTCTGGGGCTATTACCCTCACATGCCCTATGTCGGCATGTGGGATAACATTCCCAGTAGGGAACCCCGCCACTACTGGTGTTCTACGTTTTTTGCACCAACAGGGTGATGTCCCTGTTGGTGTCGCCGTGCAGCGGACGGTTCCGTATGCTGACTGCGTGGCACCGGACGCGGTGCCATACACTCATGGGCGAAATGCCCCATTTTCGCGCATCTATTGCAGCGAATATTCTTCTTAAATTTCGGTTGCTTCGTGTTCGAAGCAACCGCAACCGATAGGTCCATCGGCTTTGGACCTTCACCGCCCATGCTCTGGCGCAGGTGGCTGTTTCTTGAGACGAAGTGTGAGCTTCGTCTGCCTGACTGCTGATTGTTGACATGCCGTTGCGGCATGTCAAAAGCGAAGGGCTGTTGAGCCCTTCGGCTGTACCCAGCTTGCGATGACGCTGATCGCATGCTGAACTCTTCACGGGTGCTCATATCAATGGCATCCCTTAGAGTCTTTTGCTGGTGCCGGTAAAGACTCTGTTTGACGGGACCATCATTGAGTCCCTTCATGAAGCCAGTGACCTGCATAGCAGGGGGCACCGGCTCATACACAATATTTGACAGCAAATATTGCGTCTTCTGAGCGTAAGCTTGAAGGTCAAGCTTACCTTGCCGGAGTTCCATGAACTCCTGCCGACTACTTAGCTCCATTTCTGGAGCTTCAAAATTGAGCTTTAGCTCAGCTTTAAATTCCTTATAAGTAAGGAACGCAGAGTCATCAGTGGCTCTGTGACTCATCGCCCATGCCCTGGCTCTGGCGCCCAGACATGTTGTGGCGAAGTACGCCTGTTGACGTTCTTCAACAATATTTTGCGCAGAAATGGCATCTTCCACCTCTGCGAACCATCTACGAAGGGGCTCGCTCCCTTCACCGGTAAAGGGCGGTACTCGCGCCTTTACCACTTCAACTCTATGCGTTGCAGGTTCAGGTGCGGTCCGCGCTGCCTCTTGCGCGGGCCGTGCTGGCTTTTCTAGGTGGTTTCGCCTAAAGCGATTCACCACCTCTATCGCTTCCTCCGGGGTCTTACCCTGGAGGAAGGTAAGGATGTCGGTCTCCATGGACCGAACCATTTCCACCGTCGCGTCTTTACTACGCGACAAGGAGTGGGGGAAGTGTTTCGTCACCACTTCCAGCGTTCTCTCTCGCTCGGCAGGCGTCATGTCTCACGACTTGATGCCGAGCGGCTCTTAATCTTCGCTCCGCTAGTTCACTAGCGGAACGGAACTGTGGTCGTTAAGACGGACCACAAAGTGCTACCAGGTGTAACAGGAATAATCCTGTTACAGGCTTACACTGTGTCGTGCGAGGAAGCGCGCAATACGGGAGGGGTAGGATTAGTTGATGACAACTAATCCTATACTAAAAGCAAATATAATATTCGCTTAGAGAGAGAACCCAAAATTAAGAGTGTTTATTAAATGGGTGGTTAGCGGCTAACAGTATAGTAATTACCTAACTAATATAATAATATCAAGTATTCAACTAACTGTACTATTAGTTAACCTGCATGATTCGGTATTTTTACCGAATCGACTTTTCCTTCGTAGATTATAATAACTTATACTCTATTATTTGAATTTTAGACAACGCGTCTGAAATTCAACTGTGATATTCTAACTTGAATATCAATTATGTAATGGCACCCCATTACACTCGTCGTCATGGGTTGAATAGTGGTGGTAGTGATGGCTTTGAGGCGCGTCGCACGAGAACGCAAGATAGACGCGCGGAACATCGATAGGGATAGGCCTATAATTGAGGGGGGGGATACGAATAGTAATTTGGGGGGATACGGGTAGTAATTTGGGGGGGATACGGATATCAATTGCCAAAAAATATCAACTTATGTTTATAACCAAGGCGACGGCGGCGGCTTCCGATTGGCTGTGGTGGTGGTGTCTGTGGCAATACACAAAACGTCTGTGGCAATAGACAAAACGTCTGTGGAAATAGACAAAACGTCTGTGGCAATAGTGGCGCCCATATTTCAATCATATATTTAAAATTTAAATTCTCCCCCCATTTGGGAAATAAGTTAAATTTTCTCCCCCTTTTTGGAGAATTCCTCAAAAAAGAAATAAGACCTAAAAAACGTCAACAATTTTTTCATATTGTGCCCCTTGTGAGAGTCTCCAATCGTCCGACGGCTTTCGTGATCTTCCTCACCGTACACCAGAACGTTTTCCCTTGCAACAACACGACCCAGTGAATCCGGTTTAGTTCCAGTGCGTTTTAGTGGTACGGATCGAATGGTCATTAATGGTGGTAACTCCACGCGTACGCGATTCCACATGCAAACCAGCATCACCTGCTACGTGATGTGCTAGCGTCGGATGTCAATTGTTATTGCCAAATCGCCCCTCTAACTGACATCTGGTTCTTCAACTAGCACCTATAACATAAACGAGCCTCAGAACAAGCGTCCATGAACGAAATCGCTCAGGCAGGCAGTGACGTTCCTCAGACATACACGGAAACAAAAAGCATGAAGAATCCATTCGTGCCGAGATTCCGCAGTTATACTTGATGATTGATGCGACCACATAACGCAAATATAATTGGCTTTTTGCAAGCGAACACGATGTGATCCGCCATAAGGCTCGTCTGGTTGCTCAAGATTTTTGACAGACCCCCGACGTTGACGATTTCCACTTACTCACCTGTCGCAAGCATCAGTAAGAACCATGTATCCTCGTCGGTGTGATGCAGTAAGAAACTGAAGCTGAAGGTGGAGCAGTTCGATTTGGAGACCGCATTTCTCAATGTTAACCTAAGTTCGATGTTGAAACCTCATTTCTCAATGTTGACCTAAGAAAACAATGAATTTGGCTCCGGTTTGCGTTCTACGTCGTAGTCTGTATAGTCTCAAGCATGGAACTGCGGTCTGGCACAAGACTATTCGCGGTGTTTGCTTGCCTATCCGTTTGAGTTGCGTGGACCCATGTCTATTCGTGCAACGTTAACGCGATGGTGATTTGATGAAGGTAGTTGAATGTTTATGTGGTGCTCTACGTTGATTATTTCCTGATTGGGTGCGAGCGCGATGAATCAGCGAGTACCCCCCACCGAAGTCACTTGCTGATGCTCGTTTCATCATGGTTTGGAACTTGACTATGATCTTGACAAGGACACTTTCTTAGATAGTCAATAAGTTTGGTAGTGACGATCCACATGCTTATGTCCAACCCACGATGAGCACTAGCCGCTCAATAACAAGAAAAACTACCAGGTTCTCTTTTCTACGTCGCCACTGAGACGCGTTCAGACACCGCCGTGTCGACCTCCATCTTATCGCAGTACCTGGACCGCTCGAGTTCAATGCATATGCGTGTCGCAAAGTCTGTGCTCGGGTACGAAGACCATCGGATGACTAGACGAGATTGGAGAAGATATCATGAAGATCAATTGGGAAGCCAGATTGAGGCGAGTCAAGTCCTGACCAGGTAGTAATCTCAATGGCCAAATATTAGATGGGCATGAGTGATATCCCAGTTGGTAGTCCCGAGCCATTCACACTTCCCTCACTTCATTGTCTAGCGATGGAAGCCTGACAGTGCTGACCTCACATCCATTTAGGGATTTATTACCACGAGCTCGCCGGCAAAACGCGGTGAGTACCCATTCCCCACCTAACCCACGGTCCGACGTAGTCAAGATGATTTCCTTAATTTATTTTGGCGTCGGGTTGGATCGACTTCTCTGAACACAAGTGGTTCCGTGATATAGACATTGGGAAATTGCTTCAACAATTCTGAAAGCACGTCATTTTCTGCTATCTCGACTATTCGCAAAGGCAAAGAACTGGAGCCTGCAAGCGATAGTACTAATGAGTATTCGAGAAAAATATCGACTACGAAAATTTATCATCGAGACGATCCTGATCAAGCACGAAGATCAAACAGACTTCGGATTGGATATGAGCAAGTTTCCTAGTACAAAAAATACTAGAATATAGTCAAAGAGGCACTCTTTCAATGCGTTTATCATCGAAAACTAACATTTTATATTACAAATGTGAGATTGGGAGCTATACTGTACATATAATCAAACGATAAAGAAGATGATGAGATATTTCGACTTTAGATTCTGTCCACTGTGAGTGGGGCCTCGAACCACTGCACCCCAGGGTCGGTGGAAGATGAAGATGAGGACGACGTGTTTCATCTATACAGCCCACACCGACGGGCCAACATCAGGCAGTCTGTAAATTTGTGGGTGTTTTTTAGAATAAAGACGACACGAAGCAGCCACACGCTGCGAAACACATTCAAATGTCAGTCTTCACAAGGTAACGTTACAGCAAGACGGCGTCGATGACGGCGGGACTGGCGGTGGCGTTTTTTGCTTAATGTCGGCGTGAGGCTCCGCGTCCAATACCTGCGCTGCCCAAGCTTTGATTCGCGGCAACGCGAACTTGTAGCCAACTTCAATAATCTCTTCCATCTTATTAAACTCCAACGTGCCATAATCGTTAACCGGTGGGCGAAGATACAAGTCAATACATTCCTCCTTCACACGTTCCTTATGCTGTTCTGATGAGACATAAGCTAATGCCGCCGACACGTCACCAATCGATGGCACCACGACCGTCCTTGCAAATGGATTGAGCTTGTTCCACAGCAGCCACCAGCCTGAGAGCGCACAGCCATACTCATAAAATTGCGTTCGTGAGTCGCTGGACACATCAACTGCAAAAATGTATTTGATACCGCCTTCCTCCTTCATGATGTCAGCTGGAAGGTTGTTCATATACCCACCATCCAGCAGCAAGGAACCATTCTCGGAAATGGGAGGAAAATACCCTTGTAAGCTCATAGACGCACGTACATACTTCCAAACGGGACCACTACGATGAATGCTAATCCGCGACTTGGCAATGTCCGTCGAGACGCAAAAGTAGTTTAACATTAAATCCTCGATACACAAATCATAGAAATGCGCGCGAATACTTTGATTAAATCGCGTGCCATTGAAAAATGAAGAGATTGGGAGCGTCATGTCTCGCAGCTTTTCAAAGATACTGCTCAAACCCATGGACAACTGCCGCACTTTTGTCTCCACTAAGCGTAAATTATTCGGATGAAGCGCAAAGATACCGCCAACGAACGCGCCAATACTAGTCCCACCGACAACATCCACGTGAATACCACACTCCTGAAGCGCACGCAGTACGCCAATGTGCGCAAGACCTCGCGCTCCACCTCCACCAAGCACTAAACCGACAGCATTGCCCGTGATTCGACGACTCAGACGCATAAAGTCTGACCCGTGGTTCTCAAATGGAAGCTGGACATTGTGAAATCCACTAATCCACTCGTACTTTTCCATGGGAAGAATAAAGCGCGGCAGTAACGGACTATCCATTCGTAGATGCAGTTTTCGCTTCAATGCGGATGAACGAGACGATCCATTCGCCTCTTGGATTGCAGTCGCTTCCAGTGCAGCCAACGTCCAGTCCTTTTCGCGAATACGAACAACGTTAACCTCAACATCTCTTTTGTCCCACGCATCCTCGAGAATCGGTACCACGTCCATGACAAACGCTTCCTGAGGTTGGGCATCCGAGCAAAGTAACAAGATATGATCAGCTTGACGAATACACAGCTTCGTCCAGGCTGTCAATTGAGGGTCCGCCTCATAAATGACTAGTTCGTTCGAGCATTCCATTTCGCCCATCCAGGCCGTGAGGTTAGCTCGCGCGAGGCGATTACTATCGATCCACTGATCGCCCAAGAAAGCTCTGGCTTTCTGCGAAGACACTATTTCCACGGTCGCTAATGTTTTCAGCGACATTTCTAAATGCGAGCAAAACGTCTGCACCTTCGTCATTTTCGTCAACGAGAGAACAGAAATGGTGCCAATCGGGAAGTTACGACCCGCCTTAGGTCCATCACCAGTGGTAGGACTCGATCCAAGCGAGAGTAAGTGATTCTTACGTCCTTTGACGCCACTGGCTTTAGCTTTCAGAGATTCGGCTCCCGAACTTGGAATACGACGCGCCAAACTCTTGGTAAAATGAATGAGAACGGACGGGTACATGTTCACAACATAATCAAACACGTTGCGGGACATTTGCGATATTTGCGAATCACGGACGGCAAAGACAGACGAGTTGCTGACTCCCGCTGCAAGCATATCCATCGCTCCAAGCGTAGCACCTCGTACTAAATCATTCATTGTCTCTAATTCCTTGCCACGATGGTAATGGGCTTGCACAACTCGAAGGCGGCCACTGATGACTGTAAACACTGAATCGCACGAATCGCCATGATCAAATAAGCTTTCCCCACTGCGAAGATGGAGCCATTCGAACGATGTATCGGCCACGCACACTAGCGTAGAGTACTGTTCAATCAGATGGCGAGTACACTTTACAGCAACCGAGTTGATCTGCAACAAGCTATTGAAGAGAGTATCGGGGATCCAGAGCAGCGTCGTGTCCTCCAGGCAAATGTTACGCGTCGCAAAAAGATGTGACCCCACAAAAGACGCAGAAATGCCGACTTCACATCCTTTTGTTGCTTGGTACAGCTCGGCATACTTTTGCGAAGCTGTTGCCACTTGGACACTCACTGATCCGTTCAGTACAATATAAACGCCCAATGTATTCGAGGAATCGCCTGCTTCGCCGATTTTCTCGTTCTTTAAGCGTTTAAAAACTTTGACGCAATTATCGAGAGTTGCACGCAGCTCGGAGTCAAATACGCCAATGGCGTCAGCGACACAAGCGACAGCCATCTCGATTTCCATATTTTCTTCATCATTGAGAGGCAGAGGGTGGACCAAACGAGTGACATTAATGATCTGAGACGATAGTCCGAAGTGGTCAATTAATGATTTCGCCGTGATTTTCTCCACTTGGCTAAGCGCAGCTTGAGAAAGTCGGTAAAAGATTTCTGGATACTTTTCGAGTCCTTTTTTGATCGAATGAATGGGGATCTTGAAAACTCGCGTGCCATTTTCTTCTGATTTAGCCGATAAGCTCCCACACACTTTTTCCACTTGATCGCTGCACTCTTTATGCTGGAATTCATTCACAAGTACAGTCAGTAATGGCAAAGATGATGTGAGTGTGTCACCGCGTCCTAGTAGCTTGGAAAAGCGTTGCTCCGTCTCCTGGCCGTGGATTGTTAAGGACGCTGATCCATTCACAATCAACAGAATCGATCCATCCAGCTCACTTTTGTCGAAAATAATTTCGTCTTTAGTATAATGAAGAATCTGTAAATCCTGTGCAAGTAACTCCACAAATTCACTTCGTAAGAATGAAAATACCTTCGATAGCGTATCATAAATCAATTTGAGATTCTCGGGTCCACAATTCTGCACTAATTCTTTTGGGAACGTAATATGATCGTCCAATTCCAATTGGCGGATCTCTTCCATCCGTTTCCGCTCCACCTGGAGCAGATCCGAGAACGACTTGGAATGACGTGAATTATGCCGCAGACGCTTCGATGTCGGCGATGGCGGCTGCTCTTGCTTCCCTTGAAGCGATTGTTTCCGTGGCCGCACTTGTCGTGACGTTACCCATGCGAACAAAACACCAAATATCAATGCTAGTGTCCCTACAGCCGCGGCACCACCCACTGCGTACGGATTTTGACCTTTCATGTGGGCACGCACATGCAGCTTCACCCTCGTCCACCAGTCGGACGTTGTGAGCTGCGTCAGCTCATGCGGTGAATTGAGTCTTGCCGTCTCCATGCCTACGGATTCGGAAATATACTCTTTAATTCGGCAATATGCTTTTTAACTACGGAGATTTCTACAGATTATATTACCAGTAATACAATTTTGACGCTAACACTTCGTCAAGTAATGATCACCCCTTTTAAGTGACGTACACCAATCATTCACCATGACAGAACAAGCTGCGTACTACGACCGCTTGATTGCTGCTCTAGGCGACGATGCATTTCAATCTTCAACTGGATTTTGTGCAAAAGTAGAAGACGTTGCAGAGGCTATCTCGATGGCCGAAAATTACGAGGAGAGACAGCGCTTGTTAGCTATTGCCACTGAAAAAAGTGTGCGCTGTGCAGAGCTCATTGCCATGAGTTTGGATGCGTCTACGACCCTCGCAAAGTCACAAAAGACACTAAGGAGTGCGTGTGGACAAAGTCAGGAGAACAATAACAATGATAATATGGAAATAGAGGTCGAAAAAAACACTCAAGAGGACGAAGCTACAAGTTTATTGCTGCAGGATCTGGTGGCAGCTGGAGATGAAGCAGAGGACGCAGCAAAGAAATATGCACGATTGGGTATTGTGCGCAAAACAGCACGTGCCAGTCATGAGCTTCTAGCGTCGGCTGAAAAACACTTGCAGGAGCATTTAGCCCATGAGTCGATTTCTATTGGGAACGCAGCTATGCAAAACGAGTTCCAGCAGCTATACATGGACGAATTTACGACGGCATTTGGTGATGAATTGGACCAGTTTCGTCAGGAAGAGCGATTTGAAAGCAAAGATGTGAGCTATTTAATCTCCTGCATTCATGCAAGTGGCGACATCTTTTCACCGCTGCAGAAAAAACTATTTGTGGAATCTGTGAAGACTTGTCCAACAAACGATCAGACAAAGGCCAAAACAAAATGTTAGAGCGTAATGTGCAAATATGCAGATGTATTCCAATCGATCGTAGTAATTCCCCATGTATATGTACTACATGCTAGTTTGTGTTGTCTGGCAGTCTTCAGCTGGCAGCGTTCACAGCACAATGTTCCCAGTCTTACAGCGATACGACAGCTATGCACAAAGGGAGATCTTTCGCTTTGCCGTTTTCATCGACTTCTTCATGCCTTTTCGTGGAGAAGTTGCAACAACGTGGGACTTGACCGTAGGGTAGTACGTGTCCATTGGACGTTCGCGCAATTCGCGCTTCTGTTGGCGGGTTCGTCCTGCATTCGCTCGATCAAAAAAGTTGCCGATCCATATGAGCATTCCATCACGGCCGCTCTTCAGTAGCTCAATACCATGCGTAAAAAGCGGGTCTACAGGCAGCGGCAAGCTGTTTCCACTGTTGGGTAATGCCATTTTTACACTCTTTTTGTCATTCGCCGATTCACTTCCCTCATTCTTCGTGCGCCGATAGAAGTAACACTGATGCCCTTCGCTCGAGCCTGCCATCGACGTTGCCACTCGTCCAATATTTTCAACCAAGAACCCGTAGACGTCTACAATTTTTCGCGGGGAATGAAAGCTAACAAAATACTTAGCTGAGCTCCGATTGAACATCGCTGCCATTGTATCCATTACGTCTGGGGGAAATCCCACGTCAAAACTGTACACGTGTGAAAACGGTTCAAAAGTATGTGCATGGGTAATATCCCCGGCTGTAAAGACCGTCGAAAGAGGCTTCTGACGTTGAGATTTAAGTGACAGTACACTTCGAAGATTATGAAGCGATAGATGCCATCGTAGCTCTTCAAGCTCAATGCCATACGAGATCTGGACCCCTGGATCCACTGAGACGTGAAAATTGGGTTTCCCGAGACCCGAGCCCACATCCACAAAGCAACTGGATTCCGAGAGTTCACACTCATCTTTTAGATAATCCACAACTCGTTGGAAAGAGGCTTGCGTGATTTCGCCATAGATCGCTCCCCCTGCGGCATTGCCTCCTAGACTCCCAGTCTGTTTGCGTATAGTTTTATAAACCTCGGAAACTTCATGGTCCGTGAATGTCCGCTCCACTTCTTTTTCTCGAGCATCAGCTAGTGGCGTCACTTTGCCGGGTGTACCAATAGAAATGCGTTTCCTCTTTTTAACAGAAACTGACGTGGCATGGCCACTGTTTGACTGGATGCTGCGTTTACGACTGATGTTCGCAGTACTACCGGAAGCATTGACGGTAATATTCGGAGATGACATGGACAGCTTCATCTTTAATGTCTTTTCACTGCGCGTAGGAGACAGGAACGAGCCTGTGGGTGCTGCAGGTGACACCACTCGCATTTTTGACCAAAGACCTGTTCTTGGACGTCTCTGAGGTTTAAAATTCAAACGCTAGTATACTTAACTAAATCTGAATACAAGGTCAAAACCCGACCCATCGCATGAAACCCACGGGCTCTTTACCGGCAGATACCGATAAATTATCAGCTAACGCGAACGTCGATCACTTGCTCTTTTTCTCCAAAACGATTATGAGTATCTCATCATCTTCTCGTGCCATAATTTTACACCCCCTCGACGTCCCCGTGAGTGGTACTTTATCCCCCGAAGCTCGCATCGTGGCGGAATGGCTACGTTCTCTCAGCCCTTTACCTACTCCCGAGATCGTTCCCAAGCGTGTGCTAAGTCTCGTCGACTATACATGCGACGAGACGGTTCACTTGGTCTTAAGTTTCTTAGACGGTCCGTCCCTTTGCTCCGCACGCAGCGTTTGCCGCTCCTGGTGCCGCTTAAGCAGCGACGATCAGTTGTGGCTTCATTTGTGTCTTGAGGAATTCCATGTGGCGCCCACACAACTCACGACGGCGCCTGAGAGTTACCAGAAACTGTACCAGGTCGCTTGTCGATCGCTCAATACGCTACTTCGTGACTATTTACATGAGCAATGTCTCTCTAATCTACAAAACTCGCTCCGGATTCCTCGAGCAGCAGCGTTAATGCTCGTGGCCTCGCGCTCATCTGTCTAAAGTCATGCGACCCTTGACGTCGAACGGAAGCTTTTTTTACCTACCAACCTACAATAATTACATGGGAATATACTTAGATCTTTCAACTGCTTCGGTGTTGAAACGCACACGACTTGTATAAAACTGACATTTTAATACGAGGTGACCTGATACTTAGTTAACCCGCACTTTTCATAAGATTCAAGTGTAACCTTACGTAGCACGTTCGCAACTTGCTGACGAAATGACCTCGTCATACTCGCCTTTGTCTCCACTGCTTGCGTAGGTACGTTACCATGTCGTAGTAGCATGAAGCGCATGACACTTCTTCCCAAAGCTTTATCTGCATCACAAGCTACTTCGCAACATTGGTAGGTAGTGTACATCATCTCAATCGTTAGAACTTAATGGGTATTCACATATGCTTTTCGATGCAAACTATCTCCGGAAAAATGAACGATCGCACTCTCATCTCCATGTCACCAACATTCTCCCCAAGAAAGCAATCCTGTTCTTGGCGTTGGGTTACATCCGTCGGATCTGCGCCTTGTTGGACTTTTGTCTCTCTTATGTCACGAACACTCGTCTTATACATAATATGCTTGGAGAACGACGAACGAGCTCCGTCATTTCGATCACATATGGTTATAGCTTCAACTTGTCATCGAATAATCACTTTCCACGCAGTGGTGCTACCCTGTCGACCACACGACATTGTCAAGATCACACACACGCACGGTGCCATCGGTTGTGTACTCTGGTTCGTGACACCAGCTGCATGGGCCTCTTTCTTAAACAAACAAGCTCCAGGGTGCAGATTCTATACACGCAACGTTCCATCGTCACCAGCAGACACGAGTTGGGTAAACTCTCTTCCAAACACCTCACGGGGCCAAAATGGCCTTGCAATTTCAAGCGAGGACCTCGTTCGACATAGCAAAAGTACCATATGCGTATCCAGCCATCGGACGCACCGGTAACAAATATTTGGATCCGTTGGGCCACCCCGACCGAGACATTGGACGGGGCCTTCATGTTCACGTATTTCGTGTACGGGTTCTACCCTTCCACGAAAGGCAGCGTCCCGTACTTTGACCAGACGGTCGTTTGCGGCCGTCACAAGACGAGAACCAGCGACATGGATGGCGCGGGGGGCAAAATTGTGTGTTTGGGCCGTGAGTTTCAGTCGACAGCTGACCAGATCCCAGATCTCGAGCGTCCGACGACGGTACCCGACCGCTAAGTCGTACTCACTCGCTAAAAGCCGCTAATAACTGACCCCAACACTGCCATGGTGCTTTTGTGGCCACCTAAGAGCGCGCTGCTGCTCTCGCACGTCTTTTCCCACAGTCGCACCGCGCCACCGTCCGAGCCCGATGCTACAAGAGCACGAAGTTCCGGTCCCAGTTCCAGAAACGTAATAGGAGCCACGTGGCCACGCAGCACGAGGCTCTGCTTTGAAACGAGCGCTTCGTCAACGTCCCAATCTTCATTCAAAGCCAATCGGCCGCGGATTTTCGAAGACCGCGCGAACAAATCAAAGAATGGCCGCTTCGTGGCAGTCGCCTTAAGATCCCACAAGCGCAACGTGTGATCTCGGGACCCGGAAACGAGCGCGTTCCCACGTAAGACGACAGTCACGACAGCATCCGAATGTCCATCGAGTCGCATACTCGTTTCTTGTACCGATGGATCCATCCATGGTCATGACATTTACACTTGCATCTGCCATCCCACACACAGCTCGACCATTTTCTGTGTCTAAACTCAAGACAGGAAACCTGGACGATGCCAGAGTTGCTTTCAGGTAGACTGTACTGACCTTTGTCTGTGCATGTATGAGGTCCAGACCATCGTCAATTGACCCAGTCTTCCTTGACTGTTTCGATCTTTAACCCTACCCTTCGGTGCAGGTCAGGCCATTTGGACGTGAATAGTCCGTAACTTAAATAGGTCCCTAGCTGGGAGTCAACACTGGGTGACCCAACCGGGAGTTGAATGGTGTAATGTCCTTCTTGGAAATCCTTTTCCACGCCACCTTCATAACCCTTGCCAGTCTCAACGTTGACAGTGTTTGCATTCCTAGGATGCAGAGACATCTCTTGCGCGGACAGTTTACGGCGCGTTACCGTATTGAGATTGTATAACACTCGAGTTTCGTCTTGACTTGCGTCAGGCACACAGGACAATGTCTCTGTTCCCTTTGTCCACGCCAGCATTGTCGTGCATGATGCGGCACGAATGGAGAGTTATCAACGTATCCTCTTGTATCCTCTTAGAACTGCAGCACGGAAGCACAGAACTGCCTGTCGTACTTGAATTTCCATCTCACGTCGCCACTTCATGCTACGTCGCTGAGGAATTTCTTCTTTAAGTACCTTAAAACGGCTGATCCTTTCTTCGCCATTATTCATTCGATAGGTTGCTTCATTATCGTTAAAATCCCGTTGTTTACGATCTTTTCCAATCAAAAATGCAGAGCTTCTGTCAATCTCGGAGGCAGCACAAGCTCTTTTGATTCGTGGAGCTCAAACGTTCCACGGTCAATGTCGACGAACACGAGATGTTCGGGACGACCAGTCTCAAGCAAACGATCAAGTCAATTCGTGTGAATCCTGAGAATATAGGGTAGCCGGGCTTGAAGGTATTCGGGCAGCAGTCGTGGTAAAATTGATACGTACAGGTGTTGTCATCGAAAGGGGTACATGAGTGCACAAAAGGCTTTCAGCCATAGGACACAAACGAGACTGCTGCGGCGAGTGCAGGAGGATGCGGTATTCACATAGAGCAAATGCTACAAGCTGCGTGAGGGTTTTGGGGTCAAAGTGCTGGAAAAGGGCTCGAGAGAGAACGCAAGAGATTGAAGCTCTCGCCGTATGGCAATAGTCGTTAGTGGTTTTGTATAGATCGACGTCTTGGACGGTACCACTAGCTTTACTGTCAACTTGTGCAGGCGATATTCAATACCAAAGACTTCACGTACTGGAAGCGTCACGCCATGACAAAGACACTGTAATTGTTTCTATATCCAGCTTGTTGAACACTTTTTTTCCAGTTTCGACGCTATCGCTCGCATATTGATCGACATCCAAGCACGAGATACGGCAAGTAGAAACGCTAGACAAGTCGTGTGCCATTCCGTTTCTCTTTCGACACGTTGACTCCTGAAGCAACGATAGTAGACCACAAGACAAACGACGTAATACCGACACAGATGGTCATCACCGCTAACCAATATAAACGAAAAAATTGACTTTGGGGACGATCAGATTGCACGATAATTTCCGCACCACTTGGAAAGCAAAACACTCAATCTTGGTCGGAAGTGGGAAATCTTGACGATCAATAGCTGATACTGAAATTGCATGTGCGCTTTATCAAAACTTGTCGAATAGTCTTCGTTTTTCGTTGTTCCCACGATGAGAATGCAGTCAACCACACCCGACTCGAGAGAAATCGCCGCTGCATTCGTGCCATGAGCACCCAACTGTTTTGCTACAAGTGAAGTTGACAATTTCGTGGTCGTTCGCTACAACAAACTCATGGGCGTATCGAATCTTTGGTCAAGAGTTGGTGGCAATGTGGTCGATATTCCATCAGGAACAAAGCATAGATACACTCGTAGCGCTGTACTCAATGTCGACGACACTCGCTCAATACAAGAAGATACCATTGCTCAAGGACTTGTCCTTGAGAAGTCGAACTAGTGGCAACGTTACTGTGAATAAATGCAGGGCAAATCAATCCACTTGGATAAAAAAAAACACGGTGCAATCATCTCATCAACGATACAGTAGATCTCTACTTACTGATGCGAAATCCTCACCTTTACCAATCAATCCAGTGCATGCATTAACGTCGCCATGATGGAATGGCCCATTTGTATGTCTTTTGTTGTCTTTAGCACGGTTGAAACAGAAAAATTCTAGCTCGTCATTGGAATGCACTTGCTCAATGTAAAATTCCCGTCGTCAGTAGCATAAAGATTACTACACCTCCATCGTATTTAGTCTGGACCAGAGTAAAACCGAAGTCCCTTTCAATGATGGGTCACAGTTATTAACCTGGATACTATTAACGTGAGTTCCAATTTAGAATGGTCCAGACCAAATTAGACAGTTCATAATTACTCTGGTCAATACTAATTTATTCAATCACACTATATATCGTAATTACGATGATGATATATATTGTCGTCGGTCTCGACGCTCAGTTGAAGTTGGCTTTGTATTAACTTATTAACACAACCTTATACCTTCTCGGCTATGACTAAGTTTCTACAAGCTACTGAAATGCTGTTTTTCTTTCTTCGGTCCTTTTCGGATTAGCTGTTGCGTCGGTATTGGTTTCGTCCGTCGTATTGCTTTTGCCAGGTCATTTTGTTCAGGAGGTTTGTCGCTCCATACTACCGGGGTCCCGTTTGGTAGTATGGAAACCCGAACTTTGGTGGGTATCGAACCCGTGACCTATCGCTTGTAGATCGGTGCTCAAACGAGTGCACCAGGAGGGACCCCAGGTCTCGACGCTCCTTGTAATGGGGTGCCATTACATAATTGATATTCAAGTTAGAATATCACAGTTTAATTTCAGACGCGTTGTCTGAAATTTAAATAAGAGATTATAAGCTATTATAATCTACGAAAGAAAAGTCGATTCGGTATAAATACCGAATCTTGCAGGTTAACTAATAGTACAGTTAGTTGAATACTTGATATTATTATATTAATTAGGTAGTTACTATACTATTAGCCTCTAAACCACCCATTAAATAAACAATCTTAATTTTGCGTTCTAACCCTTAAGTAAATATTTATATATTTACTTTTAGTATAGGATTAGTTGTTATCAATTAATCCTGCCCTATTGCATTGCGCGCTTCCTCGCAATTACAGTGTAAGCCTATAACAGGATCAGTCCTGTTACACCTGGTAGCACTTCGTGGTCCGTCTTAACGACCACAGTTCCGTTCCGCTAGTCAACTAGCGGAGCGAAGATTAAGAGCCGCTCGGCATCATGTCGCGAGACATGACGCCTGCCGAGCGAGAGAGAACGCTGGAAGTGGTGAATAAACACTTCCCTTACTTCGCGTCGCGTAGTAAAGACGCGACGGTGGAAATGGTTCGACCTATGGGGACCGACATCATTACCTTCCTCCAGGCTAAGTCCCCGGAGGAAGTGGTAGAGGTGGTGAATCGCTTTAGGCGAAACCACCTAGAAAAGCCAGTACAGCCCGCGCCAGAGGCAGCGCGGACCGCACCTGAACCTGCAACGCATAGCGTTGAAGTGGTAAAGGCGCGAGTACCGCCCTTTACCGGTGAAGGGGGCGAGCCCCTTCGTAGATGGTTCGCAGAGGTGGAAGATGCCATTTCTGCGCAAAATATTGTTGACGAACGTCAACAGGCGTACTTCGCCACAACATGTCTGGGCGGCAGAGCCAGGGCATGGGCAATGAGTCGCAGAGCCACTGATGACTCTGCGTTCCTCACTTATCAGGAATTAAAAGCTGAGCTAAAGCTCAACTTTGAATCTCCAGAAATGGAGCTAAGTAGTCGGCAGGAGTTCATGGAACTCCGGCAAGGTAAGCTTGACCTTCAAGCTTACGCTCAGAAGACGCAATATTTGCTGTCAAATATTGTGTATGAGCCGGTGCCCCTTGCTATGCCGGTCACCGGCTTCATGAAGGGACTCAATGATGGTCCCGTCAAACAGTGTCTCTACCGGCACCCGCCAGAGACTCTAAGGGATGCCATTGATATGAGCATCCGTGAGGAGTTCAGCATGCGATCAGCGTCATCGCATGCTGGGTACAGCCGAAGGGCTCAACAGCCCTTCGTTTTTGACATGCCGCAACGGCATGTCAACAATCAGCAGTCAGGCAGACGAAGCTCACACTTCGTCTCAAGAAACAGCCACCCGCGCCACAGCATGGGCGGTGGAGGTCCAGAGCCGATGGACCTATCGGTTGCGGTTGCTTCGAACTCGAAGCAACCGAAATTTAAGAAGAATATTAGCTGCAATAGATGCGCGAAAATGGGGCATTTTGCCCATGAGTGTATGGCACCGCGTCCGGTGCCACGCAGTCAGCGGACGGAACCGTCCGCTGCACGGCGACACCAACAGGGACATCACCCTGTTGGTGCAAAAAACGTAAATCACCAGTAGGGGCGGGGAGCCCTACTGGGAATGTTATCCCACATGCCTACATAGGGCATGTGAAGGTAATAGCCCCAGACGAGACTAAGTCCTGTCAAAAGGTGCAGGGTGATGATAAGCCTCTTATCACCCCGGAAGGTTAAGCCACACGGGAGCGATGTTCCCATGCGAGCTTTGTTTGACACAGGAGCGTCAAACAATTTCGTTAGAACTCAGAGTCTAACGTTGTTGAGCTTCGTGGAGGTAGAAACCCCACGAAGTATGTTGTCAGTCCGGTTAGCAACAGGTGCAACCGTGACTATTCCAAATCGTGTGATTAAAACACGCTTCGAGTTGAATGAACTGTCATTAGAGGATGAATTCATCGTCCTCGATTTAGATGACAAGTTCGATATGATACTTGGAATCCCATGGATGTCCAAGTTTAAACCTTCGATCGACTGGGTTAACCTATCGATCTACTGCGGCGGACCCACAGGATCTGATCACCCTGTGTGTAATCCGGCTGTATCAGAAGATACAACCGCAGCGTCGGACAGTCTGGTGGATAGCGATGGCACCACCAGGTCTGTTCCGACACGATCAGCGGAAGGTACCTCAAGCTGGTGAGAGTCCAGAGGGACTACCACACGCAACAGAAGAGTCGTTGCGTGTTGAAGAGAAACATTCCACGGGTGATAAAGACCACCGTGTAGCAGAAAAGGCGGCCGATCAGACGAGCACATCTGATCGCCAAAACTCCATGGTAGGCAGTGGCCACCATGAGGATGAGTATTCGCACACGGTGAATCGTAATCACCGTGTAGCAGTCAATCAGACGAGTGCGTCTGATTGCATGGGAAGTTCCGTCGAGACGATCAACGTCTTGACGCAAACGGAGACCGGATTAGCTACCCACTCTCTGTTGATGGAACACCCTCCGAAAGAAGGTTCGGAGGTGATGGCTCTTCCAGCGCTAAGCTGGAAGAAGTTTATGAAGAACTTGCACGATGATCAGATCGAACATATCTGTATCATCGTTGCAACAGATGATGTAGTGGATATTCGTGAACGAATATCCACATTACAAGTGGAAAACATTGGGAAAGAGGTTCCCAATGACCAAACCAAAGTTCAGCGCTTTGAAGTGCAGAGCTGGGAGTCGCTTAAAGCGAACTTCCCATTTTAGGAGGTACTTCGGGAATACGCTAACGTATTCCCAGAAGAAGTACCTAGCGAGCTCCCTAAGGATAAGGGAACTCGTCATGAAATTGACCTCGTGACAGGAACGAAATATTGTGTCACGCTGCAATGGCCGTTGCCGCGTGATCAAATAAAAGCGATCGACGAGTTTTTCGAAGCTCGTCGTAAAGCAGGCCAAGTGCGGGAGTCTATGTCACCGCACTCTACCCCCACCTTTTGTGTAAAAAAGTCCACAGGTGGGTGGAGAATCGTTCACGCTTACAACAAGCTGAACGCAGCGACGGTACCTGCGCAGACGCCGATACCGCGAAAAGATGTCATCATTGATGGCATGTGAGGGAGCACCATCTTTAGTGCTATCGATCTAAGAAATGGATTTTATCAAATCCTAATGCGTGAGAAGGATATCCCTCTCATGGCGGTAAGCACCCCAAGCGGCATGCTTTGGGAGTGGCTTGTTATGCCGCAGGGGCTTCGAAATGCCCCTGCTACGTTTAACAGATGCGTAACGCATCTATTACGCCCGGTGCGAGAATTCGCACCGAGTTATTTCGATGACGTGTTCATCCATAGTAATGGTGAACACGATAAAAGCGATGTAGATGTCCATAGGGAACATCTACGTCGAGTGTTAGAGCTTATGCGTAATCATAAGCTCTATGCAAATCTAAAGAAGTGCACCTTTGGTGCACCTGAGATACCCGTTCTTGGATGTTTTGTGGGCAAGAACGGGGTGCGCTCTTATCCAGAAAAGATCAGGGTGATCGTTGAATGGCCTACGCCAAACAACGTTAAGGAACTTCGAAAGTTCCTTGGGTTGGCAACATATTTGCACAAGTATTCGTGCAACTATGCTGGGTTAATACGACCTCTTTCTCAATTACTTAAGAAAGATGTCGAATGACATTGGGATACCCAATGCCAAGATGCTTTTGATGCAGTCAAGCAAAGCTTGACTGAAGCGCCTGTCTTGGCTATAGCCGATAACGAGCGTCCGTTCCACGTCGTTTGCGACGCGAGCGATTTCTCTATCGGCTGTGCTTTGATGCAGCGTGATCACGATGATCGTGATCGCGTAATCTGCTATCAATCGCGTCAGTTGCGCCGAGCCGAGCGCAACTATCCGGTGCATGACAAGGAACTCCTTGCCATGAAGTACGCACTGGCCAAGTTTCGGATCTATCTATTGGGAGATAGACCGTTTGTGGTTTACACGGACCATGCGTCGCTACGCACGGACGTGAATTCACCACACATTTCTCAAAGAATGGCTCGATGGCTGTCATTCTTTGCTGAATACAACTTTACGGTTGAATACAAACCCGGAAAGTTGAAC
>CM047582.1:21187891-21222741 GCA_026184515.1 Peronosclerospora sorghi | reverse complement strand
GTCCAATCGATCTAGACCCAACCAATACGAGATAATAGAGGGCAGACCACTCAACTGGTCTAGCCCCTGAACAATATGAGAGAATACCAAAGCCGGTCTAAACTCGAACCAATGTTATAGTAAACCAATATGTCCACGTAAAAAAAATCCAATATGCTCGTGAATTCCACAAACGATATCTCCACGTAAAGACCAATCCATTTTTAGTACGTTCCAAACGTACGTGACTTAACTTGAGAGAAGTCAGCCAATGGACACTCCTGTCGAAGGACTTCCGGCGGGCCAAATGCGTCTGCGACGCGCCCCGGCCGGGTATAATCGGCAGGAGGGGATTACTCGACCCTCTGCCCCCAAACACTCCGCGACGTGCGAAGGCGACTTAGAAAACCAAACTTTTAGAGAGTCTCTTAGGACCTCTTAGCCACTTTTCCAATCCAAGACCAATTTACTTCTTTTCCACTAACCTTACGGTCCCAATATGTACCAAACACTAAAATATGTAAAATACACGCAATGCCATGTGACTTACCAAAATCCGTGTGCTTGACACTCCTTGCACATGATAGGATTAAAAGCCCCCCTTGTTCCCACCAATCCGATCGCTGACCAGCTGATCGGCACGCCGTTGACAGAAGGTGACCAAAATTTTGCCTTCGCTTCGCCACAGTATGCTCTAGTCAAATTTAGGGTTCACCTACTCGGCTCAAAGCCGTTCGTGGTTTATACTGACCACGCGTCCTTACGGACAGCGACAAAGTCGCCTCATCTCTTGCAACGGATGGCTCGTTGGCTCTCCTTCTTTGCGGAGTACAACTTTGAGGTTAAGTATAAACCTGGCAAGCAGAACGTGCTTGCGGACGCGTTATCGCGTCGTCCCGATTACGAGATCGCTCACGCGACATTCGTCACCACGTCTGTGGTGGATCTCATACACCAGGCGTATGAGAAAGACCCACAATGTACGGCGCTTATCAGTGCGTTAGGTGAAAAGGGTCTTGGCTCGTCTGAGCCAACCCTGTCAAGTCGAGCTAAAGCTCGTTTACACCGTTACAGGTACTGTGACGGTCTGCTATTTTATAGCACGAGCGCGGAGGACACTCCGCGGGTGGTAGTTCCTCATCATGAGGAACTGAAATATAGAGTCCTCTTTGAGGCACATGACGCCCCTACCGGGGGTCATTTAGGTCGGGATAAGACCTACAAGCGCTTTAAGCGCTTTGTATTGGTGGCCCAATATGTATAAGTGGCTCGGTGCGTATATACGCACCTGTGAGACGTGTCAGAGGGTTAAACCCTCTGCAAGTTCAGCTGCGTCTTTGGCGGGCTTATGGTTCCAACGGAGTGTTGGAAATCCATTAGCATGGATTTTATCTTCGGTTTTCTGAAGGATAAGGCCGGGAACACCGGCATATTGGTCTTTGTAGACCGTTTGAGCAAGATGGCTCACCTGGCGGCGGTGCCAGAGTCCATAGATGGACAAGGAACCGCGAAAGTGTTCCTAGACCGTGTCTTTCGACAGCATGGTCTACCCGATTCCGTTGTGTCGGATCGGGATCCCCGTTTTACGGGACAATTCTGGGAAGCGTCGTTTAAGGTGCTAGGCACCAAGCTCCTCATGTCCACTGCGGATCATCCAGACGGACGGTCAGACGGACGGTCAGACGGAACGCGTTAATCGCGTTGTGGAGGATATTCTCCGGAGTTTATGTCCGGATTCTCCAAAGAGTTGGAGTGAGATACTTCCGATGGACGAATTTGCTATAAACAATTCGGTCCATGCATGTACGGGGTTTAACCCGTTTTACGTGAACGGATTAGCGAATCCGAGGGTTCCGTTGACGCCACGTGTGTGTGGCCCAGGGCTTGAGGGGGGAGGATTCCCTGATGTCAACCCTGTATCTGTGCGAAAGCACATCGATAAGTTTTTATCGACGCGCCTTAGTGTCTTACGACACGTCTGCGACGCCATGGCGGAAAGCCAAGACAAGCAGAAGGATCAAGCTGACCGCAAGGGGAGGCGTAACAAAAGGGTGTACAAAGTGGGAGAAAGTGTTTTATTAAATGCTAAAAATCTTCCTGCACATGCAGTTTCAAATGTGTTGCGAAATAAACTGCGCCCCAGGTTTGTGGGACCATTTAAGGTACTAGCCCGAAAGGGCTTATCGTATACCTTGGACATCCCGAAGGTGATGCGTACGCATCCCACCTTTTATGTCGGTATGCTTAAGCCATACCAGGACCCGGAGGCGGGGCCCCTCCTGGAGGAGGGTGGAAAGGCGGATAGCCGTAAGGCACCGCAGGGCGAAGTAAGCCCGAAAGGGCTAAAATGCGACGACGAAGCTCCGCAACGGTCGTCTCGAGAGAGGCAAGCCGCCTCTCAAAGCGATCAGTGGCATCCCGCTCATCGCGGATCCCCTCGTGGAGATCATGGATGCGAAGGCTGTGTCGATCACAGCGCTCGCGAATCTCACGTCGCAATTGCGCGACCTCCTCCTCCAATGCTCGATGCGGAGAGTACTCCACACTTTCATGTGGAGCGGCTGATGGCGCGACGCCATCATCGGGGTGAGACCCAGTACCTGGTGAAGTGGAAAGGATATCCACATTCCCAGAACTCATGGGAGTACGAGACTCCCCTGCCGCAGGATTTCCGTGACGTCGTTGACGCTTTCGAGCGGGAGAATCCCACTGAGAGTCAACGACTAAAGGGGGACGAGAAGCCCCTTCACTCCCAGTAATTGGGAGTTCGCCGGAGGCAGATGCTGTGCTTGCATTGCTCTCCGGCACCACATCGAGAGCAGAGCGCGTATAATAGGAGGCAGGTAATGCCATTGCGCTTTGGCCTGAGCATAGGCCAAGCGTAGCGCTCTCTCTACCCGAACGTCGTGTTCGGAAAAGCTGTTGTACAGCGCATCGAAACTGGGGAGGCGTTTCTCCCTTTCCGCCCAGGCGCGGAACGCCTGTTCTGCGTCTTCGACGCCTTTGTCCCTCAGGAGAACAATGGGAATCTCGCGAATAATATCCACGAGGACACCGCGTGCCTGCTTCCCAAGGCGCGTCCGGTAGGATTTAACGGAATAATGTTTGGGCGTTAGTAGTCGGGCCCGTAGTTGGTTCCGATGCGCAATTTCACGCGGCAGTATAGCCGCTGGACCAGGGGTATAGGAGGCTAAGCCCCTCTTGAACGCGTTCTTAGCCCTCTTTTGAGGGTCGCGAGGTCCCTTCCGTGCCCGTCCGGCACGTCGAGCCTCTTGAACCAAGGACGGTTCATTGGTGGTGGTTGCCTGTGGCAACCTGGAGGTATCACCCCTATCGGGTAACGGTGGCGCACGAGTTAGTGCGTTTTCCCCACGTGTGGGGAATGGGTTGGATGACTGATAGCGCCGAACGGCGCTATCAGCATGGCCAGCCGTTGGGGAGAGCTCCCCAAGGGCGTCCACTTCCGAGTTGTCGGAATAGTTTGAGTCCATACCACCGCTGAAGGTGTAAAATGGACAGCCAGAGGTACTGGCGTTGGGGTTCTCCAACAAGATTTTGATTATTGCGTAAGCAATAGTCTTGATGGGGGAGGATGTAACGGGGTTACATTCGAGTTACATATAATGTTGGTGTACATGAGTACACCACGGTTGAGGTCAGTATTGACCGGTTTGAAAGGTTTTGAACCTTTGGTTATTTTAACCAATCAGGGAAGGGGCCCTTGGTGTGGTGGTGTGTCAGCCATCCACGTGTCAGTACACAGGTGTGTACACTACATTTTAGCTAGGTACGAATTAGGAATATTCTACTTAGTATTACATATAGTTTATATTAGTTTAAATTAATTTAGGCTAATTACATATTAAATATATTCAGTTTACATTTCACTCTATTTAGCGGACGCGCGACCTCGACCGGTCGCGCGCGCAGTGAGTGTCGTAGGTAAGAGGGAATCCTCCCTTTACTTACATCCCGTAAAGGGAATACAGCCGTTAAGCTAAGTCGTTAACTAACCCGGGATTCTTGACCCCGAGTAGGAGAACTCTCCTACTAACCCCTTTACAAGGGCGTATCGGCTAAGTAGCGGTAGCTACCGCTTTAAGGAAGAGTCTTCCTCTGTGCGCTAGCCGCACCTTGCGTATACGCACCGGCTACAGGCTCCGCTGCAATATCTGCCGGTTCCGACAGAGTGTTGGAAGTCCATTTCAATGGACTTCGTATTCGGTCTTCCACCCGACAATAGTCGGAAGACCGGAATAGTGGTCTTTGTAGACCGTTTCAGTAAGATGGTACATCTTACTGCAGTAGCAGCGAACGTAACCGCCGCTCAAACAGTGCGGATATCGTTGATACGGTATTCCGTTTGCACGGAATGCCGGAAGACATTGTCTCGGATCGAGATCCGAGATTTACAGGACGTTTCTGGCAAGAAACGTTCTCATTGTTGGGAACCCAGTTGAAGATGTCAACTGCGGACCATCCGGAAACGGATGGGCAGACGGAACGGGTTAACCGCGTTCTCGGAGACATGTTGCGATCATACGCACATGCCTTTGAACAGTGGAGTGACTATCTGCCACTCACTGAATTCGCGATTAACGATTCGGTGCATGATTCAACTAAGCATACACCGTTCTACGTGAATGCCTTAAGGCATCCACGAACCCCATCTTTACTTGGCGGTACGCCAAATCTAAGTGGGGGAGGGACCCGCTCAAATTATGAGCGCGTCAATGCGCAAGTTACAACTGCAACTTGTGAACAAAACGATGGCCCTTCTACTGAAACTACAGTAGAAGCGGAAGCAGCTTCAAATGAAACTGAAGCTGCATATGATGAATATGTATCTGCAGCAATGGCTGCAGACAATGAGGGCAACGCACCTACTGCTGATAAAGCAGTAGATGAATTCGTATTACAGCTCCAAGTTGTAATACTCTATATAAAAGATGCACTTGCTTCTGCTTTGGATAAGCAGAAGTAAAATGCAGACAAGCAAGGAAGGAAGAACAAAAACTCCTTTCGGAAAGGCGAATTGGTATTATTAAGTACTACCAATTTGCCTATACATGCAATAAGCAACTTCCCTACACGGAAGTTGCTTCCTAAGTACATTGGACCTTTCAAGGTCCAAGAGATTCGGGGGAATGCCTATAATTTAGACATTCCCACAGAAATGCCGCTCCACCCAACATTCTATGTTGGGCGGATCAAACCGTATCATTCGTCTTCTTCTTACGACGAGACACAGAACCACGGAATATACCGTGCTTCTCCAAGTCTCCCAAGAGAGACTTGTAATCGGCTTCCAGCCGTTGATGAGCAGAGCGGAGAGTCATTACCTCCGCCTTCGACTGCTCAAGATCAGCCTTGTGCCGATCGAGCTCTTCCTTACAGCGGGAAATCTCGATGTACAGAAGATCATTCTTCTGCTGGAGGGCAGTGTGCGACCCGAGGATGTCGCGGACATTTTCGCGAAGAGACCGATATGTCTTCACAGAGTGAGACATATCGATGCTCCAGGAGGAACAACCCTCCTCGAGTTTGCGGATCATAGAACCATGCTCCGCAACAACAACGGCAAGGGAATTCTCAACCTCCACCGCCCCTGATAATCAAGGGAATAAGCGATACATTCTCGAGCGCTTGATCTCGAAGAGCTCGGTTCCTTCGAAGAAGGGGCAGCGTACCGAGTACTTGGTACGCTGGATGGGATATCCCCAAGGGTTCGACTCTTGGGAGCCGATTGAGGTTCTGAGGGCCGACGCCCCAGACCTTTTAACTGAGTTTGAGAAGAAGCCTCAAACTCATAATGCGAAGTAGCATCAACAGTAGGTGTTGATGCATTCAGGGTATCAATTAAACCCTGAATTTTGGCGGGTACGGAAAAACCACCGTACCCCGGCAACTACTCCTCTGACAGACTAGGACCGCCCTGCGTACACCGCGGGCAAACGAGGTGAGAAGGGACACCACACTTTAACCCTTCTTTGATGCAAGCATAATGGATGTATTCCATTTTGCCTGTTCGTGAGTCATTAAAAAAGCGCTCGCGCATTACGTGAACTTTATTCACGTAATCATCTGGGCTTTTGTTGTAGTTGTCAACAAAAGCATTCCAACTCTGAGTCAGGGCGTCTTTATCGTCCCTGTTCCTCCTTGACCCTTTCCGGCTCGAATAATATCGAACCTGGAAAAAGATGTCAATAAAGTACAGACGTCTATCGTCTGTACTTCGATCGAATCGACGTGACTGGATGTCTTCGCAGTCATCCAGCACGTTGATATCGAACAACGCATATTGGCAGTCCCGCTTACGGTGACAGCCACTGTTGGGGGCAATAGCCCATCCAGCGGTCCAAAACCCCACTTTGTACGGAACATGTGGTTCCGTACGATGATACGCTTCAGAAGCGGCAGGCGCCGCTTCTGTTCGAGCTCTTTTTTTAGCAGGCGCAACACCGCCTGCTTCAACACCACGCGCCGGGGTTAAACCACCCCGACGTGGAGACGTACTTGGTCCAGGTGGAATTCTGACTTCCCGCAACCATCTGTGATGATCATTGTCGCTGTCATAGCTGACAGCGACACAAGAGTCGTCATCGATGTTAGGCGATGAGCACCTAGCTAGTTTCGACTCGCTAGATCCTTTCGCGGGGACAGCTGTGCCCCGATCACTTTGTTCGGAGTCAGAACTGTCTCCGAACATGGAAGAACCCTTCCTGGCAACACACCATTCGGGGGTTGTCATCGTGCGAGATGTTTCATTAGCAACATCTCCCTGTTTCTTGCCAGATTCCGCCTTAGCAGCATCTGTGGTCGAAGACGGTATGTCTTCCGACCTTTGCGTAGTTGACGCTGCTAATGCAGCGTCACTGTTGTCACTAAACACCTCAGCACCTAGTGCTGAGGCGGAGGAAGAAGCTCCTTCGATGTTTTCAGCAGCGCTCTTTAGAGCGCCGCCGCGTGCTTCGACCATCGAGTCGATGGTCAATCAGTTGGTAAATGAGAACAACCAACAAGTGCCACCCATGATTGGCCAAAATAAGAATTATTATTGGCCAACCACCTTAAGCGGGGGGTGATGTAATGGGGTGCCATTACATAATTGATATTCAAGTTAGAATATCACAGTTTAATTTCAGACGCGTTGTCTGAAATTCAAATAATAGATTATAAGTTATTATAATCTACGAAGGAAAAGTCGATTCGGTATAAATACCGAATCATGCAGGTTAACTAATAGTACAGTTAGTTTAATACTTGATATTATTATATTAATTAGGTAGTTACTATACTTTTAGCCTCTAAACCACCCATTAAATAAACACTCTTAATTTTGCGTTCTAACCCATAAGTAAATATTTATATATTTACTTTTAGTATAGGATTAGTTGTTATCAACTAATCCTGCCCTATTGCATTGCGCGCTTCCTCGCAATTACAGTGTAAGCCTGTAACAAGATCATTCCTGTTACAAAGGGGATGCGACGCCGTTTACCGATGTCACGGTCCAACCCATCGCGGATACGCTCCATAATCTTGGCTACCAGAAACACTGGAACGAAGTAATGTACAGTGGCCACACGGGGCGTTGCTTAACTGCGCAGATCTTTATCGGCCCCACGTTTTATCAACGGTTGAAAAACATGGTGGACGATAAAATTCACTCGCGCTCGCGTGTCCCCGCGAGTTTCGAACAGCTCGTGCGCATGCAAGTGCGCGTGGCCGGGGGCAGTGCGGGACGGCCGATGAAACGCTTGACGATCAGATAGAGAGAAAATGGGGGAGGCGTGGCGACAGTGGATGTGTATGTGTGGGTGTATGTGTATGTGTGATTGGATGTTGTTGTGGTGTCAAAAGTGCTCTTGAAGTGGATGGATGACGGAACCGGGCAAAAACAAGTTGTGTGGCGTGTATGTGCTCTTATTGGTGAAAACGGATGGAATTGCACGAGCGATCGACCACCAGCATGTGACCTTGAACCCATTGCTGTCGCTCTCGTTTGCTGTAGCACCTGGTGACTATCAAGTTGACGTTCTCTTGGATACTTTCACAGGCATTTCCAGCTCTTATGATGTTCACATCGAGTGACGACGACCAAGTAAATTGATCATAGAATATACTCGAGAGGTTGGAAGGATGTTGGCATCGATTCAAAATACAGCAGGAGAAATTCGTGCCAATTCCGAACAATAAACATCGAAAACAAAAGACGCCTGAGCACTTTCGTAAAGATCGTGGAAAAAGTTGATGGGTACCGTATCCAGATAAATATGGAGAGCATCGAAATGAGGAGAGTGCGTGTGATTGAACTGATGGTGGTGACCGGAGCGCCGTTGGATAAGAGTAACGAGTTGGCTTTGTCATGGATGAAGATCTCCATGTGTTAGATCTCGCGACATGATGCCGAGCGAATCTTAATCTTCGCTCCGCTAGTTAACTAGCGGAACGGAACAGTGGTCGTTAGGAAGGACCCCAAAGTGCTACCAGGTGTAACAGGACTGATCCTGTTACAGGCTTACACTGTAATTGCGAGGAGGCGCGCAATGCAATAGGGCAGGATTAGTTTATAACAACTAATCCTAGACTAAAAGTAAATATATAAGTATTTACTTAAGGGTTAGAACGCAAAATTAAGAGTGTTTATTTAATGGGTGGTTTAGAGGCTAATAGTATAGTAACTACCTAATTAATATAATAATATCAAGTATTCAACTAACTGTACTATTAGTTAACCTGCAAGATTCGGTATTTATACCGAATCGACTTTTCCTTCGTAGATTATAATAACTTATAATCTATTATTTAAATTTCAGACAACGCGTCTGAAATTAAACTGTGATATTCTAACTTGAATATCAATTATGTAATGGCACCCCATTACACCCTTCATCGCCCGTCTGGGACGAAACTTTCCCAAGTAAAACCCTCGACCAAATGACTCATTGTCATACGCGAGGGAATCGCATGCGGGTTGACAATAATGTCGGGCGTAATCCCTTCCACGGTAAAGGGCATGTCTTCCTGAGGATAGGTCATCCCAATCGTCCCCTTCTGTCCATGTCGAGACGCAAACTTTTCGCCAATCTGAGGAATGCAAATGTTTCTGAACCGCACTTTGGTAAACATAAACCCTTCCGCATTAGTCGTTAACATGACACTATAAATGATGCCAGTCTCATGCGAGCGCAAGACCGTGCTTGCATACCGTTTTTGATGACGTTGTTCCAGCCGGCGACGAATCTTCCGATTGCGGCAACCGCGACGTCTTGCCAATGATGATATCATTCCCACTCACACGCGTCCCTGGCGCAACGAGCCCATCCTTATCGAGTTTGTGGTAGCTGCCATGACCCATCAAAGGCAATTATCGCGCACGGTTTCTCAAACGCTTCACAGTTGGCACCCCCGGCTCCATCCCCCCGACCACAATGCGGACTCTTGTTCCGTTCTTGGTCGACATAACAACTATAGAAGGTCGAGCGAAAGAAACCGCGATCAATCGCACTTTGGTTCATAGTTAACGAATCTTCCTGGTTGTAACCCGTGTAGGAGGCAATCCCGACAATGACATTAATACCGGATGATAATTCACGGAAATGCAAATACTCCATGGCACTTGTCGTGACTAACGGCTTTTGAAGGTAATTCAACACATTGGCCATCGTATCCATTCATGCATGAAAGTTGGAGCAGTAAATATCCATTGCTTGCTTTCCCATCACATACTGGTACGTATTACGAGGCGACTGATTGTGATCGGGAAACGGAATAATACTGGCACAAATGCCCAGAATCATCTAGGGGTGGATTTCACAGTGCGTGTGCCTTCCCCTCTACGTCGGTGGACCAAGTAGACAGCTTTTCCCACGCCAAAAAAAACTCTTTAAGACGTGGTAGTCGCAGTCAAAGTCGTGACGACGCCTCTCCTAGCAAGAAGAGTGTCGTATTGACTGAAGGTCGGACGTGGAAGGTGATCTGGGCGTTATTTCTCGTTGCGTCTGTGATTGTGTAGCATGTACGGCAATGCTAACCACTGTGAGCCACTCCCTCCGCCCCGTCCGTGGTCGTACACATCGTGACTCTCCGTCGCCGCAGCACGGGCACGAAAGACTTGACCCGCGCTTGATACTCGTCCGATAAGACTTGGAGTTTCCGTGACGTGTAGAGATTCAACGGCGCCCATTCGTCGCCCACGCGGACGACGCCCAAGGTCGCGTCCATGGAGCGAGAGTGAAAGTAATACTTGGCATAGGACGCGGCAGAGACGCGCACGGCATAGTCCATGGCGTGCAAGTACACGAGCTCGAGCTCGTTCATCTCTTGGAGCGACACGCTCGGCTCGACGTGCGCAAAGTCGGCATTCATCATGCTCAGATCGTCCCACACCTTGGACGCCATGACAATGGCACAAAAGAGCATGTGGCGCCCCATCGCGCGCTGGAGTTACAAGCGACCGCGCGTCGCAGTGAGGAGCCGCTCGACGTACACGAGCGTCATGATGATACACTCGGCGTCCATCTGGGCGAGCGTCAAGATGCGCTTAGGCCGGGAGCTCGCGGACCGAGGGCGGGCCGGCCAGGTCGGACAAGGTGGACGACGATGACGAGCTTGACGCACGTGGGGACACAAACAAGGGGACGTGCGGAAGGGACGAGGCGGTGGTGAGGTGGGAGCTAGAGACTGTCGCGACTGAAGCTACTCGCGGTACTGGTCGTGTACCACGTCGATCGTCCGGGACGGGGATAGGACTATAATTGAGGGGGGATACGGGTAGTAATTTGGGGGGGATACGGATATCAATTGCCTATTTTTTGTTTCTTGACATAAACTTTATCAGAAGCCGAATTAGAAGATGGACGATAATGTCAAGTCCGCGGGAAATGCCATAAATGTACGTGGGTATAAGTGATTACCATAATGTACTTACTTTCATTTCCTATTTCTCATTTACATGCTATGTATAATACTTTCTCGTCTTTTTTTATCTTTCCGTTCAGGACCGAGGTATCAACCTGGACTTCGGTATGTGTATATATATACGCAGAAATTCTACGTGCCGTAACGTTGGTTTTGAGTGCTTATGAGTAGTAGAGGTTTCAGTAGTCGATGTCGACGAGTTAGAGGATGGACTTATTTCCCCAAAGTCTCTAGATACTAGTACACTTATTGGCTCTGAAGACAACAAGACTCGACGATACGTCGGACATTCGATAGCAGCGTTCATGTATTAAAATGATGGAGGTATTGAATACCGGAAAGTAGACTTGTTCTGCAAAAAACATCGGAGTAAGAAGGCACGTGTAACGGGGTTACATTCGAGCCACATTTAGTAGGTGGTGTACGTGAGTACACTACGGTTGAGGTCAGTATTGACCGGTTTGAAAGGTTTCGAACCATTGGTTATTTTAACCAATCAGGGAAGGGTCCCTTGGTGTGGTGGTGTGTCAGCCATCCACGTGTCGGTACACAGGTGTGTACACTACATTTTAGCTAGGTACGAATTTGGAATATTCTACTTAGTATTACATATAGTTTATATTAGTTTAAATTAATTTAGGCTAATTACATATTAAATATATTCAGTTTACATTTCACTCTAAAGTGCAGTCGCGCGACCTCGACCGGTCGCGCGTGCAGTGAGTGTCGTAGGTAAGACGGAGCCCTCCATTTACTTACATCCCGTAAAGGGAACACAGCCGTTAATGCTAATTAGTAAACCAACCCGGGAATCTTGGCCCCGAGTAGGAGATCTCTCCTACTAAGACCTTCATAAGGGCGTATCGGCTAAGTAGCGGTAGGCACCGCTTTAAGGAAGAGTCTTCCTCTGTGCGCTAACCGCACCGTGCGTATACGCACCGGCTACAGCACGAATCCTGCCTCAAATGCAAAATCTAAAAGGATGAAATCGGGCCATATGTGCCTCTATGGTTACTCGTCGACTGTGTTCATAAGTATTATACATAGCATGTAAATGAGAAATAGGAAATGAAAGTAAGTACATTATGGTAATCACTGATACTCACGCACATTTATGGCATTTGCTGCGGACTTGACATCGTCGTCCATCTTCTAATTCGGCTTCTGATAAAGTTTATGTCAAGAAACAAAAAAATCAATTTATGTTTATAACAAAGGAGACGGCGGCGGATTCCGATTGGCTGTGGTGGTGGTGTCTGTGGCAATAGACAAAACGTCTGTGGAAATAGATGAAACGTCTGTGGAAATAGTGGCGCCCTTGAAATATATATGGGAGCCCTTCGACACAGACCGGGGGGGGGGTAGAAGGGCGCCCTTGAAATATATATGGGAGCCCTTCGACACAAACCGGGGGGGGGGGTAGAAGGGCGCCCTGTTAAATTTGAGCTAAGTAACTTAACAGAATATACTTTGGAGTGAATTCCCCCCCGGTGTGTCTACTAGTCTACCCCTTGTATATATTACATGTAGTACTTTATATTAAACCAAACGTTATGGCGTTCGTGAACACATACCACTTCTGTTCATTTAGTTTCTCTCCATAGCGGCGATATCTCATCGTCTTCGTCATCTTCAGCCACGCTACGGTGAATTGCAACGATAAGAACAGGAACGCAGGTACTTGCAAGCTGACTGCAATTAAAGCAAGTGCTGCAACATCATAATACCGGTTTTCATAATCCATGCCAAGAGTCTTGAGATACACTTCGCCGTAATCAAGTACAGCCGGATATCCGGGGGCGTCAAACTTGATAATTAGGCCTTTAGCTCGTTGGTCATGAGGATTTCAAAAGCGTAGCTAAAGATCGAGAGATGTTTTAACCAACCTACTGACGCTGGCATGGTTTGTGAGTTGAGCAAGAAGCCACTAAAGAGCAACATGACAAGAACAATCACTGTTGCACCAAGATCTGCGGATCCAATCTGCCTTAAAATTACACCCACAAGAAGACAGATAGCACCAGCCGCAACGTTAAAGAGTACCAACGTGATAGTGAACAACAAGAAGCGCGTCGCCGAGACTTGAAGTCTCATTATCCAGTATAAAATACTGGCAAAACACGAAGCCGGCAGTAATCTAAAGAGCAATGTGTCCAGCGTGGTCTTTGCGAAGAAGTAGCTGAACGCTCCATAATACATGGCTCTAGTCTCTCGAAGGAAGATCAGACGCTCTCCGATAAACAAGTCCATTGAACTCCTGCTCGCAAAGCCGAAAAATGTGATGATGAAGTTAAATCCACCCATGCGGTATTGAAACCCTGCTAAGTCGTTCTTCACGTGATTGAAGATCAATCCGCCAAATAAGGCTATTGACAGACTCAGGGTCAAATGCAGCACCAGAAATGACCGGTGACGAAGAATATTTTTTGCCGTGCGTACGAAAAGCACGCGTATTTCAACTATGATTGATCGGGACGTTGTTTTCTCATCATAAATAGAATTTCTCGTTTCAATTTTAACAATAGACACAGATCTCGAGCTTAGCGGTGGCCTTGACGTCACGGGAACTTTTTCATCATGAGTGCCTGCAGCTGTAGTCGTAGTAAAGTGTGACACAGCCCTTTGTTTCATGTGAGACCGAATCATTGATATGTTGCTCGTGTCGGATGCGATGTCAAGGATGAAGTCAGCGATGTTTTCGTGCTAATTAGTATAAAGTCAACAAATGGCTGTTAAAATTCTGTGAGAGTTACCAGAATGAAGCGCGTACCATACGTACCTCTTGGCACTTGAAACCAAGATCTTCAAAGTACACTTTAGGGCTTCCAGGAGCTCCACTGTAGAGGAGTTTGCCTTTTCCAAGAAGCATGATCTTGTCAAGAAGCTTGAAAGAGCGTGCACTTGGCTGATGAATACTAAGCAACACGATGCGCCCATGGTCTGCCAGATCTTTTATAATCTGTACAACTGAATAAGCCCATGAACTATCAAAACCAGATGTTGTCTCGTCGAGAATAAGAATTTGTGGCGACGTAAAAAGTTACATGCTGATGCTTGCACGTCTTCGTTTGCCACCAGATATACCACGACATCTATTGCTTCCTCCACTTGCTCCCACGCGCAAATGTGCAACGTGACTTAGATGAAGCTCTGCGATTACGCAAGCAACCATCGTCATCTTCGTTTCGTCCGATAGTGGCGCAGGAAGTCGATGCTGCGCCGAGTAGATAATAATGTCTCGTACAGTAAGCGTAGAATAGAGCGAATCCTCCTGTTGCACGTAGGCATCTATCCGTTCGCGACAAAAGTCCAGAGGACCGTCTGGAAACAGTGATTGGAGGTCAATAGAAAGTTTGCATACATACGTCTTCATTTTCGTCGTTGATAAGCTCTGTAACGAAAGAGAATTCCGATCCGAAGGTGGCACTGCAGACTTCGGAGAAAGAAGATGCCAAATAGCCCTGGCAGAGCACATGCGGCAGTCAAACCCGCTAAAACCATCTCGACAATCGCAGTGTCTACTGGTTGCGTTGTAGCGCTCATAGGGTGGTGTTGGAAGCGCGCGATTTCTGCGCTGCAGCTCGCGTCGCCATTTTGGCTTTTCAGCGACTTTTCAGTGAAAAGGTAATGTATTGTACATAACTTTAGATTAGGTACAAAACATTGTGTATTTGCATATTATTAGTTTTAGGTGCAAACTTAATTCTAATAAATCACTTCTGAATTTGATTATTGACTCTCGTGTGGATTCTTTCGAGTGGAGAACAAGCGCGCTACGGTGCGCGGCTTGTTTGGAGTTTGTTACGTGGATTACTTGGTACACTGCAGTGGCAGTCGGATTTGTTTTCACGCATTGAATTCTCGTATCACGCGATTGTTGGTTTGAGTCGCTGCCTTTACGTTTTAAGTCGCATAAGGACAGTGGAGAATTAAATTACGTTTGGTATTTTATTGTTCGCTGTTACGCTGATTACTAGCGCTATCTGATTGTATTGGAATATCGCACGTTATTACGTGGTATCTGGAACCCGTGTGGCGTAGTACGTGCAATTGGATGGACGACGACAACATTCAACAGGTTATGAGCCCAATTGAGGCCAGTGACTCGTCGAATCAGACAGTCATCCGGGAGGATATGATGCGATTGTTTGCACATATGATGAATCGCTTTGACGATTTGGAATCATCGTTAAACAAGGGGGCTCCGGCACAAATTGCGTCGCCGAAGTCAAAGGGAGACACCAAGATGAGCTTGGCCTCCATGGATGGAAGCGATGAAGAGAAAGACGAGGCTAACGTCGGAAGTGCGGGAAAATGTGCTTCAAGAATATTAGCAAGGCGGGCAAGGACGTGTTCACTAGGGGTGGGGGTGCTAACCCCGGTAACGCCTATGTGCAACCGCGAAGGTGTATATGCAACAACAAGCCGCGAATCAGTACCAGAAGGCATACGTAGCCCCTGGGAACTTTCATCAGGCGTATGAAGCACCTGGAAATGTCCAGCAGGCGTATGCAGCGCCGGGAAATGTACAGCAGGCGTATGCAGCGCCGGGAAACGTTCAACAGGCATATGTAGCGCCTGGAAATGTTCATGCGCAGCCATAACTGATGCCAAGACCACCGTCGGCCAAGGAGAAGAAACTCCAGATCCGGCCGTTCGATGGAACTGAAGCGTATAAAGGTATTGGGTCTGGATTTTGGGGCTGGGAAACGAAGTTCTTCAGGCAGATATCAATCGCTGAAGAATGCTGCGGTTTTAGATGGACAGAAGACATCAAGGTCGAATTGCTGGGCCATTATCTGGCTGTCCCAGCGGAAGCATACTACGACCGGTTTGCGGAAACCTGGTGGAAAGAAGAGCCAGCGTTGTGGTATATCATGAACAAGATGTATGCAGCTTTCAGTGTGCGTATAACGCACGCGGAGGGGATGAAACTCCTAGTTGCGCGCAAGGCACCGGGAAGGAGTTGGCCGGATCATTTTCTATATCTCACGGCAGTGGCGGATGCAGTTGAATCGAACTGAGACTCAATGGTGTTGGATAACATAATTTACCATGCTGTACCAGAGATGTCGAATGTTTTGATGTCCCGTTACAATCATTTACGGATGGAGCATTTGCAGCAAGCTGAAGAAATCTGTCAGTTTGCACAGGCTGTTGAGTTCAACAGTCGGCGGCAGAAGGGTCATGGCTCCGGGTCAGTGAATATGATTGTGGAAAAGCCTAAAAAGGCTGTGGAGATAAAAATCGCGGTTGCTACGCATGTGGCGAACGGGGGCACCTCAAGAGGGAATGCCCTAAAAAAGGAAGATGCCGAAATCTGATTTCGCATTAATGATCGCCGGAAATGATGTACCATCAGGTCAAGACACATGGATTCTCGACAGCGGTGCAAGTGTGCATCTGACTCCGGATCTCACTTGTTTGACGGAGGTGAAAACTGTAGACCGTCAGTGTCATCAAGTGGATGGAAAAGCTTTCGTCATCAATAAGAAGGGCACGATGTACATTCGTTTTGTGCATGGGAACGCGGAAACTCGCGTGAAGATAAAAGATGTTCTCTACGTAGAAGGAGCAGACAGAACCATTTTTCGTATGGTGTTTTCGAAAAAGGCGGTTTCGTCATTGATTACGTGGATGGAGAAAGGACACTTGTCAGACATGACAAGCGCCTTCCGATCACTCGAGTTCGCTCGGTGAATAATGTGTTCACCGTGGAAGGTGAAGTGGATCGTCTGAAAAAGACGTACAAGGAAATGATAATGTCGGTGCGGTACCCGACGGAAGAAAAGTACACGCCGGACGACGATGTCCAAAGTGGATCGCTGATGCACTTTCATGTGCGGATGGGCCACCTCAATTATGATACGATTTTGAGGTTGGCAAAGGATCCGGAATATGGAATCCGGATCACATACGAAGAATGCAAGGCGGAAGCTCCACCAAGTAACCGGATTGGTGAAAACGAAGAATGCAAGGCAGAAGCTCCACCAAGTGATTGAGGGACAGAAGGAGCCGTGGTGACGCCAAGCGTGGAGCAAATCGGAAGAAAGCAGACGATAAGAAAGCCGCGTTGGACGAGGGATCGTCATGTCACGCGCCAGTACGCCGAGCGCATGGCTAAGGCAGAAAGCAAGAAAGAGGACGATGGTGACGATGAAGAAAAAGAAGCGTCAATTAACATGGTAATGGAGGGCGACCCAAGGAATTATCGCGATGCGATGGGGCTCCAAGATGCTGATAAGTGGATCGACGCGATGAATCAAGAAATTAAGGCGTTGGAAGGCAATGAAGTCTGGGAAATAGTAAAGAAGCCAGCCAATTCCAAGCCATTGCATTCGAAGTGGGTCTTCAAGATCAAGACCGATGCTAATGGTCAAGTAGAGCGCTACAAGGCGAGGTTAGTGGCCTGCGGAAACGAGCAACGTTTCGGGGTCGATTATGAACTAACCTTTGCCGTGGTCATGGAGATGACCACTGTCCGTTTTATTCTGATGCTTGCTCGGAAATGGAGAGTACGAGCGATGCATGGGGACATCCCCAACGCTTATGTGAAAGCGTTGGAGGTCGAACATGAAATATATTTGTTCACCCCTAGCGGAATGAAGGTCGAACAAGAAAAACTCAAGGAATTGCAAGCTGAAAGTTTAAGCGTTGTGGTTTTAAAGTTAAATAAAACGCTTTACGGTTTGAAGCAGGCAGGGATGCAATTGAACCGCCTCTTGCACTCCAAGCTCCTAAGTCAAGGCTATGAACAAAGTTTCACAGACGTTTGTCTGTATTTCAAGAAGGTTTGTGGCGAAACGGTCGTGGTAGGTGTATACGTGGATGACCTATTGGTCACGGCGACGAAGCAGGTACATGTGGCGAATTTTTTCGAGGAGATAAAGGATTTGGAGATAAAAAATTTGGGCGAAGTGACAAAATTTCTCGGCATGCGAGTGGAGTATCAAGAAGGTCGTGGTTATTTTCTCGATCAAGAAGTCATGATCAAGGACCTCCTGAAGATGTACGGTATGGAGGAGGCAAACACGGTGAGGGCGCCGATCGGGGATGAATTTGAAGACCCAAATTTGAAGGACCAAGATATGCTGAAAAGTAGTGGGAATGATGGATCGCCGACGATCAAGAATTTCCAGTCATTGACCGGAAGTTTGCTTTAGATCGCGCGCTGCTGCAGGCTTGACATTGCGTATGCAGTGCACAAGGCCATGCGCAGAGCTCATGCGCCTTCGAATCTGGATTGGATGACGGCCAAGAGGATTTTAATATTTCTCAAGGGCACGTCGAGTATGAAATTACGTTTGGAGGCGAATGGAAACGCAAAGTCCAAGAAAACGATGAAGTTAGTATCGAGGGTTTTTGTGATGCGGATTTTGCTGGTTCTAAGGAATACCGGAAGTCCACGAGTGGAGGTGTGTTTTTCGTGGAAGGGTGCATTGTGCACTAGGTGTGCAAGTGACAATCTTGTGTTTCGCTTTCCACGATGGAAGCCGAGATTTATGCGGCGTCAGTGGCTCTATGTGAGCTGACTGGTTTCAAGGAAATGTCAAGTGAAGTCGGATTGAAGGTTGCTCTGCCGATGAAGTTGTTTTGCGACAACCAGGCGGTAATTAAAATGTTGGAAGGTGATGGCAAAACGTCGAAGACAAAACACATGGATGTTCGGGTGAAGTTTTTCTTTTCGAAGTCTAAGGATGGTGTCATCAAGACAAGCTATCGACCTACGGAAGAGAACTTGGCAGATGTTTTTACGAAGCCGTTGAATCCTGAGAAGCTGAGACGTGCACAGGAGGGTCTCGGACTGGTGGCGATTGCGATGGAGTAGCTGGTTTTCACGGGAAAGTCGAGAAGGAGTGTTGGAAGCGCGCCCTTTTTGCGCTGCAGCTTGCGTCGCCATTTTAGCTTTTCCCAGCGACTTTTCAGTGAAAAGGTGATGTATTGTACATAACTTTAGGTTAGGTACAAAACATTGTGTATTTGCATACTATTAGTTTTAGGTGCAAACTTAATTCTAATAAATCACTTCTGAATTTTATTATTGACTATCGTGTGGATTCTTTCGAGTGGAGAACAAGCGCGCTACGATGCGCGGCTTGTTTGGAGTTTGTTACGTGTATTACTTGGTACACTGCAGTGGCAGTCGGATTTGTTTTCACGCATTGAATTCTCGTATCACGCGATTGTTGGTTTGAGTCGCTGCCTTTACGTTTTAAGTCGCATAAGGACAGTGGAGAGTTAAATTACGTTTGGTATTTTATTGTTCGCTGTTACGCTGATTACTAGCGCTATCTGATTGTATTGGAATATCGCACGTTAGTACGTGGTATCTGGAACCCGTGTGGCGTAGTACGTGCAATTGGATGGACGACGACAACAATCAACATGTGGATCACAGGGTGCTAATGAAGACGATGCGGATAGCAGGGGCAATGGTACTAGGAGAAGCAGCAGAATCCACATATGCAAAGATTGTGGATCGAGTTTTGACGAATCAAACTAAAAACCATCAGCTAAGAATATTTACCACTATTGTACCATGGGCGCCCTTCCACACACACCGGGTGTGTGTGACCTCAGGGTCTCCCTATATATATATATATATATATATATAGGGAATTGGTAAAGGCGCCCTTCTACACCCCCCGTGTGTGTGGAAGGCCCCCCAGGTGTGTGTGTCGAAGGGCGCCTATATATATTTCAATCATATATTTAAATTTAAATTCTCCCCCCATTTGGGAAATAAGTTAAATTTTCTCCCTCTTTTTGGAGAATTCCCCTTCTTTTTTATATATTGATTTTTTTAAAAGAAAATCCATTTTTTGGATTTTAATTTTAATAATTTTAAACTTTTATGAATATTTTGATTATTTTGAAAACAATGAAGTATGGCTCTTGCCAACCAACATCTTCGTCTTCACCGATGTCCATGTCCGCGCCATCTTGTCAGGCTCTTCAACGTCCATCACCTCAGTCTGAGCAGGCTGACCTTGAATGTTTCCAGTTCAATATCACCGTTCGAAACGGTGCACAAGGATCGCCGAAGAAGGAATTCGCGGGTACTGTAATTACGCAGTATTGGGCCACGTGGCACATTGGATGAAAGTGATTAAAGCACATAATCCCGGTGTTTGAGCTCGAAAATAAGTCTTCTGCTTGAGATCTTCCAAAACGTCAAAACAAGCATTGGTCCTGACCAGTTTGGTTTCAGCACCGGCAAGCGCTCAAAATATATGGTAATATATAACGTCTACTCCCTGCCTATCAAGAAGTGGGAGACAGCAGCGGATACGCACGTTGCCGTAGACATCGACAAGCGCGAAAAGCGGCTTTCCGAACTTGAGAAAGGGTCAGGATGACCTTAGGAAGAGGCATTGGCTCGATGACATGTCTACGTTCTCCTCTTGATAAGAACCATGACTTGTTGAAGGAAATTATTGCAAGAAAATTGATCGGCCGCAAACGGACATGAGCGACTGCTAACAATTGAACTCAGATTATACGGTTACTTTTGGCGATCACTCTTGCCACGACTTTCGTCGTCAGCAAGTCGAAGTGTAAGGCTTAAGTCGCCAGACAGAATGTCGAGTGCAAACACATTGCTACGGGAATAGGCTTTCCCTACCTTTCACACTTTTAACATTAAACAGTCCGATAAATTTAGGCATCAATTTCCGTGTAGGATAGTTGCCCATTGCATGTCTAGTTAGATACCATCACTAAGAACCTTTTTAGCGAACATTTGTTTTTCTTTCCACGCTCTTACGCTCTTCTTGTGCTTTGGAAACAGAAGCATTGCATCCTTCACGTCGCTTGTTACAGCTGCATGAGGTAATATAAAGTCATCTACTGCTTTTTGGCAGATCTATCGCTTGCGCGGCTGATGCATTCTTAAAATAAGTAGTTTCAGTGAAACTATTAACCTCTTGATAGAAATTTTTTCTATAAATATTGCCGATTTCTATTTGGTCCTGTGGCCATGACAGAATTTTTGTGCGGGTTAACGTATCTCTTCGGTTACAGCAGTAGGTCTGTCAGAAGTTGACACGAGTTGGGGGCACGTGTAACTTACCGTAATGGCAGTTCAGACCGTTAACGCCTGACTGCCGTTGCGATTGAAGTTTCTCAGAAAGAAGCGCGACCTACCTGATCAGGGTAGGTGCGCACGAGGGCAGGATGTAATGTGACTTAAAAGGTAAAATATATACTGAATATAAATGCGCACCTAAGAACCTAACCTAAAACTTAATAAAAGATAAAATCCTAAAGTACCAAATGCATAAATGGAAATATGGCCACAATGGTCGCGTACAACTTGGGAATTGTATGCAGCCTAACACCAGGATGCACACACGCGTAGCATAGCAAATTCCGACAAGTTCTATCGGTGCTTGTGGCATATACTCTTGTTCGCAGTAGGTATGTTCAAAATCATAGCGTTTCGTTTGCATCGATACGCTCATTTGAGTGGTTCCTTCGTCAGTTAGATTTGGCCGCAGTGGAGAGACTTCTTAGTACTCATTGAGTTGCTATGTTAGTGAACGCTGAGTCAACATGCGCCCATTTATTAATCACAAACTCAGTGAGTACCAAGAAGTCTATCCACTGCTTGAAGGCGCGCGCGGAAGAACGCAGCACGTCATCTAGAACGCATTTACCCGTTCTGTTTACCATCCGTTTTGGGATGGTCCACTGTGAAATTTTAACTGCGTGCACAATAGTGAGAACCTTCTTTAACAGAAACCTTTAAAAACTTAGAATAAAGCTTTAGAACACTTCCTGCGATAAGTACTCACCTGCTGACAAAGTTTCAGCACGGGAGGATCGGCGGAAGAGGCAAGTAAGTAGGCGCCGTTCAGCGGCCGCAGAGAGTTCAGTAGGGGTGCGCACTGGTTTATATGCAAAAAGGAAAGTAAAGTATATTATGTATGGTTACTTAAGTAGCTATCCGGTAATAATGCAACTTAATCTTGTAACCGCTATTATATGCATAAATGTATGCCGTACCTGACAGCCAATGGGATTCCACCATTCGGAATTGTGCAAAGTCCAAAATTGATACACACTCTTCCAGCACTCCTCCTGGAAGACCGGAGGCTGTACCATCATCACTGCAGTCCTAGCGCCGCACGCAACACTTGAATCCTCTGCGCTCCTAAGTCCTTGGTCAGTAGGTCGGCCAGCATTTCTTTACTCGGCACGTGGCTTGCTGAAACAATGCCCTTCTGGTATAGTCCTTAAAAAACTTCATCTTGATATCCACGTGCTTCGAACTTGCTGCACTTGCCTCATCTTCCAATTGTCTTATGGCCGCTTGGTTATCCATCTTAAACATGAGCGGCGTCTTGGCATGCATGCCAATTTCGGCAACCATCTCTCGCAGTCCTAGAGCCTCATTTACGGTCATAGCTGCTGAAACGAATTCCGCTTCAGCGGTTGGCAATTCAACCGCTGTCTGCTTCTTGCACGCCCAGTTTACGAGAACTCCATTTATGAATACCACCATTGCCGAAATGTTTTTCCGATCCGCCTTGTCGGCGGCGAAATCTGCATCTCTGTATACCATGATTCGCAGTGGCATAGGTAGGCCTTCGTCATGTTTCAATGCCAGCTTGAGACCACTCGTTCCCTTAAGGTACGTGAGGATCCTCTTAGCAACCTTGTAATCGACCAGCGTGGGTGCATGGGTCTTGCGTGTGGCGCGGTGCACGGCGAACGAAATGTCAGGACGCGTGCACCGGCGACCCATAACAGACTGCCCACGAGCGACTGGAATTTCTTGATAATTGGCACGTTCTCCTTTGGTTTCATCAACAGGAGTTCCAGAAACTCCTTGTCTTCGTCAAGTGTCAGCACCGGAGTCCGAGCCGAATTCATATCTTCCAGCTTGTTCACACTCAATATCTACTTGATCGTGCTCTCCTGGTCCAGCACGTAACCATTCCTCGGATCACCTTGAATCCGGATGCCAAAAAACTTGGTAACACTTCCCAAGTCTTTTAGTTGGAGCACTTGCATGTTTGAAAAAAACTCTTGCACGATCTTCTCACTGGTTCCAGTAACCACGAGGTCGTCAACATACGCGCCAACTACAACCGTTTCACCTTTTTCGTGCTTGACGAAAATTCATGTGTCTGTAACACACTGCGTAAAACCAAACTTCATCAGTGTCTCGCACAGACACTGATGCCACCGGCTCCCAGCCTGTTCAAACCATACAGGTTTCGCTTTAGCTTAAGCTCGAGCTCCTTCGGTGATTTCACGCCGAAATCACGTAATTTATCCACTGTAATATTCATGTCCTATGGCACCTGCAAATATATTTCCACGTCATCTTCGGATTTGGCCTTGGGGTAGGCACTTGGCACATCGCCGTGGCGTGCCGCTACCCCCCACACTTGCGCCAACACAAGGAGAAACTTTAAGTTATTCAACTCCATAACGGTTGAAAACGTGAAAAAATAGTCAGCGCCGAAAACTTGCTTATCACCTCTGGTGACCAACCTCGCCTTGTACCTCTCGACCGACCCGTTTGCACTGACTTTTGTCTTGTACACCCATTTGGTCGGGAGAGGTACCTTGCCCTCAGGGCGGCGCACGATGTCCCATGCTCCGAGGTCGTGGAGAGCCTTGAGCTCCTCCATTTCCGCTTGCTTCCACATCTTTGTTTGCGAGTCACCATTCGCCTCACGATAATTCTTCGGATCCGGCTGCATCATCGATCCACTTGGTGGTTCATAACATGGCTATCAAACCGCGTAAACACATAAAGCGCTTTCCGTATTTCCACCATTTTCGGCAATTATTTTCGGAATGTCATCACTTGAAGCGGCCCTTTTAGCCCTCGATGCTTCCTAATCCTGCCCTTTAGCCGTCTTTTTTGGCTTTCTGCGTGTCTTCCTAGTGCCTTGTTCAGTGTTTTCGACTCTCCCCGGCGTGGCTACAGGCTCCGGTATTCCGTCACTTTCACGCCTTGACTTGGCGTATTCGCATCGGCCTTTCTCAAGCGCGATTCAGCCAAATCTTTCAGCTCTTGGTTGCGTTCACCTTCTAAGACATTGGTGACTTTATCGCTGGTTTCAGGGCTGAGCTTTTCGATCGCGGTGACGTGCCTCGTCACCACGACCACCCTGTCCTTCAACAATAGCACCTTGAAGCCTTTCGTCTCATCGCTTTTCCCCAGGATGAGGGCGCGTTCGGCGTGCTTCGCCAATGTTTTCTTCTTCGGGTCCCGACAAACCATGCACGGGGACCCGAAAACCACAATATCATTCACTGCCGGACGCTTGCCGGTCAGTACTTCTAGCGGCGAAATTCGCCCAATATTCGATCTTGTCGGAGTACGGTTGAGTATATATGCAGCATAGTCAGCCGCCTCCGACCAATACGTTAAGGGTACATCGGCCCAAATATCATGCACCGGACCATGTTGAAAATGGTCCGGTTCATACGCTCCGCCTTGCCGTTCGAGGAAGGATTTCCCGGCTCGGTTACCTGGCGGCGGATACCGGTCTGTTTGCAAAAAAGATCGATGTTCCGATACTCTCCGCCGCCATCAGTGTGCAACACGTGCACTCTATACGAAAACTCATTTTCAAACCAGGCAATGAAATGCCCGAACACTCGCGCGCCTTTTCCTTCGTGCGCGCTGCAAAAACCATAACATAATTGGAAAAACGGTCCACAAAAACGACCAAGTATCGATTGCCGCGCCTGTTCCGGGGAGTGATTGGACCCTTGAGGTCACTGCAGATCACTCCTTCGATGCGATATATCGGTGAGTTACCTCCCGAATCTGCCTTCGGCTGCGTCTTTCTGGTGGCCTTGCCCTCTGCACCCGTAAGGCAATTCGGCCTATTTGTGTCCGTCAGGGCAATACCAGATCTGGGGTCCCTGGCCAACATTTCGATGGTTTCATAGGCCAGGTGACCCAGGCGCACATGGAAGTGGTGCAGACTGCCAGTGTGCACGTCTGAAACGACGTCTTCCAGCACACTATTGGCAACCATGTCACCGAAATCCTTCGAAAAATTGTTTGACCTTTCGGCCTTCAGCTTGGCGATGAACACCGATCCATGTGTCATCACATCGAAAAGTTTTTCGTCTTTTATCATGACCCGTAGCTTGTGTTCATCATCGACAATGGCACAGCCCTTTTCACGCAGTCGTCCAAGTGAAATTAAGTTTCTGGATAGTTGCGGTGCAAAGTATACTTCGGTCAAGATAACTACCGTTTCACTTTTGTCGCACGTCCGCAACGTAAGACGACCGACTTTGGTAGCCTGCAAGGTACAACCATTCGGCAATGCAACAGTGTCATCGGGACCACAGTCCTTTACATCTTCCAACAAATTTGCGTTCGACACCAAGTGTCTACTTGCACCACTATCAATAATACAAACATTTTCATTGCCATTTTCATTACCACATGCATTAACATATGCATCTACGGTGGTATCCATAGTCGAAAGAACTAAACGCTTTGACTACTTGTCGTTTACACTACGACTCGGCCCTTGGCTGCGATCACCACCATTCTTGCGACGCTTCTCGGGTCAATACCTCTGTATATGCCCCTCGCCACCTCACGCGTATCATGCGCGCCGCGCCCTGCCAGATGTTGCGGCATGCGCCGGCAACTTAAGGTCTGGTTTACTATTCACGGCGTCGTCTTCCAATTCCTGCGCCCATACAATCAATTCTTGTGCGTGGCCGAGGTAGTCCTCTCTGATAGGATCGTACCTCGCCATCAGCATCACTTTCAGTCGCGGCGCAGCGTACTTAACATTTTTTCTACAATTAACTTTTCACTCGACCCGCTTTCGCGAGCCAGAGCTACTATGTATAAGTAGTGCTCAGTCCAGCTTCGCCTCGCATCCTTTTCCATGGCGAACCAGGCAGCAGCTTGGTGGTGGGATATATTCACTTTAAATCCCAACCACATCTGCACTGTAGCCGGTGCGTACACGCACGGTGCGGCTAGCGCACAGAGGAAGACTTTCCTTTAAGCGGAGTTCGCCGCTACTTAGCCTATACGCCCTTATAAAAGGACTTAGTAATAGAGAACTCTCTTACTCGGGGCCAAGATTCCACTTTTGTTTACTATTAGCTTTCGCTAATGCCTTAACACAAGGCTCCCTTAATAAGGGGGTAGCTAAGGGAAGAACTTCCCTTACGCTACTACACTCACTACTCTCGAGGTCGTGCGTCTTGTAGTCTATGAGTGAAATGTAAACTGAATGTATATTTAATATATAATTAGCCTAAATTAATTTAAACTAATATAAACTATATGTAATACTAAATAGAACGTACTAAATTCGTACCTAGCTAAAATGTAGTGTACACCGCCTGTGTACTAACACGTGGCTGGCTACCACGCCTCCACCAAGGGCTCCTGCCCAAATTGGTTAAAATAACCAATAGGTCCAAACTTTTCGGACCGGTCAATACTGACCCCAACTGTAGTGTACTCACGTACACCACATACTAAATGTAACCCTGTTACATCCTCCCCCATCAAGACTATTGCTTACGCAATAAATCAAATTTGGTTGGAGAACTCGAACTGCCAGAACCTCTGGCTAACCATGAGCACCATTAGTGGTGCTGTGTAGTCTCCTCGAGAAGAGGAGGTAGACTATTCCGAGAACTCGGAGATGGATTCCCTTGGGGATATCTCCCCAAAGGCTGACCGCTACGAAAACGCTAAATGGCGATGTCGGCAGCCTAATCCGTTCCCCACACGTGGGGAAAATGCACTAACTAGTTCGCCACCCCTACCAATGTCAGATGATATATCCGGATCGCCGAAGGCGATCATCACCAATGATCTGGACGCAGCTGAAGAAACCCAACTTGCCTCACAGGCACTAAGGGCTGCGTTACGCGCCCCCAAACGCCCGCCACGGGCGGCCTGTAATTTTGAAGGTCCTCGTGACCTTCCAAAGTGGGATAGTCGTGTGGTAAGGAATAGTTTAGCATCTTATACCCCTGGTCCAGCGGCTGTACAGCCGTATCAATGCGAACGCCGGGAGAAACTCCGGCAACAACTGCTCACGCAAAAGCAGTTCACTAGCGTCTCATACCAAGAACGCCTCGACGGGCAGGCACAGGGTGCCCCTGTTGAGAACCTCCGCGATGTTCCTATCATTCTCTCTCTGGGAGAAACTGCCGAAGATGCAGAAAAGCAATTCCGCGCTTGGGCGGAAGGGGAGAAGCTCCTTCCCAGCTTTAATGAGCTGCACAACAGCTATTCCCGTCGTGACGCTTGGGTGAAAGGGCGTTGAGCATGGCATTCTCCAGAGCCAAAGCGATGAAGCAACTACGTGCTCCGTATCGCACGCGCTACGCCAGCGCCCCTGTCTCCACCATGGTGTCCGAAGACAGTGTGATCGCCACATCTGCCTCCGGCGAACTCCCACTTATTGGGAGTTAGGGGGATTCTCATGCCCCTATGGTCGTTGACCTACAGCGGGATTCTCCTGCTCGAAAGCGTAAACGACGTCGCGGCAATCCTGCTGTAGGGGAGTCTCGGACTCCCACGAACTCTGTGAGTGTGGATAACCCTTCCACTTCACCAGTTACTGGGTTTGACGCCAATGATGGCGTCGCGCCATCAGACGCTCCACATGATAATGTGGAGTACCCTCCGCATCGAGCATTGGGGGGGAGGTCGCGCAATTGGGACATGAGATTCGTGAGCGCTGTGATCGACACAGCGGTCACATCTATGATGTCCACGAGGGGCTTCTCGATGAGTGGGATGCCACTGAACGCTTCGAGGGGCGGCTTGCCTCTCTCGAGACGACCGATGCGCAACTTCGCGGTCGCATTTTATCCCTGTCGGGCTTCCTCCGCCCTGCCGTTTCATACGGCTCTTAGGGCTATCCGCCTTCCCAACCTCCTCCAAGGGGGGACCCGCTTCCGGGTTATGGTATGGATTAAGCATACCTACATAGAAGGTTGGATGCGTACGCATCGCCTTCGGGATATCCAAGGTATATACCAGGCCTTTCGGGCTAGCACCTTGAAAGGCCCCATAAACCTGGGGCGCAGTTTGTTCCGTAACACGTTAGAAACTGCATATGTAGGAAGGTTTTTAGCGTTTAATAAAACACTTTCTCCTACTTATTACGCCCTTGCGGTCGGCCTGTTCCTTTTACTTGTCTTGGCTTTCCGCAATGGCGTCGCAAACGTGTCGTAAGACACTAAGGCGCGTCGATAAGAACTTATCGATGTGCTTTCGCACAGATACAGGGCTGACATCGGGGAATCCTCCCCCCTCAAGCCCTGGGCCACACAAACTTGGCGTCAACGGAACCCTCGGATTCAATAATCCGTTCACGTAAAACGCGGTAAACCCTGTAGATGCGTGTACCGAATTGCTGATAGCAAATTCAACCATCGGAAACATCTCACTCCAACGCTTTGGAGAATCCGGACATAAACTCCGGAGAATATCCTCCACAACGCGATTAACGCGTTCCGTCTGACCGTCCGTCTGGATGATCCGCAGTGGACATGAGGAGCTTGGTGCCTAGCACCTTAAACAACGCTCCCCAGAACTATTCCGTAAAACAGGGATCCCGATCCGACACAACGGAATCGGGTAGACCATGCTGTCGAAAGACACGGGCTAGGTACACTTTTGCTGTTTCTTGTCCATCAATGGACTCTGGCACCGCCGCCAGGTGAGCCATCTTGCTCAAACGGTCTACAAAGACTAATATGCCGGTTTTCCCGGCCTTATCCTTCGGAAAACCGAAGATAAAATCCATGCTAATGGATTTCCAACACTCCGTTGGAACCGATAAGCTCGCCAAAGGCGCAGCTGAACATGCAGAGGGTTTAACCCTCTGACACGTCTCACAGGTGCGCATATACGCACCCACCCACTTATACATATTGGGCCACCAATACAAAGCGCTTAAAGCGCTGTAGGTATTATCCCGACCTAAATGACCCCCGGTACGGGCGTCATGTGCCTCAAAGAGGACTCTATATTTCAGTTCCTCATCATGAGGAACTACCACCCGCGGATTGTCCTCCGCGCTCGTGCTATAATATAGCAGACCGTCACAGTACCTGTAACGGTGTAAACGAGCTTTAGCTCGACTTGACAGGGTTGGCTCAGACGAGCTAAGTCCCTTCCCACCCAACGCGCTCATAAGCGCCGTACATTGGGGGTCTTTCTCATACGCCTGGCGTATGAGATCCACCACAGACGAGGTGACGAATGTCGCGTGAGCGATCTCGTAATCGGGACGACGCGAAAACGCGTCTGCAAGCACGTTCTGCTTTCCAGGTTTATACTTAACCTCAAAGTTGTACTCCGCAAAGAAGAAGAGCCAACGGTCCATCCGTTGCGAGAGATGAGGCGACTTTGTCGCTGTCCGTAAGGACGCGTGGTCAGTATAAACCACGAACGGCTTAGATCCGAGTAGGTGAACCCTAAATTTGACAAGAGCATACTTCATTGCAAGTAGCTCCTTGTCATGAATGGTATAATTCCGTTCCGCAGCTTTAAGCTGCCTCGACTCAAACGCAATCACGCGTTCCCTTCCTGCATCGTCTGCTTGTAACAAAGCACATCCGATTGCGAAATCGGAGGTGTCGCAGACGACACTAAATGGTTTCCCAGAATCTGGGAGAGCAAGAACGGGAGCTTTCAACAAGCTTCCCTTTACCGATTCAAAAGCGTTTTGGTGTTGGTTTCCCAACACCAATCAACATCCTTCTTAAGAAGGTCGGTCAATGGCTTCGCCATTTCTGCATAGTTCTCGCTGTACTTGTGGAGATAATTGTCTAATCCAAGCCACTTCCGTAAATCTCTAAGATTTACAGGCGAAGGCCACTCCACAATGGCTTTCACCTTCGCGGGATCCGCCCGCACTCCATTCTTACCGATGAAGCATTCGAGGAAAGGAATTTCCTCAGCACCAAAGATACATTTGGATGCGTTTGCATATAACTTATGCTCTATCATACAATCGAGCACCGCTCGAAGGTGTATCAGATACGTCTGAACATCAGACGAGTCGCCTTCCGCACGACTATGGACGAATATATCGTCGAAGTACGTCTGAGCGTACTTTCTATGAGGGCGGAAGAGTTGAGTCACCAAGCGATTGGAAGTCGCTGGCGCATTCGAAAGCCCCTGTGGCATAACAATACCACTCTCACGGCATGCCACTAGGCGTGCTGACCGCTGTAGGCGGAATATCGGATGCTCGCATGAGCACCTGATAGTACTCGTCCACCAGATCTAAGGCACTGTACACCGTACATCCCGCCATATTGTTCTGGAGGACATTTTTCCGAGGAATCGGAGTCTGCATGGGTACTGTAGCTGCATTCAGCTTGTTGTACGCATGCACAATGCGCCACTTTCCGTTCGGTTTACGAACACAAAAAGTGGGAGAAGAATGGGAGACTTAATCTCCCGTACCATCCCTGCCTCTTCTTTCCCCTTGAATAATGCGTCGATGACGTCGCATTGATCCTTGGGGAGAGTCCACTGCCTATTGACGCAGTATTTGGTTCCAGGAACCAAATCAATTTCATGTCGGACTCCCCGATTCGGTGGTAACCCCATCGGCGGGTTGTCACTAATGACATCTCCGCATTCCTTTAGTAGGGAATGGTAAGGATCCTCAGGATCCGCGAGGATCTTGAGGCCGCTTCGGGCATTTAATGCCTGTTTGGTTTTCACAAAAACTGACTCGTCCATCGTGGATGAGGAGTTCAACTCCTCTTCCGGACGCAATACGACAACCTCGTCGATTTCATCTGCTTTCAAATCAGTTTCAAACTCGCTGAAGGACATCTCTTCCGACGACAACAGTTCGCCTACCCCAGGAAACCGTTCAAGGCTTACGCATTCTGTGACAACACCTGTCACACTATTCAGCATCCGATAGAACTGCTGACTACTGGCCTCGGGGCTCATCCCGGGACCCAGATGGGGGGAGTCAATTGCCCCATCTATTGGAAGCGCATCGCGTCTATCCTACCTCTACCACCGGTGAATCGCCGGTCTCACCTAATAAGGCGTGGTCGGAATCATTTCCGACGCTCGAAGGAGACGAACTACCGGTCTCTTTGCTTGGAAGCGCCTCGCGCTTAACCACAGGGGTCTCTACCCCTCGCACTGGAGTCGCAACCTGTTCGCCGAACACGGCGTGGTCGGAATCAGTTCCGACCTTCAGAAGAGACGAACTTCGGGTCTCTTCTCTAAGAGCCTCGCGCTTAACCTCAGAGGAATCCACCTCTATCACTGGCGACTCACCAGTCTCGCCTATATCGGCGCGGGGATTAACCGCCGAATCCCCCTCGTCAAGGAGCACTTCCTTGACCTCATTGGGACTGATCATCTCAGACATCCCAATCTCTGGCATCACACTCCAGTATCGCTTTTGCATCGAGCAAAGGTGGGTTCATGACTCACCAATGCTTCACCCGACCGCGGGTGCGTTGCGCCAATGGACTTAGACTTCCAGTCTATCCATGTCTCATGGCGTTCCAGCCACTTCATGCCCAGAATGAGGTCATACCTCGAGTCCAAATACACCACTAGGCAACGTTCTAAGCTGTCGAAGTCTGCAAACTTCAGCTTAAGGTCAATCGAGACCTTGGGTACAGAAACCTGTGCGCCCGTCGCTAGACGGACCGTGACAACGTCATTAGAACTTGCCTCTAGGGCCTCGGCATACAGCCGACGATTCTCAACAGAAGATCGCCTGACATAATTTTCAGACGCTCCAGAGTCTATCAAGACTCTCCAAGGCTTATCAAAGCCTTTCACGTCCGCAAGAACGACCAGCAAACCTGGCTGGTACACCAACTCGGTGCTAGAAAGCACCGTTTCCCTCGGGGCTTTGTGCTGTCGTCTCCTACCCTGGGGCTTAACAGCACTGAGGGGTCCCCCAGTAGGGCGCCCCGCACCTACTGGGAGCCGACGTTTACCGACGGCTTGGACAAGGGCTTTTTCCCAAGCCTTGGCCCTTTTAAGAGAGTATCTCGCTGGGGGTTACGCGGACATCTGTTCCGCAGATGATCCGTGCTCCCACACAGGAAGCATTTCAGGGGCCCATGTCGCTGCATCATTGAAAGGAGCTCCGCTTCGGAGCCCTGCGAGGTAGAGTCAGAGTGACTCTTAGCGGAAGGTTTCTCCTCCTCTTCGATCTGACTCAGGTCCATGGGTTCAGTACCCACCTTAGAGGAACTAAATTCCTCTCAGCGTTGAACGCCATCTTGAACGCCTCCCCCAGGGATTCGGGTCGGCATCGGAACAATTCCGAACGTGCTGACCCTTCTCTCAGGCCTCCCATGAAGAAGGGGATGGACACATCGTCCGAATACGCTTTCGCGTACATCCCTGCCAACAGGGTCTTAAGTTCCTGGATATATGTCTCCAGGTCCTTAGAGCCGCCTTGACGGCACCTCAGGAACGCCAGTTGATTCTGTAAAACCAGGTCAGGCGTGGCGTACATGTCCATAAGCTTTTGCTTAAGGACTTCCCAGGTTGGGAACACGCTCGTGACCGAATCCGGACACGTAAACGCCCATGTACGGGCTTTGCCCGTAAGATGGGTCAGTGTAAGCCCAACTTGCAAGTGATTAGCGATCCAATTCGCTGTGGCGAAGGCCGTTTCGACCTCTCGCAGCCATACATAAAGGTTATCACCCTTTTCACCGGTGAACTCCTTTATCTTAAAGGATAATGGGGGACGCACCCCCGTGGAACGACCTCCACCTAAACTCACCTCATGGGCGATGAGGGAATTAACCCTTGCCTCAACGGCCTCAAGGCCCTGCTCCACTAGGAGCTGCATGCCTTCGTCACCCAGTAAGGATAACATCCTGTTAAAGACTTCCTGCTGGACAAGGGTTAACCTTTCCCAATCGTCCTGATTCATCCCTTGCAGAGGATGCCGTAGCCTACCAACACGGGTGTTGGATTGACTACAAGTGCTACCAGATGTAGCCGGTGCGTACACGTACGGTGCGGCTAGCGCAAAGAGGAATACTTTCCTTTAAGCGGTGTTCGCCGCTACTTAGCCGATACGCCCTTATAAAAGGACTTAGTAATAGAGAACTCTCTTACTCGGGGCCAAGATTCCACTTTTGTTTACTATTAGCTTTCGCTAATGCCTTAACACAAGGCTCCCTTAATAAGGGGGTAGCTAAGGGAAGAAATTCCCTTACGCTACTACACTCACTACACGCGCGACCGGTCGAGGTCGTGCGTCCTGCATTCTGTTGAGTGAAATGTAAACTGAATGTATATTTAATATGTAATTAGCCTAAATTAATTTAAACTAATGTAAACTATATGTAATACTAAGTAGAACTTACTAAATTCGTACCTAGCTAAAATGTAGTGTACACCACCTGTGTACTAACACGTGGCTGGCTGCCACGCCTCCACCAAGGTACCCTGCCCTGATTGGTTAAATAACCAATGGTCAAAAACCTTTCGGACCGGTCAATACTGACCCCAACCGTAGTGTACGCACGTACACCACATACTAAATGTAACCCGAATGTAACCATGTTACATGCTCCATCACGTAAATCAATGTTGGGCGCACCCGCCACCACGATGCAATATTTGTACGATAGTACTCCGCGGCGGTGCCTTCTAAATGCTCACCAAATTTATTAACCTTCAGGCGTTCACTCCATTGGAACCCGGAAGTGATTTCTCCAATCTCAATCGCCTCCATAAATAGGTAGGCCCATTGGAGGTAGCCTGCACCCAGACCGGGATACAGCTCGCTCCCCGAAAATTTCTCTATAGTCAACTTGGGTATTTTGTACCCGGTGTGTTGCACCGGTACATGACCCTGCCCGGCGGGCACTCCAGCACCGCCTGCACCTTGCGCCCCAACAGGCGATCTGAGGGGTGCTTGATTCGCTTGTGGGTATTGGCTTGCACCAGCTTCCACCCCTTCATCCTCGGTCAGGTCGTTCAAAACGACATCTGATGACCGAAGGCACGGTAATTTTGGAGGCTCTCCCGAAGCCCAGAGTTCGGCACACGCACCTAGAATTCTTTCTTTGACTCGGGCGATCCCCCGGACATGCTTGTCTGCGCTGCCCTGCATCTCTGTTATTCAGGGCGCTCGCAACTTCCCTCAAGCTGCGTACCAGCGCTCGAAATTCATGCAAAGAGGCCACATCGTCTCCATCAGAGTCAATCATCATCAATCGAATAAAAACACTTCAGTCACTTCCGTCAAACCACTAGCCCTTTCGATAGGGGACTTTCCACTAGCTCCACGAAACGTAACAAAGAAAAATATCCACGATAGTACACTCCAAGTACCAAGAAAACTCCACGAGATCACTTGACAAGCCTTGGGCTCATAACCTGTTAAAAACTTAGAATAAAGCTTAGAACACTTCCCGCGATCAGTACTCACCTGCTGACAAAGTTTCAGCACGGGAGGATCAGCGGAAGAGGCAAGTAAGTAGGCGCCGTTCAGCGGCCGCAGAGAGTTCAGTAGGGTTGCACACTGATTTATATGCAAAAAGGAAAGTAAAGTATATTATGTATGGTTACTTAAGTAGCTATCCGGTAATAATGGAACTTAATCTTGTAACCGCTATTATATGCATAAATGTATACCGTACCTGACAGCCAATGGGATTCCACCATTCGGAAGAGTGCAAAGTCCAAAATGGATAGACACTCTTCCCACAAAACCTCATGTGAATCTCGGGTCGCTTCCGTGACAATCTTTTCTGGCATTCCGTGCAATGTATCGGCGTTATTTGCGCGGTAGCCATATCCGCCGATACTGCAGTAAGATGTATGTCTTAGGTTTTAGTAATCGAATGAAACGTAAGATATTAGTTGGAAAAACTTATTTTCCCGCCTAATTTGCTTATTTGCCCGCCACTTTCCCTACCCCTACTCCTACCCATTCATCAACACCACT
>CM047582.1:21158933-21187491 GCA_026184515.1 Peronosclerospora sorghi | reverse complement strand
CTTGCACGAGCTCGGCCATGGCTGGGTTATCGCACTAGTTGAACAACGCGAGACTGCTGCCATCGGCACGGGGCTCAATTACCATCACATCGTGTCCTTTCGGACCTTTCGCGATGCCGTCACTCGTATACGGAACGTTATCTTGCTTCAAGTACGTTTCCACTTGGTTGAGCTTGTCCACCCAGACGCTGAGAAAATTCGGATACCCAAACCGATTCCGCACGACGCGAGACCTTGTCGTTGCTCGGCCTCGATACGCGTGGGATACTCCCAGTCTTGCACTTCGACGTCCCGGGCCCCAACAATCCGAAACGGCCGGTCCCCCTTCTCCTATCATCCCCACAAAACAACGGCGCGATCACGAAAAGTATGTCCTACCAACCACACGCACGTACGTACATCGGGATCGATCTCAAAGTGAATCGAACGCAGCACGGGATTAGCATGTGCATTCGTCGCCATCGTGCGCGTCGTCTGGAAACGTCCACACAAGACGCCACGAAACGCGCCACGCCCCAGCATCATTCGTTGGAGTGACTGTTTCGAAAACACGGCGTCGTTTTATTCCCCGTAGGGTAGGAGTAGGGGTAGGGTAAGTGTCGGGCAAATAAGCAAATGAGGCGGGAAATAAGTTTTTCCTATCAGTTACGGGGCTGAAAGAACTTTGACACTTAAGGAGCTCAAGAAAGTACAGAAAACCGTTTACTTAAAGATCATCATTAATAGTGCCCCTGTATAACTTAAAAGTGAAAAAAGGATTAAAAACCACCATCTTACTGAATCGGTCAAAAAAGACGATATGCCTATCTTCCGACTTTTTTAGAAGGAAGACCGAAAGCAAAGTCCATGGAAGCGTGCTTTCAGTACTCTGTCCAAAATGGCAGAGATTGAAGTGAGATTTTCGCGTAGTACGCAGCTTTACGCACAGATAATTTCGGAAGTGTACGTACATGCGGACCTACTTAGACTGGTTCCGCCAGTAAAAGTCTGGTGAGAAGCGTATGTTTTCTCCTGACCTTGATGTCCCGATATCGGGGAATCATGGTACTCAAACATGATTGCATTTTTGGGATAATCATCGTTGAAAACAACGATGCGACCCTCATCGTTTTGATCTTACGTGTAGAGCAGTTGAACATCGTGCAACCGATATCGAATGCACACTTGCGTGGAAGATCTCTGGAATATCTTCGCGTTTTTTTCTTTTCTAATAGCTTTGAATAGTACTCGAATCCATAGCGCAGATATAGTCGAAAACGTAAGTCGTAAATGTTCAATAGTGTCCAAAATAAAAACAAAAGGCAGCAAACTTGATATCTCCACACTCGAACACATACCGGCGGCGAAAAAGGTATCAGTTGGAAGCTCATAATGCACGGAAGATAATATCCAAAGCAGGGACTTAATCAACGGGATTTATGTTGATAATTGATTAACTAGCCTAACATGAAAATATGTAGCAGATGTTGAAGTTATGGTAAACTTCCATCTGTGTATGGTATAAATGTCTTGTACGTAACAAAAAGGGTCTACTCATAACCGAGTACTAATGCACTAATTATGATACTAATAAGAATGCAAATTGCTACCTAAACTAGCCCTACCCTGTTTTAATATAAAACTAAAAGTAGACCGACTATTTTAACAGATAGATCGGTAAGATTCAATAAATAGACGAGTCCCTCCGTCTTCACCGCATTGCCTTGTACGTGCTGTGCAAAGCCGACCAACTGTTCTGTGTAGGAAATTATAGCACACATGTGTTTGATGCGCGGATCTTAAGCTACCGGGTCTGACAGTTTTGACAACGTAAAATCTGTCGTTAAAAAATACTTGTGCGCAACGTTTGCCACGCGGGGGAGGTGTGTTTTTTTTAGAGCAAAACGAAAATTATATTATGTAAAGTTGCTTAAATATAACAATTCTAAAATGTTATACATGAGTTATAACCTGAAAATACATATACACATTACATCCAAGGGGGTTTCAACTCCATGAAAAGACGCTAAAGCCTGAAATGGCTAGAATATCACAGTTGAATTTCAGACGCGTTGTCTGAAATTCAAATAATAGATTATAAGTTATTATAATCTACGAAGGAAAAGTCGATTCGGTATAAATAACGAATCATGCAGGTTAAATAATAGTACAGTTAGTTTAATACTTGATATTATTATATTAATTAGGTAATTACTATACTGTTGGCCGCTAACCACCCATTTAATAAACACTCTTAATTTTGCGTTCTAATAGACAAGTAAATATTTATATTTACTTTTAGTATAGGATTTGTTGTCATCAACTAATCCTACCCCTCTTGTATTGCGCGCTTTCTCGCACAACACAGTGTAAGCCTATAACAGGATCAGTCCTGTTACACCTGGTAGCACTTTGTGGTCCGTACTAACAACCACAGTTCCGTTCCGCTAGTTAACTAGCGGAGCGAAGATTAAGAGCTGCTCGGTATCATGTCGCGAGACATGACGCCTGCCGAGCGAGAGAGAACGCTGGAAATGGTGACGAAACACTTCTCCCACTTCTCGTCGCGTAGTAAAGACGCGACGGTAGAAATGGTTTGGTCCATGGGGACCGACATCCTTACCTTCCTCCTGGGTAAGACCCCGGAGGAAGCGATAGAGGTGGTGAATCGCTTTTGGCGAAACTACCTAGAGAAGCCAGCACGGCCCGCGCAAGAGGCAGCGCGGACCGCACCTGCACCTGCTACGCATAGCGTTGAAGTGGTAAAGGCGAGAGTACCGCCCTTTACCGGTGAAGGAGGCGAGCCCCTTCGTAGATGGTTCGCAGAGGTGGAAGATGCCAACTCTGCGCAAAATATTGTTGACTAACGTCAACAGGCGTACTTCGCCACAACATGTCTGGGCGGCAGAGCCAAGGCATGGGCGATGAGTCGCAGATCCACTGATGACTCTGCGTTCCTGACTTATCAGGAATTAAAAGCTGAGCTAAAGCTCAACTTTGAAGCTCCAGAAATGGAGCTAAAGAGTCGGCAGGAGTTCATGGAACTCCGGCAAGGTAAGCTTGACCTTCAAGATTACGCTCAGAAGACGCAATATTTGCTGTCAAATATTGTGTATGAGCCGGTGCCCCCTGCTATGCAGGTCACTGGCTTCATGAAGGGACTCAATGATGGTCCCGTCAAACAGAGTCTCTACCGGCACCCGCCAGAGACTCTAAGGGATGCCATTGATATGAGCATCCGTGAAGAGCTCAGCATGCGATCAGCGTCATCGCATGCTGGGTACAGCCGAAGGGCTCAACAGCCCTTCTCTTTTGACATGCCGCAACAGCATGTCAACAATCAGCGTTGGGCAGACGAAGTTCACACTTCGTCTCAAGAAACAGCCACCCGCGCCACAGCATGGGCGGTGGAGGTCCAGAGCCGATGGACCTATCGGTTGCGGTTGCTTCGAACTCGAAGCAACCGAAATTTAAGAAGAATATTCGCTGCAATCGATGCGCGAAAGTGGGTCATTTTGACCATGAGTGTATGGCACCGCGTCCGGTGCCACGCAGTCATCGGACGGAACCGTCCGCTGCACGGCGACACCAACAGGGACATCGGACATCACCCTGTTGGTGCAAAAAACGTAGAACACCAGTAGGGTCGGGGCGCCCTACTGGGAATGTTATCCCACATGCCGACATAGGGCATGTGAGGGTAATAGCCCCAGACGGGACTATGTCCTGTCAAAAGGTGCAGGGTGATGGGAAGCCTCTTATCACCCTGGAGGTTTAAGCCGCACGGGAGCGATGTCCCCATGCGAGCTTTGTTTGACACAGGAGCGTCAAACAATTTCATTAGAACTCAGAGTCTAACGCTGTTGAGCTTCGTGAAGGTAGAGACCCCACGAAGTATGTTGTCAGTCCGTTAGCAACAGGTGCAACCGTGACTATTCCAAAGCGTGTGATTAAAACACGCTTCGAGTTGAATGAACTGTCATTCGAGGATGAATTCATCGTCCTCGACTTAGATGACAAGTTCGATGTCATACTTGGAATCCCATGGATATCCAAGTTTAAACCTTCGATCGACTGGGTTAACCTATCGATCGACTGCGGCGGACGCACAGGATCTGATCACCCTGTGTGTAATCCGGCTGTATCAGAGGATACAACCGCAGCGTCAGACAGTCTGGTGGATAGCGATGACACCACCAGTTCTGTTCTGACACGATCAGCGGAAGGTACCTCCGCTGGTGAGAGTCCAGAAGGACTACCACACGCAACAGAATAGTCGTGCGTGTTGGAGAGAAACATTCCACGGGTGATAAAGACCACCGTGAGAATGAAGTTATATCCACGGTGGGAAACACCCTCCGTGAGAATGAAATAGTATCCACAGTTGGAAACACCCACTGTGCGACCGAAGGTTCAAACACGACGAATGAATTCCGTGGTGATGAGAGTGAACTCACAATCGAGTGCAATCGTGAGCACAACTCCGTGGTGGCCAGTGACCACCACGTTTCGTTAGCCATGCACACGGGTGATAAAGACCACCGTGTCACAGAACAGGCGGCCGATCAGACGAGCACATCTGATCGCCAAGAAAAATTCCATGGTAGGCAGTGGCCACCATGATGAAGAGTATTCGCACACGGTGAATCGTAATCACCGTGTAGCAGTCAATCAGACGATTGCGTCTGATTGCATGGACAGTTCCGTCGAGACGATCAACGTCTTGACGCAAATGGAGACCGGACTAGCTACCCAGTCTCTGTTGATGGAACAACCTCCGAAAGAAGGTTCGGAGGTGATGGCTCTTCCAGCGCTAAGCTGGAAGAAGTTTATGAAGAACTTGCACGATGATCAGATCGAACAGATCAGTATCACCGTTGCAACAGATGATGTAGTGGATATTCGTGAACGAATATCCACATTACAAGTGGAAAACATTGGGAACGAGGTTCCCAATGATCAAACCAAAGTTCAGCGCTTTGAAGCGCAGAGCTGGGAGTCGCTTAAAGCTAACTCCCCATTTTATGAGGTACTTCGGGAATACGCTGACGTATTCCCAGAACAAGTACCTAGCGAGCTCCCTAAAGATAAGGGAACTCGTCATGAGATTGACCTCGTGCCAGACACGAAGTATTGTGTCACGCGGCAATGGCCGTTGCCGCGTGATCAAGTAAAAGCGATCGACGAGTTTTTCGAAGCTCGTCGTAAAGCAGGCCAAATGCGGGAGTCTATCTCACCGCACTCTACCCCCACCTTTTGTGTAAAAAAGTCCACAGGAGGGTGGAGAATCGTTCACGCTTACAACAAGCTGAACGCAGCGACGGTACCGGCGCAGACGCCGATACCGCGAAAAGATGTCATCATTGATGGCATGTGCGGGAGCACCCTTTAGTGCTCTCGATCTAAGAGATGGATTTTATCAAATCCTAATGCGTGAGAATGATATCCCTCTCACGGCGGTAAGCACCCCAAGCGGCATGCTTTGGGAGTGGCTTGTTATGCCGCAGGGGCTTCGAAATGCCCCTGATACGTTTAACAGATTCGTAACGCATCTATTACGCCCGGTGCGAGAATTCGCACCGAGTTATTTCGATGACGTGTTCATCCATAGTAAGGTGAACACGATAAAAGCGATGTAGATATCCATAGGGAACATCTACGTCGAGTGTTAGAGCTTATGCGTAAGCATAAGCTCTATGCAAATCTAAAGAAGTGCACCTTTGGTGCACCTGAGATACCCGTTCTTGGATGTTTTGTGGGCAAGAACGGGGTGCGCTCTGATCCAGAAAAGATCAGGGTGATCGTTGAATGGCCTACGCCAAACAACGTTAAGGAACTTCGAAAGTTCCTTGGGTTGGCAACATATTTGCACAAGTATTCGTGCAACTATGCTGGGTTAATACGACCTCTTTCTCAATTGCTTAAGAAAGATTTCGAATGGCATTGGGATACCCAATGCTAAGATTCTTTTGATGCAGTCAAGCAAAGCATGACTGAAGCGCCTGTCTTGGCTATAGCCGATAACGAGCGTCCGTTCCACGTCGTTTGCGACGCGAGCGATTTCGCTATCGGCTGTGCTTTGATGCAGCGTGATCACGATGATCGTGATCGCGTAATCTGCTATAAATCGCGTCAGTTGCGCCCAGCCGAGTGCAACTATCCAGTGCATGACAAGGAACTCCTTGCCATGAAGTATGCACTGGCTAAGTTTCGGTTCTATCTATTGGGAGATAGACCGTTTGTGGCTTACACGGACCATGCGTCGCTACGCACGGCCGTGAATTCACCACACATTTCTCAAAGAATGGCTCGATGGCTGTCATTCTTTTCTGAGTACAACTTTTCGGTTGAATACATACCCGGAAAGTTGAACGTGATAGCGGATGCGCTATCACGAAGGCCCGATTACGAGACGAAACCGTCCGTAACCGAAGGTGCCAGTGCAAACGCGATCCGTTGCACTGCTTTGTCGTTGCCAATTATACGACAAGTACGTGAAGCGTACAAAACAGAAGAGGAGACACGTCTGTTGATTGATTACTTAAGTAATCAATCAAGTTAGAAGCGCGACGAACTCCCATAGTTCCTCCGCGCTTGCGTGCATCGATATCGACTGCACGATGGTCTGCTGCTTTACAGCACAGACCAAAAAGATGAAAGTCGCATCGTCGTTCCAAACGACGATGATCTCAAACATCAAATTATGTTTGAGTATCATGATGCACCGATTTCGGGGCATCAAGGTCGAGAGAAGACATACGCTTCTCTCGCACGTGACTTTTACTGGCGAAACCAGTACAAGTGGGTACGCAAATACGTACGCGCTTGCGAGATTTGCCAGCGCGTTAAGCCTGCGCAGTCTGCACAGGCTCCGCTGCAATCTCTGCCGGTTCCGACAGAGTGTTGGAAGTCCATTTCAATGGACTTGGTATTCGGTCTTCCACCCGACAATAGTCGGAAGACTGGAATAGTGGTCTTAGTAGACCGTTTCAGTAAGATGGTAAATCTTACTGCAGTATCAGCGAACGTAACCGCCGCTCAAACAGCGCGTATATTCGTTGATACGGTATTCCGTTTGCACGGAATGCCGGAAGACATTGTCTTGGATCGAAATCCGAGATTTACAGGACGTTTCTGGCAAGAAACGTTCTCATTGTTGGGAACCCAGTTGAAGATGTAAACTGCGGACCATCCGGAAACGGATGGGCAGACGGAACGGGTTAACCGCGTTCTCGGAGACATGTTGCGATCATACGCACATGCCTTTGAACAGTGGTGTGACTATCTGCCACTCACTGAATTCGCGATTAACAATTCGGTGCATGCTTCAACTAAGCATACACCATTCTACTTGAATGCCTTAAGGCATCCACGAACCCCAGCTTTACCTGGCGGTACGCCAAATCTAAGTGGGGGAGGGACCCGCTCAAATTATGAGCGAGTCAATGCGCAAGTTACAACTGCAACTTGTGAACAAAACGATGGCCCTTCTACTGAAAGTACAGTAGAAGCGGAAGCAGCTTCAAATGAAGCTGAAGCTGCATATGATTAATATGTGTCTGCAACAATGGCTGCAGACAACGAGGACAATGCGCCTACTGCTGATAAAGCAGTAGATGAATTCGTATTACAGCGCCAAGCTGTAATACGCTATGTAAAGGATGCACTTGCTTCTGCTTTGGAGAAGCAGAAGCAAATGCAGACAAGCAAGGAAGGAAGAACAAAAACTTCTTTCGGAAAGGCGAATTGGTATTATTAAGTACTACCAATTTGCCTATACATGCAATAATCAACTTCCCTACACAGAAGTTGCTTCCTAAGTACATTGGACCTTTCAAGGTCCAAGAGATTCGGGGGAATACCTATACTTTAGAAATTCCCACAGCAATGCGGCTCCACCCAACATTATATGTTGGGCGGCTCAAACCGTATCATTCGTCTTCGTCTTACGACGAGACGCAGAACCACGGAAGATACCGTGCTTCTCCAAGTCTCCCAATAGAGACTTGTAATCGGCTTCCAGCCGTTGATGAGCAGAGCGGAGAGTCGTTACCTCCGCCTTAGACTGCTCAAGATCAGCCTTGTGCCGATCGAGCACTTCCTTACAGTGGTAAAGCTCGATGTACAGAAGATCATTCTTCTTCTGAAGGGCAGTGTGCGACCCGAGGATGTCGCGGACATTCTCGCGAAGAGACCGATATGTCTTCACACAGTGAGACATATCGCTGCTCAAGGAGGAATAACCCTCCTCGAGTTTGTGGAGCAAAGAACCATGCTCCGCAACAACAACGGCGAGGGAATTCTCAACCTCTGCCGCCCCTGATTGATAATCAGGGGAACAAGCGATACATTCTCGAGCGCTTGATCTCGAAGCGCTCGGTGCCTTTGAAGAAGGGGCAGCGTACCGAGTACTTGGTACGCTGGCTGGGATATCCCAGAGAGTTCGACTCTTGGGAACCGATTGAGGTTCTGAGGGCCGACGCCCCAGACCTTTTGACTGACTTTGAGAAGAAGTCTCAAACTCATAATGCGAAGTAGCATCAACAGTAGGTGTTGATGCATTCAGGGTATCAATTAAACCCTGAATTTCGGCGGGTACGGAAAAACCACCGTACCCCCGCAACTCCTCCTCTGACAGACGAGGAGTGCCCTGCGTACACCGCGGGAAAACGAGGTGAGAAGGGACACCACACTTTAACCCTTCTTTGATGCAAGCAAAATGGATGTATTCCATTTTGCCTGTTCGCGAGTGCTTTAAAAAGCGCTCGCGCATTACGTTAACTTTATTCACGTAATCATCTCGGCTTTTGTTGTAGTTGTCAACAAAAGCGTTCCAACTCTGAGTCAGGGCGTCTTTATCGTCCCTGTTCCTCATTGACCCTTTCCGGCTCGAATAATATCGAACCTGGAAAAAGAGGTCAATAAAGTACAGACTTCTATCGTCTGTACTTCGATCGAATCGACGTGACTGGATGTCTTCGCAGTCATCCAGCACGTTGATATCGAACAACGCAGATTGGCAGTACCGCTTACGGTGACCGCCACTGTTGGGGGCAATAGCCCAGCCAGGGGTCCAAAACCCCACTTTGTACGAAACATGTGGTTCCGTACGATGATACGCTTTAGAAGCGGCAGCCGCCGCTTCTGTTCGAGCCCTTTTAGCAGGCGGAACACCGCCTGCTTCAACACCACGCGCCGGGGTTAAACCACCCCGACGTGGAGACGTACTTGGTCCAGGTGGAATTCTGCGTTCCCTCAACCATCTGTGATGATCATTATCGCTGTCATAGCTGACAGCGACACCAGAGTCGTCATCGATGTTAGGCGATGAGCACCTAGCGAGTTTCGACTCGCTAGATCCTTTAGTGGGGACATCTGTATCCCCATCACTTTGTTCGGAGTCAGAACTCCCGAACATGGCCCTCTTGGCAACATGCCATTTGGAAGTTGCCATCGTGCGAGATGTTGCATTAGCAACATCTCCCTGTTTCTTGTCAGATGCCGCCTTAGCAGCATCTGTGGTCGAAGACGGTACGTCTTACGACCTTTGCGTAGTTGACGCTGCATTAGCAGCGTCACTGTTGTAACTCAACACCTCAGCACCTAGTGCTGAGGCGGAGGAAGAAGCTCCTTCGATGTTTTCAGCAGCGCTCTTTAGAGCGCCGCCGCGTGCTTCGACCATCGAGTCGATAGTAAATCAGTTGGTGAATGAGAAATTCCGACCAACAAGTGCCACCTATGATTGGCCAAAATAAGAATTATTTATTGGCCAACCACCTTAAGTGCGGGGTGATGTAATGGGGTGCCATTACATAATTGATATTCAAGTTAGAATATCACAGTTGAATTTCAGACGCGTTGTCTGAAATTCAAATAATAGATTACAAGTTATTATAATCTACGAAGGAAAAGTCGATTCATTATAAATACCGAATCATGCAGGTTAAATAATAGTACAGTTAGTTTAATACTTGATATTATTATATTAGTTAGGTAATTACTATACTGTTAGCCGCTAACCACCCATTTAATAAACACTCTTAATTTTGCGTTCTAATAGACAAGTAAATATTTATATTTACTTTTAGTATAGGATTAGTTGTCATCAACTAATCCTACCCCTCTTGTATTGCGCGCTTCCTCGCACAACACAGTGTAAGCCTGTAACAGGATCAGTCCTGTAACATGAAGGGTTACGGGCTTGGGTAAGACTCAGGCCTAAAATGGCCTATTTTCAAAGATATATCCTAACCTTTTTGCATCCTGACAAGTAGTACCAAAACGACTCCAGTAGAGAGTTTCTCGATCGATTGGGTCAACCAAATGTGAGAGAACAATCCAAGAACCACGAAGCAAAAGTAAACTCCACTTATAGCCATGATTTGTTTTACAGAAAAACCGCGTATTGTCTCCTCACAATCATTCCAATAATATCCGTATTCCATGTACAGATGATCTGCTTGTGTCACTGTAATTGGGAAACTTCCAACGAGCCGAGTGCGGCTGTACGCGATTTTTTTCGGTAGTTAAAACGGACAAGAAGGATCGTAGTTGATACCCGTTCCCAATAATAGATACGACGTACGCAACGGCACCTTCTTGTTTTGGAGAAGAATAGAAGACTGGTATTTTTCTTTCCTATGTATACCAGACGACTTACTTTAGACCTAAACTCCACGTGATTAATCTAATCCCTATACGATGAAATGACTAAAATGCCTGTCGAAAGAACTAGATCGTATTTAATGCCGCTAGAATTCCATGTCTGATGATCGGCCCTCTCGGTAGAGACGACTTAGAATAACGCCTGTCGCTACCCGATCTTGTCCGATTTGCCCTGGATCACCGGAGCAGAAACAATCTAGATTTTTATATGATCTTGTTACCCGATAGGGCTTATTTCGATCAGAATCGTCCCTTGTCTGATCGTTAACCATTCGTTCGTTCTCGAACGAGATCGCCACTTTCATTTATATCGCATCATATTCATCAACTTCGTGATTCCATCTGATCCGGTTTCAACCCAGAAACCGTTCCTCTATTCCTATAATCCTCAAGTGATCCAATGGGATCGAGCGCGTTCTTTTCTCACCACAGATGTTGACCCTTCCCACATTTTTTAGTTGATTTATTTAAAAAAAACACTACATAACTACTCCCTAATCTTTCTGTATCAGCGCAATCTCTGTTTTTGTCGACAACGTATCTTTGAACAGATATTCAAATGCCCCAAACTTGCAGCAATCGCGAAAAAAAACGACGAAATGTAGGGCTTTCATGATTCCTTGGAGTAGTCTATGCGATCTTTGAAGGTCACCTCTCGCTCGAAGAGACATACCACGACAACATCTATCGGTTCATCCCCAATGAGAGAAGTCCTCGCAGCTACTCAGACTTAGTTACACGAAACCTCGGGTGGCAAATGGAGAGTTAACCCAATTTGGATGCGCTCTGGGATGCAATTAGGACCGACTTTGTCTCGAGTATTTGGTGAAGCAAAGAAACTTTATGGTCAGTTTTTATTGGTATACTGCCGATCGTTTTGGAGCGATCGGGTTTGCTAAAGGGGAAGGGGATTCTGATCCAATCGTGTGTCAGAGACGTCTCAAGTACGCAGTTTTAGGTAAGTCACATGATGTTTAATGCAGTTTACATATTAGGTTTATAATGGATATTAATATACAGAGTTGGTGTTTTTCTCTCTTCTTCGGAGTTCTTACGCATAAGTCGCCTCCGCCTGCCGCGGAGTGTTTGGGAGCGGAGGGTTAACAGAGTCCCCTTCAGCTCAACTTGCCCGGCCGGGATGCGCTACAGACGCACTTGGCCCTATGGAAGTCTCTCGACGGGAACGCGTACTTGGTACACTACTCACTTCAAGTCGCCCACGTTTGGAACGTGTTATTATACTAATTCGAAATATTTACGTGGAGATCTCATTAGTGGAACCCCAAGCTCTTGGATACGTTTGTTTGGTTGTTTTTGATTGGTTTATCGATATCTCGTTTTGGTTGGACTCTACGATCGGCTATACGCGATCTGCCCTGGAAGTATACTGGGATCAAGTATATTGTGAATATTTACGAATTTAGGGTGACGATTTCCGCCGTAGATGTCCCAGAAGTGGATCGCTACATATCGATACCCACAAGTCATATCGCGGGACGGTCCACCGAGTGTGTAGCCACCCAAACCAATGTGTAGATAAGGTGAGAAGCCTGAACGAAGATCGGGACAGGCGTCCTACAGTACTGATAGGTCATCGGATCGGAGCTTGGGCAAAGGTTTGCGGGGTACCCTCCCCGTAAGTTGGTCGGCTGGGCATGGTGGTGATCGGGTTCAGGACACTCTTGTGTTCGAATTTGAACTCAACTCCACCACACGTACGTTGTTGTGTGCCGCGGCTCTGAGACTTAGGACACTCAAGACGTATGTCGTTTCGTGCGAACAGAGCTTATGTTTACGCATAAGCGCTAGCATTGTTGTAGGTATTTTTGCATATCTCGTCACCCTTCCCGTTTTCTGGCTATCGGCGCAAATTCCCGCATTGGGTGTAGCATATGTATGTTTTATCTTTTAGGAGCGTTATTATACCCCTATGCTATATATAATCAGATACTCCAAAGCATCCGGGGTGCTTACCGCCGTTAGAGGGACATCTTTTTAACGCATTACGATTTGGGGAAATCCATCATATCCTAATGTATATGGTTACCCCCCACGAATCAGATAAGCGATGAGATCTAGAACTGAGTTCGGTACCCGTTGGTGTCATCGACTCGATAGAACCTTCGGATCCAAAGGCCCATGATCGTCGAGGTCTGGACAAATGACATCAACAATCTCAGCTGGGCGAGAGTCAAGCCAAGCCGTTTTGAGAATACATACTCGAAAGCTCGCATAGAGTATCCCTTCTCTACGTTTACGTAGTGAATCATGACGAGAACACCTCAGCAATTTTTCGGTTCATGCGCTCCGCCAGGCGAAAATGCTGAGGGGAATAGGATTCCGTCGTGTGGTGAAGCTCAGAAAAAGTGAAACTAACTGGTAAATGATGTCTACAAATAGTAACGGATTGAACAAAATGAGACCAGGATGGATGCATATTGGTCATAAAGAAACCTTTAAGTTTGCTTGCTGGCAATTTTCTGGAAGGTGAAATGACGTCACGGTTATGGAAACTAAGAACTGTGGATTGGAGCAGAAAGGGACAGAATGCGATGAGATCTAGAAGTAATCAAGTGGATCTCGGTTGAAATGTGGTCGGGTGGCTAATGGACGCGACTAGCCTTAAGAAAGATCCGATCAGAGATCGATGGATGTGTCGATCTAGCGAAGGTGACTAGACTGATTTACGCAACTGATGCGATAGTTAGATTTGATCTAATGACAAAATCAGACTGGTGTGACCGATAGGGCGCAACAATCGACTCAGCGTTAATAACCGATCGGATCTCGTGACCCGATTGTATTCGATCGGATCAAGTGATCGCGACTTTTTTGTTAACCTGTCTATCGATAATACTCGCCAGATCACCTTCAAGAGTCACAGTGAGCCAAGATCGATTAAATTTTGTGAAAGGTGATTTCATGGAGTCACGCAATTTGGTGCAGTGTACATAGGAAGAGGATCTTAATTCTTTAATATCAGTCGCAGTACGTTGTACCTTGATATTGGGAGCAGAAGGTTCGATATAGACACGATCGTCCGCACCTTGATTAGCCGGAGGTTGCTCGACGTTATTTTTTCTTGGAACACATGCCGTCGTATGTGCAGATAGATAGCCTCGTATTTTGAACAGAAACACAACTGGAAACTTTGTTAGTAGAAGATAGTTTGTGTAGAATATCATTGCTGGTAGTGGAGGTTACGTTTCTTTCTGGTTTTCGGATCGTCTTTCACGATGGGCTTAACTTGATCGACCGAACCTCGCTCGGAGTCAATACTGTCAACCCTAACCCAAATTCGGATAAAGATCTTGAGCTGGGGCACTATCCAGATAAAGATCCGGCCTGGTAGCCAAGGTTAATGTTATTAAGTTCCACTTAGTGATCTCGATCAAGATGGTGAAGATCAGATCGACCATGAATAGTCCAAGCCGTAACACAGAACCGGAGGAAATGTATTCACCCGATTGTCAAAACGAAAGAAGCTGATACAGATCCTGAACTATGTTTCAGCTTTTCTTTTCAACTCTTTAAAGTGACGCTAAGCCTCTGACTAAGCCTTAATCGGATGAACATACTACAATCTAAAAAAATCGACGATGAAATTGACCAGATAGTTGGCACACCCTAGGACGTTGGCTTGACTGGACCCATTTATGTCACTATGAACTAGCTCAAACGACATAGGTGTCTTACCTTGCATCCGGATGTATGCGGTAAGTCATTTGCTAACTCAAGATCCATCGCATACACAGAAATTACCATCATTTATCAACACACGCGCGAGGTATCAAAACTTATACTTTGCAATAGAATACGTTCAACTCTTGCGTGATCATTCGATCGGGTTCGGAAGGCGCTTTCATTGTGTGTCTCTATTCCGGTCGATAAGACAACAACAACTTTCCAACTTTGGGGGATACACGCAATCTCCGAACAGCGAACGATGATTTTGTTTAGCTTGGAAAATGGCGATAACTTTCACCGTAAGAGCGGATACTGAAACGATCTTACTGTAGAAATCCGGGAACAAAGATAACGTCCGCCAACTTTACCGTTTTGGCGTGAGCCGAGCGCTGATGTGCCGTTGACCCAGCATAGCGCCACAAGGCTCGTATTCCAGTAAGTTATCGCAGTTGCTGCTCTTGTGTAAGCTTCTTCCGCTGTCAAGAAGCCATGTAATATGGGTGGTCTTTAACATAAACTCGTTACTATTAACGTCCTTCCTCTGAGGGCAGTCCATTTGCCTGTGATGCATCTGCTTACTCAACCCTCGAAACCGGCCACCTCCTCTGACAATGCTCTTCTAGTTTTTCTGTGCGTGTGACAGGCTTGTTCCACCACCGTTGTTTCCATGTTGTATGTCATCTCCTTCTTTTCAGGCGTTTGAACTGTATCGTACTCGCGGCGCAACATCTCCTTCGCACTTAGTAGTGGTCGCGTCAATGGTCCGATCCATCGCTGCATAATCTTAAGGAAGACAGAATAAGAGTGCCACCAAATTATTGTTCTCCCAACTTGTCAACTCTTCTAAACGCAAAAGCTTCATTAAATTTCCGCCTTCTTTGTGCTTTAGCTCGCATACATGTTTGCGCACTTATGGAGATTCTGCACGCAAAAAAAAGCCCTTTGAATCTTGTACGCATCCAACACGGCCGTCGCCTTGCTAATCATCGTCTGGAACAAGGGCATAGAAATCCGACAACTAGTGTCAGATACGTAAGTACGTCGGCTTCCCAGTTGTTAGACTGTTGTGTATGATGATCAGGCTATCGTAGGGCCACTCCTTCACGTACAAGAGTCATCAGCGTAAGATCCCCCAGCAAGTAATCCTCTATCGTGAGGATGTCGTTCGATACAAGAGCATTTGGGCTCACAACCTTACAATCGCTTGGTTATCTACTTGTTGGTAGTGTTTTGTAGCAGCGCAAGTTGGAAAGTGAATTAATTGGCCGCTGCCGAGGCATATGCCTAAAAGGTCTGCTCTCCTGGACTACTTAATTCCTTTGTTCCCTACAATATGCAGAGCACATTATTCCTCCTCGCATACACATGTAGGGCAGATTCTAGAACACGTTATAGAAGCTTGCCAGTCTCGCACAACGGCGACTTCGCCGAAGTTAAAGTTGGACATACATTCCAGACTGTTAACATCACTCCGAAGAACCAGTTATTCACGACACAGTGCGGAATTGTGGTGGAGTCCAGTTCAAAATCGAACACGGAAGTGTCCGGAACTGAAGCACCATCCTGCCCAGCCGACCAATTAACGGAGGAGGTTTTCCGCGGACCTTCGCCTTGGTGCCGATCAGGTGATCGATCGGCACTGCAGGACGCAGAGTCCGAGTTCATCACGCGTCTCACCTTGTGTACCCATTGGTATGGGTGGCTACACACTCGGTGGGCCGTTCCTTGGTGGAGAAATTAGAGAAGATATGGATGTACCACTTCTGGGGTACTGATCCAAAATTCCAACGAAAGATAATGCGAAATAGCCGATCGGCAAACGAAGCGGAAATCTTCACTCCGAATGCGGTTAAATCTGGCACTTGACCGCCCGTGGCAGTTAGTAATCCAGCCAATAGTAAATCATGGCACTTGATGCAGAGCAATGAGTAATCCAGCCAATAAATGTTTCTGGCACTTGACCGCAGATCGCGATTAGAAACCCAGCCAAAAAATAACCCGCCTCCCTTGAGCGGGGCCGAACTTGAGTGGTGAAAGAACGTAACGAGTGCTCCCTGTCGTGGGGCTTCCAGTGGATCTCTGTCCTGGCCGGGGTTAATAAGCGTGAGGGGACCCTGTTAACCCTCTGTGTAACAGGACTGATCCTGTTACAGGCTTACACTGTGTTGTGCGAGGAAGCGCGCAATACAAGAGGGGTAGGATTAGTTGATAACAACTAATCCTATAATAAAAGTAAATATAAATATTCACTTATGATCTAGAACGCAAAATTAAGAGTATTAATTTAATGGGTGGTTTAGAGGCTAATAGTATAGTAACTACCTAATTAATATAATAATATCAAGTATTCAACTAACTGTACTATTAGTTAACCTGCATGATTCGGTATTTATACTGAATCGACTTTTCCTTCGTAGATTATAATAACTTATAATCTCTTATTTAAATTTCAGACAACGCGTCTGAAATTAAACTGTGATATTCTAACTTGAATATCAATTATGTAATGGCACCCCATTACATCACCCCCCCCCCCCCTTAAGGTGGTTGGACAATAATAATTCCTATTTTGGCCAATCATGGGTGGCACTTGTTGGTCGTTCTTGTGGTGGAGTCAAGTTCGAAATCGAATACATTTGTATCGACAACCTGACCACCACCATCGTGCCCAGCCTTCCAACTTACGGGGGGGGGTACCCCGCGGACCTCCATTCGAAATCTGGTCCGATCGTCCGCTGCTGGCAGACGACCGGTCATCATCCAAAGACACTTGGTCCGATTCACTTAAGTTCATATTACCTTGTGTACCCGATGGAATGGGCTAGTTACACACTCGGTGGATCGGGATCGTAGATCGATCTGATTCTGTCTTGAATATCGGAGACTGTGCTGGCTAGGTGTACCTAGGGCGGAACTCTTCACCCCAGGTACGTACAGACCAGAAACACTTCCAAAAGATAAATTCCAATAGGTCGATCGTCCAAACGATCTAGACCTGACCAATACGAAATAATAGAGGGTAGACCAATCAACCGGTCTAGCCCCTGACCAATATGAGAGAAGCCCAATACCGGTCTAAACTCCAACCAATGTTACAATGAGCCAATATGTCCACGTGAAGACCCAATATGCCCGTGAAACTCCACAAACGATATCTCCACGTAAAGACCAATCCAGTGAATAGCACGTTCCAAACGTACTTGATCAAAGTGTCGAGATCTCCAAATCGTACTCCCGTCGAGGGACTTCCGGTGGCCAAAGTGCGCGTGCGGCGCGTCCAGACCGGGTATAATAGGCGAGAGGGGATAATTCAACCCTCTGCCCCCAAACACTCCGCGGTGGGCGGAGGCGACTAATGTACGTAAAAAGAAGAACGGCGACCCCTTGCTGTGGTATAGACCAAGACCAAAGGACTTCTACTTAGAAAAATCGCAACCAAAAGACTCTTACTTGGAAAACCACAACTAACCAATAATACTACCTCCCTATGGTCCCTAATGTACCCACACAAAATTATGTAAAATACCCAAAGTCAGGTGACTCACCCAAGACCAGCGTTCTTGATACTCCTTGAATTTGATAGGCTAAAAATCCCCCCTTGTTTGGACCAATCGGAAACTCGACCAACTGCCTTGACCAAAAGTGACCAAATTTGTGGTACACTTCACCACAGCCGCCCCTGAGTCCGACCGTGTCGCACAACGATAACGGTCTGACTCACCCATCACTCGACCAACTGGACCTTGGTCACTCACACTTCTTCCCCATGGATCAGACATCTTCGACACCTGCGTCAGATACTGCCTTTAATGCACTTGATCTTCTCATGCTTCCCTTTGACGCTTGTTCTTGTTGGTTCTGCAGAAACTCTATGCGCCTAGTCGCCCCACCTTGCTTCGCCTGTCCGGTCGGCTCGGTCTGGCATCCCACGTAACTCTCGTGCACTTCAAACATCGGAAGGGCGTCAGACTGAAGCCGACACGCGGATGCAGGACATGCTTGCAGAAAACATACGCCTTAGGACCCAGGTGGCCCACCAGGAAACACGAGGTGCGCATCTTTGGTCTTCGTCTTGTACTTGTCTTGACCCTCGTTTGTCTTCAGCTCTCATCCCTCCCAGCGTCGTCAAGGCAATAGGTGCCTTGCTTGATGCCGATAGGCAGTCCAACGATCATGTTGACCAGCTCCGACCAATTTTAGAGGAGCTGGTAAGCGCGCGTCATGAGCTGTCCCGTCTGTAGGCTTATCAGTACCATCTCCGGGATCAACTTGCACTTGTTCGCTGGCAGCAGCTGGACGGACAGTTTGACGCGACCTCACTGCGCATGCAAGGCGACGACTTCGCGCGACGCATTGCCGAGCTTCAGATTTCAACTCAATACCAGACCGGGAAGGTCCGGTATTATCAAGACAAGTCAGACGCTTGGACGCTAGAGTCGGGTCGTCGTCAGGTGGCACTAGACCAGTGCCTCCAGCGCTTGATTAACTTGCTGTATCCGTGTTCGGCTGCATCCTCCAGCATAGATTGGTCTGCGTCGGCAACCTTAGTCGCCTCGGAGCAAGACCAAGACCGCTTGCAGCAGGACCAAGACTGACATCGTTCATTGGCTGATATTCAGCAGCCCGAAATTGCACACAAATCGAAGAAGCGCGCGGACGCGCCGGGTAGCTCGAGGGCGCGGGGCACTGCGCGCGAACCCAGACTCGAGGGGAAGCGTGCAGTGCATCATAAGCGAGCCAAGACACAGGCGCTTCTTATGCACTCGGACTCGGACACGGGCGAAATCTACAGCCCCTCGGAAAGTCGAGCGCCCTCGCGCCGTACTGCAAATCGCACCAAGCACACAGGGGTCTCGTCCGAGGAGGACTCCAGCGAAGGGTCTTGCGATTCCGAGTTTATGGTCTCCATCCAGTCCAAGTCACGAACGAATTTACGTGAAAGTTTCATCCAAGTGGCGTCGACATTGGGGTCAGAACAGAAGACCGGTTTGCCAAGTGACGCCACACCAGTATCGATATCAGCGAAGCCGGCGCCTTAGGTTCTCCCCGGGACATCCAAGCTTCACAAGTACGCTCTACTGAAGAACATGGCAGTTGACACCAGCTCCCTTCCGCCGCGGACGTTTGAAATCACCTTGCCGTGGTCGTCGGGGAAAATCGGCTGTTTGCGCCGGTCTACCCTGACCAAGCAGCTTCTGGCCCGGTCTTTCTCCCGCCCGGACCCCTGTCTTTTTCCACCGGCCAAGAAAACCCCTGCCGCGTCTGCATGGAGGGCGGACTTGATTGCGTCGGCGCAGATCTCCCGCCTATACGGCGATGAACCATGGAAAATTTTCGAACACCCCAAGATAGGACTTGTGTTCCACTTGACTCCGTGGATCGGCACTTTGCTAGGCCGGGTGAAGAATTTCAACAAGATCCACGGCCAAGCAATTTGGGAAGCGTCCCACTACTTGGCGCTTCCCCCCTACCGGGTGCGACAAGATCCGGGCCTGGCGACGTTTCAGAGCAAGCGCAAGCGACGTCGAATTCGAGCGGGCGAGGCTTGGCAGTCCCTGTGCCAGTACATTTTGGACGGGATGCGAGCCCGCGAGTGTGACGTCGACGTGTTCTTGTACCCGGTGTTCCTCCACATGCCGAGGCGTCGCGTTGAGAAGACCAGACTGCTGGCCGACGACGGCATATGGTACCCCGGTCTTGATTGCGCTGAGCCGGTCGCGGACCTCAAGGATGCTTTGGTCCAGCTTGACCGGAAGGACCCCTGGCGTAACCAGTTTCAAGATCAAGTGAAAAATCATCCGTCGATGGTCATCGGCCGTCTGTGGGGCGATAGAAAGTGAAGTCGAAGGTAGTCGACCAGATAACTCGTAATACATGTCATCATTTCTTCTTCATATGTCTGATCATCAAATCACTTGAACTAATTTCACCACTTTTTCCATAGTTGCACCGAACACGTTATCATAAACAGTTCCACCTCCATCACGAAAAATAGTCATCACATTCGTCATTCCGCTACTCCAATTCGTAACAGTTCATCAAAATTTTACATCAACTCCGGACCTTCCACATCTTCACACCGGTCTAGACCGACCGATGCTACTGCGTGTCTTGGTCTTGGTCTTCATGGGTCTGCATCACTGCGAAGCGATTACGACTGACTCGTTCTCGTTCGAACTCTCGTAGAAGAGCCCCACAATTCAAGTCGAGCTCGTCGACCCAAGTTGATTCATCATGGTCCTTCCATCGGACCAGGTACTCTCGGTGAGTCCGACCGAACCTGGTATTCTTGGTCGACCGAACATCCAAGACCTTCTCCACTTCAAACTCGTCTTCCTTTAATGGTCGTTCCCAGCTGTTCTCCGGCAGTAACGCTTCATCGAAATCAAATCTTTTTCCTTCGTCTACCAGACAGGGAGTTTTCGGTCGATCCGGAAATTCTCGGACCACCTTCAACTTGGACACATGCACAATCGGGAAGACCATGTAATCTGTACCCGTTGTTACTAGACGGGCAGCGTGCTCACCAATCAGCTCGGCAACACGGAAAGGGCCGTGCCACATGTGAGCCAGCTTCTTCGCATAGCCCTCTTTCACTCGGTCTAGGTATAGCCATACCCTCGCCCCTAGTTCTATACCGTGGGGTCGGACCTGGTCATTGGTCCGGTCTGCCCGGTCTTGTGTGGCCTGACGAAGCTTTTCGTTGACGACTTCTTTTGCATGCTGGTAGTGTTTCTGGACCTGCATGCGCCAGCGTCGAGCATCGCGATCACGGTTCCGGGTGCAACCGATAGGTATCGCAGCTTCCAGTGTCGACCGAGTGTCCCATCCATATGTCAGATAAAAAGGCGTTTCTCCTCGGACCCGATCGGTCGACGAGTTGAGTGCAAACACCAGCCTTTCTGCATACTCGTCCCAATCTCGCTGGTCTGTGTCAGCAACGTACATCTTGATCGCCTTCGTTATGGTCTGCACCATGAGTTCCGCCGATCCATTTGCTTGAGGACGATATGCCATCGTCGCACTCTGTTTCTGGTCCAGCATGTTATTGAACGACCGGAACACCTCAGCCATAAAACCGGGTTCCCGATCGTGCCTGATGACCTCGCTGGCTCCGAATCTTCGGAACACACATTCTTCGTAGCTCTGGGCGATCTGCTCCGCAGACCGAGATGCACTTGCCTTCGCAATAACTAGACCAGTGAACAGGTCTACCCAGATCAGCAGCTCAGTGTTGCCGCGCGTCGATCTAGGCAGTGACGGTATGTGGTCCATCGCTATGACCTGTAAAGGGTAGTTAGCTTCGATATTTCCGGGCGATCGCCCCTTGATTACCGGTCTACTCTTTCCGGTCTCGCAATCCGTGCAACAGACCACATATTTCTGCACACTGCGGAAAAGACCTCTCCAGTGGAAGTGGGACCTGATCTTGTGATAGGTCCTGCCTATGCCCTGATGTCCCCCTTCTAGACTCACGTGATAGTGATGAAGGACATCCGGCTGCAGCAACTCGGGGATCACTAATTTCGCCAGTCGGTCCCGGTCTGCACTGTCTTGGTCGGCATCGCGGCAGTAATACAATAATCCATTATCATCCACTTCGTAGCTATGCACGATCTTGTTGCACTCTTTTGCTTGATCGTTCGTCAACTTGGACAGTTCACCATCGCAGGTAGGTCTTCAGGTTCATAATCCATTCTTCTTCGTCCTGCGCCTTGATGATCCGTTCCATCCTTAACTGTTGCACTGCATATTCGTTCAAAATTTCCTTCGGGAACGGTTGGCGAGACTTCTGAGCTTTCGATCTAGTCGCGACCATCACATGCACCTGGACTGGGGCGTTCTTGGGTCCGATAACCTCTGGGAGCCTGTTTATATTCACCAATTCATCCAGAACGGCCTTCTCGGTGATCGTATCCCCGGTATGGTCTTGCATGGCCTTGGTTGCGAGGTAGTCGTCGCTTCTGTTCCAGTCCCGTTTCAAGTGCAATAGCTCGTGGTTGGGGTGGTCCTTCAATGCCTTAATTACTCGATCATTTAGCGTCCTTAGTCGTGGAGCCTTGCAGTCGATCTCTCCGGTGATCTGCCTGATCACTAGGTTGGAGTCACCACATATGATGACTCGCCACTTCTCTTGCGACGACAGCAGGTCCAAACATAGAAGTAGACCTCGGTACTCCGCCTCGTTAACAGTAATATCCGGTGTGAAATCGGCAGCGGCTGCAACTATAGACCATTGTGGCAACTTCCACAATATGGCACTATAGGCGCCTACCTTCTTCTTCACGCTTGCCGATCCATCAAAACTTAAGACAAAGAGCTCTTCATCATGGTCGAAGGTCGGTGGCGGTATCTAAACTGACTGCCGAGGTTGCTTCCTCGGGGCAATCGCTATCAATGCCTCGTCCACTTCAGACCGAGGGGTGATACTGGCAGCTAATGTGCCCAATATCTCTCCCTCGCCCCCGGTGCACTTAACGACCTCGAGGGTCCACTGCGACAAGACCGCCGACTATCTGCCTAGACGTCCGTCCATCCCATTGGCTGATAATAGCCAGGCCAAAGTAGACCGCCTTGACAGGACCTTTATAGGTCGGCCAACCAGCAGGTTGTAACACACATCCAGAATTCGTAGCAACTCCAGAACTTCTTTCTCGACAATTCCATAGTTCACTTCATTTGGTTTTAGCGTCCGGCTCGTAAACGTGACTGGATGATACACAACATCGTGATCTTGCACTAAAGTGGCCGAGATAGCCCACTTAATGGCATATACAATAATGGTCGGCACTTTTTCGGGAGCGAAATGCTTGAGAATCGGTGCCGTCGCCATCTTAACCTTCAACATACCAAAGGCAAACTGTGCACGCTTCATATGATCTTCGGCCTCCACTTGCGGACAAACTGCAGCAAGACCAGAGTCGGCACTCTCCTGTAAAGTTGCCCGATTTCCTTCGCGCAACATATGATAGTCAACTTCCCGGAGCTCGTACAGCACAGCCGCGTAGATAGCAAAGTCTTCAATGAATCGTCTATAATAATTCAAGCTTCCCAGGAAGGACTGCATTGCCTTCAGCGATCTGGGGAACGGGAGGTTACTCAGCGAATCCAGGTCCTTGGGATTAGCCTCTAGACCATTGTTCGAGACCATATGGCCTAAATAGACGACCTTGGACATACCCCAAAAACTTTTCACGGCACTGATAGACAGGTTCCAGCGGTCGCATGTCTCCAACAATCGTTCAACCTTCTCGCACAGATCGTTCTATGACGAGGCAGGTATCAGAATGTCGTCGATGTACGACCTCCTCCCTATAACAGACGGTCTTCTTTTTCGATCGGGTTCACCCTCTCTAAACACATCATACTTTTCAACGGGGTCCCGATCGGTCTTGATCTTGAAGTGTCCCCACAATGCGTTATCTATCAGCCTTTGATAGATTTGGGGCGCGTTCTTCAGACCGAACGGCATACGATTCCACTCGAAAAGACCAAACGGCGTCACAAATGCGGAAATCTCACGGGCTCGATCAGTCATCGAGACTACCCAAAATCCGCTTGCCATATCTAGCGAACAATACCACAAGGTCTTGTCGAGGTCTTCCAACAGATCATTAATCAGCGGCATCGGGTACACCATGAGTTTAGTCAACCGATTTACCAGCCGATAGTCGATTCACAGTCTAATGTCAACGCCGTTCTTCTTGATAACAATTACGATCGGCGAGGCCCATGGCGAGGTCGACGGTCTAATAATCTTGGTGACTAACAGTCCTTTAATAAGATCAGAAAGCTTTCCACGGTACTGTGGCGCCACGCGTCGACATCGCTGGGCAATAGGCTTGACATCTCCCACGTCAATATCGCAAATCGCACCACGGGCTGCAGGTGGTAAGGCGTTTCCCTTTCCGATCAGCAGATGTCTCTTCTTCCATATGATATTCTTCAACTGCTCGATCTGGTCTGGACTGTTAAGGTCTTGATCACCCACTTGTAAATCATCCATTGTAGCTTCGGGAGAGTCGGCAGACACTTCAGGGAGGACTGCCATTTGGCTTTCCAGCTCCTGAATCTACTGTTACCCGCCTTCATGTATACAGACTTGTTCATCTTCTGGGGCGATATCACCTAGACCATCTGGACCGGTTGAACGCCCCTGGTCTTGATCGACGGGCTGTCCTTCACTGATATCGGTCTGATTAGGAATACCGTCATGGTCCGACCTAGCAATTTCATGTTCCCCTTCTTCCGTTTTTTGTTCCGCTGTCACCTGGTCTTTTGCTGACACCACGTTGACTAACCTTGGCTCGTCTACTTGATGGTCCACCGTTCCTGGTGACTGCGGCGCCTTTCTTCGGACCAACATCTTTTTTTGGGGTGACATAACTTGGTCTTTCCACTAAAGGTGAGGTATCCTCTTCCACCGACCCATCATCGATGATAAGATCGGTGGTCGATTGGTACGCCAGGTTTTGTCACTCGACATACCGCCTCGATCCAATCGAGACGAACCCCATCTTCCTTGGTATCTTGCCTTCTGCTAACCACATACCAACAATAGTTTTATTGTCCAGTGTCAGCGGCTTGTCACCGATATTGGTAACACGGACAAAATCACGTCTACCAGCACTCTTTACGAAGGTCGGGACCCACCGATCGCCCCTGGTCAACCATAACTTCCTCGAACAAAAACCTTTCTCGACCGGGGTATCGGCAGACCGACCGACTGGGATAGTGAGCCTTGGTCCCACCGGACCAGATCGGTATACGAACCATACAGAGGTCTTCGACCGTCCAACTGGACCTGGACCTCATCCGGGAGTGTAAGCACTCCATGTGACAGGTCTAGGCGAATACCAGCTGGGACCATGAAATCCATACCTAGTAAAGCGTCCTGACCAGCCAACTTGCCAACCCAAGCGCTGAAAAAGTAGACCAGCGAACCCGACAAAGTAATTTCCACACGCGTTCTTCCTTCGGTCATATAAGAGTTTTCACCGATCCCGACGCATTCTTGTCTCTGGGTATCGTCTATACGACATCCGACCTTACGAGCAAAGGCGGAGTCGATTATCGATACTTCAGCTCCAGAGTCGAACAACATCGTCGCTTTCTGGTTATTAATCTTGCCACAGGCTTTTGCCTGATTGAACCATTTATCAGGCGTGTGATACTTCCAGTATCCGCGGGATTCTCCAGGCAGCAAGTACAACTGCATAACCACCTTGGTCCGGGAATACTCATCGGTCTTCAGACTGTATACAGGATGGTCTCGGTCGACGCAATTTGGAATAGAACGTGTATTGTCTGTCTTATCCTCCTTGCCGACATATGCATAGATGTGAACCGTAGAACGCTCGGCTCGATCCATATTCCAACCTGGCGAGCGTTCTAGTTTAACATATTTTCCGCGTCCGGCGGCAGCATCCCCGCGTGCTTATCCGGCACGTACCACTTGCATATCATGTTAAAAAAATTCTTCAATCTTGCAGTGGCCGGCCTCGTGGATCTCTCCACATGACTTGCACACGAAAAGGCAGTGGTCAGTCGGGTGGCCGCGTCTCTCGCACTTCTTGCACACCATCTTCTTCCAGCAGTTTGGACCATCATGTTTGCTCGACTTACAGTGGGAGCACTTCTGACGAGGTCGGTCCGGATCGTACTTGCTTCCGTTCCTTCCCTTCCGGTCTACCTGGTCGGACTTCGACCTGGTCTTCGGGGCAGGTCCCACAACATAGACGTAACGATAATGGTCTTCATCCGATGACTCCTGGCTGGATTGACTTCCACTTTCCCCTTCCGATCCCGTGCTGTCTTCGGCTACGATCGCCTTGACCGCTCGGGTCGGTCTAGTCCAGGGTCTCTTGACCAGATCGGTCGGAGTCTGGGTCTTGGATCGGTAGCGACCTGATCCACCAGCACTGTTTTCCCTCATGCTACGCGACTGCTGTAGCGTCCGTAGAGTCTGTTCAACTTCACCCGCGTCCCTAAGACGCAGCAGAGTAAGCTGGTCCGCCAGTTCTTGATCGTCCAGGGTACTAATGTAGCGACCCACATGTTCCAGAGCAGCACCGTTCGGCGGGTTATTCTCTTTAATTGTTATGCCGGCACGAAGTGCAGCCACGTTCAACCGATGCAAATATTCGATCGGTGTCTCGTCGCTCCGCTTCTGCATATGGTGATACTTGCGGGCAATCGAAAATCCGGAGTTACAATATTGCCCTTCAAACTCTGCACATAGATGGCTGGTCCCAGTCGTACCGGACCGGACATCCCAACCTAACTGTTGGATCCAGTTGGCGGCCGGTCCTTTCAACAAATCCCGGAAGATCAGACACTTTTCACTTTTCGGGGTCTGGTCTCGCAGGAACACAGACTTGACCCGACCGAACCAAGACCGGGCCTGGTCTTCATCAGCATCCTTTCCAGTGAAGTCCTTGAGGTCGGTCGTCGCGGCCATACGGATGCGCGGAATCGCAGCATATCCAAAGTCGTAAGCAATAGTGGAGGCTAGGTTAGCCTTGCGTGGCTTGCCAGCGCCCGTACCGTCTGACCCACAGTTGTCGTCAAGACCGCCGACCGACTCCATGTCACAGTCACTTGTCTTGCTTGGTCTACGCGGTCTGGCCGGTTGCGGCTTGCGCTTCCCTTTGCCGACTTGCTTACCACTTCGAGTGGGCTTGTCCACAGATGTTACCGATTCCATATCCACATCTCGGCAAACATTGGCACTTTGCTGGGTAGACCGGTCTTGGGCATGTGGCCGCAGAGGTGGTCTAACCCGGTCTTCCATGAAACGCTCCATCATCGTCTCAAACATGGTTTGGACGTTAGCTGGAGTCATGGGCAACGTGTTGATACCCTCCTTTTGAGGAACTGAAGCCTGTGGGGGCTGCCGGATCCCCGACTGGCAAGCAGCCCTTTGCTGCCGCATGTCCCTTTTTTGTTCAGGCTGGAAATGGTCCATCCCCATGGTCATCCGCTCGACACCGGTCTCCAACTCTGATAAGCTGTTAGAGGCCGGTGGAGACTGATAAACCGATTCGTCATCAGAATCAATTTCGACAAGCGCTGTGGAGGCTTCAGAGACCTTCACTGCTGCGGTGGGAGTTGGGCGGCGAACCGCCCCCACCAGTGGGACTAAATGGTCGTGGAAGGTCGACATCGACGATTTCAGCCTCCAAGTCTCAAATTCAAATAGTTTTTGGACATCGGCGGGGTTCTGCATCTTAATGCCAACCTACGCCAACATTGCCACCAAGTTTTTCACCAACAGTAATGGGCGATCACTCTGGATCAGCTCGGTAGTGGGACCGAGAAGATGGTCGGGGATCTGGAGGTTCAACACCCGAAAGACCACGTCAAAGCGAACAAATCGTTTCAGCTCAAAAATGTAATACATCTTGTTTAGGTCTTCTTCAGTGATGCCTCGATCTCCGACCTGCGACTTTTCTTCGAGGTCGTCTTCGTCGGCCGGCATTCCCAACCCTTTCTTGGGAATCTTGGGGACCTTGAGGACCTTGAGGAGGTTGGTCTGATCGTTCTTATCAGCCTCCAAGTATTTTTCGTCTTTTGATTTTCCACCAACTTTTTTATGCACATACATAGGATCAGGACCAAGGTCCTGATCCTTTCCGGGACTATAGCAGGACTTGCTATAGTCCCGATCGGCTCCGGTGGGAGCCTTTTGGGGAGGAAAAAATTTATTAATCCCGATCTGGTCCTCCACCAGGCCAGACCGGACATCGCCATCTTTATCGAGAACGAATACATAAGGTGATAGCCTTTCCTTACGCCCTCTCCAGAACGATTCCAAATTCAAATATTCAAATTCAATCTTTGACGACACCTCGCGGTGATATCCACGATCACCAAGTGATCCGGTCACGCGCACCATTGTGGTGGAGTCAAGTTCGAAATCGAATACATTTGTATCGACAACCTGACCACCACCATCGTGCCCAGCCTTCCAACTTACGGGGGGGGGGTACCCCGCGGACCTCCATTCGAAATCTGGTCCGATCGTCCGCTGCTGGCAGACGACCGGTCATCATCCAAAGACACTTGGTCCGATTCACTTAAGTTCATCTCACCTTGTGTACCCGATGGAATGGGCTAGTTACACACTCGGTGGATCGGGATCGTAGATCGATCTGATTCTGTCTTGAATATCGGAGACCGTGCTGGCTAGGTGTACCTAGGGCGGAACTCTTCACCCCAGGTACGT
>CM047582.1:21112274-21148933 GCA_026184515.1 Peronosclerospora sorghi | reverse complement strand
ATACGACCTCTTTCTCAATTACTTAAGAAAGATGTCGAATGGCATTGTGATACCCAATGCCAAGATGCTTTTGATGCAGTCAAGCAAAGCTTGACTGAAGCGCCTGTCTTGGCTACAGCCGATAACGAGCGTCCGTTCCACGTCGTTTGTGACGCGAGCGATTTCGCTATCGGCTGGGCTTTGATGCAGCGTGATCGCGTAATCTGCTATCAATCGCGTCAGTTGCGCCCAGAAGAGCGCAACTATTCAGTGCATGACAAGGAACTCCTTTCCATGAAGTACGCACTGGCCAAGTTTCGGATCTATATATTGGGAGATAGACCGTTTGTGGTTTACACGGACCATGCGTCGCTACGCACGGCCGTGAATTCACCACACATTTATCAAAGAATGGCTCTATGGCTGTCATTCTTTGCTGAATACAAATTTACGGTTGAATACAAACCCGTAAAGTTGAACGTGATAGCGGATGCGCTATCACGAAGGCCAGATTACGAGACGAAACCGTCCGTAACCGAAGGTGCCAGTGCAAACGCGATCCGTTGCACTGCTCTGTCATCGTCAATTATAAGACAAGTACGCGAGGCGTACAAAACAGACGAGGAGACACGTCTGTTGATTGATTACTTAAGTAATCAATCAAGCGAGAAGCGCGACGAACTCCCAGAGTTCCTCCGCGCTTGCGTGCATCAATATCGACTGCACGATGGTCTGCTGCTTTACAGACCAAAAAGATGAAAGTCGCATTGTCGTTCCAAACGACGATGATCTCAAACATCAGATTATGTTTGAGTATCATGATGCACCGATTTCGGGGCATCAAGGTCGAGAGAAGACATACGCTTCTCTCGCACGTGACTTTTACTGGCGAAACCAGTACAAGTGGGTACGAGAATACGTACGCGCTTGCGAGATTTGCCAGCGCGTTAAGCCTGCGCAGTCTGCACAGGCTCCGCTGCAATCTCTGCCGGTTCCGACAGAGTGTTGGAAGTGCATTTCAATGGACTTGGTATTCGGTCTTCCACCCGACAATAGTCGGAAGACTGGAATAGTGGTCTTAGTAGACCGTTTCAGTAAGATGGTACATCTTACTGCAGTATAAGCGAACGTAACCGCCGCTCAAACAGCGCGTATATTCGTTGATACGGTATTCCGTTTGCACGGAATGCCGGAAGACATTGTCTCGGATCGAGATCCGATATTTACAGGACGTTTCTGGCAAGAAACGTTCTCATTGTTGGGAACCCAGTTGAAGATGTCAACTGCGGACCATCCGGAAACGGTGGGCAGATGGAACGGGTTAACCGCGTTCTCGGAGACATGTTGCGATCATACGCACATGCCTTTGAACAGTGGAGTGACTACCTTTCACTCACTGAATTCGCGATTAACAATTCGGTGCATGCTTCAACTAAGCATACACCGTTCTACGTGAATGCCTTAAGGCATCCACGAACCCCAGCTTTACTTGGCGGTACGCCAAATCTAAGTGGGGGAGGGACCCGCTCAAATTTTGAGCGAGTCAATGCGCAAGTTTCAACTGCAACTTGTGAACAAAACGATGGCCCTTCTACTGTAGAAGCGGAAGCAGCTTCAAATGAATCTGAAGCTGCATATGATGAATATGTGTCTGCAGCAATGGCTGAGACAACGAGGACAATGCACCTACTGCTGATAAAGCAGTAGATGAATTCGTATTAAAGCGACAAGCGGTAATACGCTATGTAAAGGATGCACTTGCCTCTGCTTTTGATAAGCAGAAGCAAAATGCAGACAAACAAGGAAGGAAGAACAAAAACTCCTTTCTTAAAGGTGAATTAGTATTATTAAGTACTACTAATGTGCCTACACATGCAATAAGCAACTTCCCTACACGTAATTGCTTCCTAAGTACATTGTACCCTTCAAGATCCAAGAGATTCGGGGTAATGCCTATACCTTAGACATTCCCACAGCAATGCGGCTTCACCCAACATTCCTTGTTGGGCGGCTCAAGCCGTATCACTCGTCTTCGTCTTACGACGAGACGCAGAACCACGGAAGATGCCGTGCTTCTCCAAGTCTCCCAAGAGAGACTTGTAATCGGCCTCCAGCCGTTGGTGAGCAGAGCGGAGAGTCGTTACCTCCGCCTTCGACTGCTCAAGATCAGCCGTGCGCCGATCGAGCTCTCCCTTATATAGGGAAAGCTCAATGTACAGAAGATAATTCTTCTGCTGGAGGTCAGTGTGCGCCCCGAGGATGTCGCGGACATCCTCACAAAGAGACCGATATGTCTTCACACAGTGAGACATATCGCTGCTCAAGGAGGAATAACCCTCCTCGAGTTTGTGGAGCAAAGAACCATGCTCCGCAACAACAACGGCGAGGGAATTCTCAACCTCCGCCGCCCCCGATTGATAATCAGGGGAATAAGCGATATATCCTCGAGCGCTTGATCTCGAAGCGCTCGGTGCCTTTGAAGAAGGGGCAGCGTACCGAGTACTTAGTACGCTGGCTGGGTTACCCCCAAGAGTTCGACTATTGGGAGCCGATTGAGGTTCTGAGGGCCGACGCCCCAGAACTTTTGACGGAGTTTGAGAAGAAGTCTCAAACTCATAATGCGAAGTAGCATCAACAGTAGGTGTTGATGCATTCAGGGTATCAATTAAACCCTGAATTTCGGCGGGTACGGAAAAGTCACCGTACCCCCGCAACTCCTCCTCTGACAGACGAGGGGTGCCCTGCGTACACCGCGGGAAAACGAGGTGAGAAGGAACACCACAGTTCAACCCTTCTTTGATGCAAGCAAAATGGATGTATTCCATTTTTCCTGTTCGTGAGTGCTTTAAAAAGCGCTCGCGCATTACGTGAACTTTTTCACGTAATCATCTGGGCTTTTGTTGTAGTTGTCAACAAAAGCGTTCCAACTCTGAGTCAGGGCGTCTTTATCGTCCCTGTTCCTCCTTGACCCTTTCCGGATCGAATAATATCGAACCTGGAAAAAGTGGTCAATAAAGTACAGACGTCTATCGTCTGTACTTTGATCGAATCGACGTGACTGGATTTCTTTGCAGTCATCCAGCACGTTGATATCAAACAACGCATATTGGCAGTCCCGCTTACGGTGACCGCCACTGTTGGGGGCAATAGCCCAGCCAGGGGTCCAAACCCCCACTTTGTACGGAACATGTGGTTCCGTACGATGATACGCTTTAGAAGCGGCATCCGACGCTTCTGTTCGAGCCCTTTTAGCAGGCGGAGCACCGCCTGCTTCAACACCACGCGCCGGGGTTAAATCACCCCGACGTGGAGAAGTACTTGGTCCAGGTGGGGATCTGCGTTCCCGCAACCACCTGTGATGATCATTGTCGCTGTCATAGCAGACAGCGACACCAGAGTCGTCATCGCTGTTAGGCGATGAGCACCTAGCGAGTTTCGACTCGCTAGATCCTTTAGTGGGGACAGCTGTATCCCCATCACTTTGTTCGGAGTCAGAACTCCCGAACATGGCCCTCTTGGCAACACGCCATTCGGAAGTTGCCATCGTGCGAGATGTTGCATTAGCAACTTCTCCCTGTTTCTTGCCAGATGCCGCCTTAGCAGCATCTGTGGTCAAAGACGGTACGTCTTCCGACCTTTGCGTAGTTGACGCTCCTAATGCAGTGTCACCGTTGTCACTCAACACCTCAGCACCTAGTGCTGAGGCGGAGGAAGAAGCTCCTTCATTGTTTTCAGCAGCGCTATTTAGAGCGCCGCCGTGTGCTTTGACCATCGAGTCGATGGTCAATCAGTTGGTGAATGAGAAATTCCGACCAACAAGTGCCACCCATGATTGGCCAAAATAAGAATTATTATTGGCCAACCACCTTAAGTGGGGGGTGATGTAATGGGGTGCCATTACATAATTGATATTCAAGTTAGAATATCACAGTTTAATTTCAGACGCGTTGTCTGAAATTTAAATAAGAGATTATAAGTTATTATAATCTAAGAAGGAAAAGTCGATTCGGTATAAATACCGAATCTTGCAGGTTAACTAATAGTACAGTTAGTTAAAGACTTGATATTATTATATTAATTAGTTAGTTACTATACTATTAACCTCTAAACCACCCATTAAATAAACACTCTTAATTTTGCGTTCTTAGGCATAAGTGAATATTAATATATTCACTTTTATTATAGGATTAGTTGTTACCAACTAATCCTGCCCTAATTGTATTGCGCGCTTCCTCGCAAGATACAGTGTAAGCCTGTAACAGGATCAGTCCTGTTACAGAACGCGTCTCGTCCGTCTTCGTCACGATGACGCTTTAGCGGATAGTTGGATCCGAGCGCTTCTCGTAGATCTCGCACGTCCTAGCCGACATGTCCGATCCAGACTCGAGATGGTCGACTTGCTGGAACTTTTCCGTCAGTAATGTCGCCCCGATCAATCGCATGATCGTGAACTTTCTTCTGTCGAAGGCACGCCTGCCCACTTCGCTGGTAATTTCTTCACGTGTGAGGTTCTGCAGAGCAATATCATCCAGGCCGTGCTCGCGCATGACCGTGAGCTTGGTATACTTGTACTTCCGGAAGTCCTTGCCGTCCCAGTTGGCGAGCAGACCTTCGGTCTTGAACTCTCTCGCCTCCTTATACCGTCTATCAGCCGCTTCTCGAGCGCTGATCGTCTGGCGTGGTTGTTAGCCATGCTTCTGTGTCGTTGGAGGCGACGGCGGCATCGGGACTGTAGACATCTTTCACGACACTTTTGGGCTCATAACCCTGTTCGAAAGCGGAGATGAGGGTCACGTGGTAGAATAGGGACTGAATGTATTGGGAGCCAAGTTCTCTTTCCTCTCTCTAGCTCCTCTATCGTATGCAGGACCACCGGGCGACACTCCGGGACGAAACCCCCGCCCGGGCCACTTCAAATATAGAATGGACGTGAAACGGAAAGAACATATCCGGTTTCTAACAGACGCGGATATCCAAATGCTTTATAAAATGCCGAAATCGAAGTCGGAACCTGATTACGGTGCATTTTCCTCGTTAGCTGTTGTAAGAGTGATGCGTCTTCTCAATGTATCGCACTTAGGGGCGGGCAATCCTAAACTTTTCTAGCTGTTTGGAAATCGATATCAACAACCCAGGCTTACTATTAGGGATTGGCGAAATCAGCCACACGTGACGGCTGAAAATGAGCCTGATTTCGATTTCACCATCTTTAAGATTGCCCCCCCCTATTCAATTCTTTTTTACAATCAGGCCATCGTATGAGCTTAAAACAAATGCTAGGGATGGTACCCGTCGTTCCGACGAAATGTCATTGAAATTTCACTGAAACTACAGTATACCTAATTTTTGGGTTTAGTTGTCCATACTGTACCTTAGTATTTTATGGCAAAAATGAAAATTGTATTAGAATAATTCTTTGTGACAGGCCGGGGGTCTAACATTCTTTGTGACAGGCCGGGGGTCTAATATTCTTTATGACAGGTCGATTCGTTCTCAATTAAATAAATAGATTTGGATCACCAGGGGAAATTCGTCACTTTAATCAAAACGGTTTTTTAATTCATTTCTTCTGTTTAATCGATTATTTACCGTTACCTATTCCCATCGCAGCTTTGACCTATTCTCTGCCCGAATATGGCAACATCGCGGGTCGAACAATCTAACTGTGATGAGCAACTGCGGTCACCCGCTTCAGCACGTGTGTGCTTGGTGCGCTGCAATTGGGAGGGTTTCTCTTTGCAACTATCGTAAATTTCGCCGCTCTGCCCATTTCCAGCGACTCTCTCGTTCATATTTCCCCAACCAGGTTGTGCCTTTGTCACACTATTTCGTAAAAAACAATTTTTCTCAACTTCCTTGCACACTCCTTGCTGTGTATGATATTGTTCCTGGTGGAATTGCGTATTTTCCGCTTCATGAACATTTGCTTGCTGCTCCAACATGTCAACGTTCCTTTCCAGCCTCTCAATTTGTCGCGTCAGATCATTTACCTGCTGTCGAAGATATACATTCTCCGCAGCTGTCTTCGCCACATACTCCTCCGCCTGTGTACGCAATGCAGCCCTCTCCTTTTCAAGTTGGTTGGATAGGGCTATCTCCATTTTACTCACATAATCTTTGGCTTCCTGCACAATGCTTCCACGCACACGTCCAAATTCCGAGATCCTCTTCAACTGTTCGTCTGCTCACGAAAGTGACAACAACATAACACGTCACGACGTTACCAACACAACCATTCAAGAGTATAAGACCAACTTGTAAAATGATCTTCGACATGGAGAATGACTTTCTGCTGCCAGTTTTGCAGCTCTGACATGGAAATAGTTATTACTTCCTCCTCTTTCTCTTCCTCTTCCTCTTCCACATCTTCTTCCTCTTCTTGTCTTTCATCCCTGGTATCATCATGTGCAAAAACCCACTGCTCTATATTATCATTATTATAGTGTCGCTTCCGCTGTATTGTTCTGCGACCAGCTCGAAGCCCACCGTGGAAGCTCTGGATCGAAGGCTCAGAGGAGGAGGAAGCGATTTTCTTTGCCATTGCGCCCTGTTTGGCCGTCGCAAACCCATGCGGCGATGACGGAGACATATCAGGCAAACTATTTTCAATTCCTACTATAGGTTGCGGGAAGCCGCTGGTTGGTGACTTGAGGTGACGGCTACTACGCGTTATTGATGGCTTTCTCCTGCCCATTTTGGGTCTCACGGCTATTTATTTAGGGCGTGACTGGGTACACCCCCCCCCTTTGCTGCGCACCCCCCCCCCTCCCTTTTATGTTTCAAATGCGTCAAATATGGGTAAGTTTTGGGAGGCTAGTTTTAGGGTATAATATTTCCAAATATAGCTATAATTTCACAGCCACTTCGTGGTTCATGAGTTTTTTGAAAACTCCGCCAGCGTGAGGAATGATTGTAGCAGTGAAGAAGGTTTTGAGTTTTATAATAGTTCAAAATTTGAACTTGCCAAATGTGTATATGCTTGCAAAAATTTGCGACTGATTATTACAATAACAAATCGATGGGAAAGTCGATAAGTTGGTAGTCAACAGCCAATCAAGGTGCCGCTGGCGCAGTCTCTTCCGACTTGACAGCCTCCTCCGTGGTCGCCACCACATCCGTCAAAGCCATATCTTCCTCCTTATTCTATTCCACCTTTTTCCGCAGTATCGTCCTCCTTCTTCTCCGTCGTCGCTTCCTCATCCGACTTGGCGGATTCACCAGCTTCTTCCTCATTTTGTTCCTCCGTCTTCTCCGTCTCGGCTTCCTTCGCTAGGAGCTCCTTAATGTCCTCTTCAAATGACAGCGGAAAGTCCGTGAGGGCATAGCGCTTGTACGGCTGGCCGTTACGGTTCACGAGGAACTTTGTGAAATTCCATTTAATGTTGTTGCCAAACGTTCCGGGAAGCTTTGCTTTCAGGTATGTGAACACTGGACGAGCGTTTGAGCCGTTCACGTCGTGTTTTCTCGAATAGTGGTAAAGTCACGTTATATGCTTCACAAACTCAAGGATCTCCTCGTGGGTGCCTGGTTCCTGGCTATTATTAAATTGATTACACTGGAATCCCAGCACTACCAAACCCTTCCTGGTACTTCTCGTGCAACTGTAGCAGCTCCGGGTAATTTGTGGGAGTCAGGCCACACTTGCTAGACACGTTGACGACCAACACGACTTTTCCCTTGTAGTCTTCCATACTTACTTCCTTGTTGCTCATGTCAAAGTCCTTAAGCTCGTAGAACGACTGGGCCTCCTGGGCAGCGAGGTTGTATACCTCGCGGTACTGCACACCGACGTTCAACAGCGTGTTCAAAAAGGCATCTTGATCCTCCTTCGTCACCAAATTCAGCAGCTCAGCCTTATCGCCATAAACCAGTTTCACACCGTACTGGAAGTGAGAATATTTTCTCACGCTTTCAGCGGAGGGCGGAGTTTTCAAAAAAAATTCATGAGCCACGAAGTGGCTGTGAAATTATAGCTATATTTGGAAATATTATACCCTAAAACTAGCCTCCCAAAACTTACCCATATTTGACGCATTTGGACATAAAAGGGAGGGGGGGGGGGGGGGTACGCAGTAAAGGGGGGAGGTCACGCCCTTTATTTACTGAAGAATGATTGGTGTAAAAGCTACAAGGTCACGTGATTGGCTTAGAATTTGAATAATTCATTCCCCAGACTGGAGGATTCGAGCTGCAGACGACAACATTAGCATGAGATCGAATACGTCATCGATATAACAAGACTACGAAAAAACAGTACCTGCAAGAACAGCAGCACCAAAGCCGTTGTCGATATTGACAACCCCGACACCAGGAGAGCACGCATTGAGCATCGTCAGGAGCGGCGCTAAGCCGCCAAATGATGCACCGTAGCCTACGCTTGTAGGAACTGCGATGACCGGAGCCGGCGTGAGACCTCCCTGTGTACGCAGCATCGTTATTATGTTTAGAAACGTCGACTATCTTGTACTCGAGATGGATGCAACTTTCACTTACGACTACACCAGGCAACGCTCCATCCATCCCAGCAACGCAAATCGCAACGTCCGATGCGCGCAGAATATGCTGGTTGCGCAGTAAGCGGTGAATTCCAGCCACGCCCACGTCATAGAGACGAGTTACGCGGTAATTAGCCAGTTCTATCAACCATTTAAAACCTTTGCCGTCACAGACCGTCACTGAAACATTGAAATGTATCTTACCGAGAGTAACAGCGGCTTCTTCTGCAATAGGAAGATCTGACGTGCCCGCACAAAGCACGCATGCCTGCGACTTCGAGTCATTGTACAAAGCCAACATGTGGAAAGAGCGTTTATGAACGAAGATAGATAGATCATCGCAACTTCTCGCACACATAGTCGTACCTTGTCTTCTGATTCCTTTACCTTTTCATCCTCCGTTAGTAACTTTAAGGCCAAAATTCGAGGCACTTCGTAATAGGTCAGATGTTGGTCCTGTTAAATAGACACGCGCTCATCCGTCAACTCTTCCACAGAGCATGGAACATATAACATTTTCCTACTTGCATCATAGCACAGATGTCACTCGCCATCTGACTCGTCACTCGGGAAGCCATGACGTTCTCTTTGCCCCCCTCAATCATGACCTTCATGATAGCTGCTACCTGTTCTGCCGTTTTGCTCTCAGCATAGACAACCTCGGGAAACCCCGTACGAGCTGCTCTCTTTGTGTCGACCTTGGCATAATTTTCCACCGCTTCATATTCTGCAATGGGATCAAACAGATTTACTGCCGCTTGTGGTGTAATTTTTCCGTCCGCAACACGTTGCAATAGCTCGAGTTTCGATGTTTTGTTAACTGTTTGTGACTGTGATAACGTCGACGTCCAGTGTGTAGCACTCAATCCATTGACTGTCGAACGTAGCAATGCGAAAGAACGTGAGTGCAATCCACTGATACGCTTCATGTCTAACAGCCAGCCACGACAGTCGACGGAAGTCTATTTGTCAAAATTGAAAGCATTTTTTCCATGGCGAAATGTTCCCGTTGCTTGGCATTAGAAAATCAATTAGCGGAGCTTCAGGCGCAAAATGCGGAGCTTCGAGCACAGCTTGACATGTTACAGCACAAAGTTGCGGAGAAGAACCCAGAAGATGAAACGAAGGAGACCGCAGTGAAAACTTCCATCTATTCACCGTTTTCGAGAGTGGAGCTGCAGCGTTATGGGCGGCAGATGCTCGTCAAGGAATTCGGAGTCCAAGCCCAACTGAAATTACGTGCTGCTCGTGTTTTACTAGTTGGTCTCGGTGGCCTTGGATCGCCTGCTGCCATGTACTTGGCTGCCATGGGAGTGGGTACATTGGCACTGGTGGATAGCGATTCTGTCGAGCGTAGCAATCTCCACCGGCAGATTCTGCATGATGAACAAGGAGTGAAAAAGAGGGAGAAAAAAGTGAATTCAGCCAAGAGACGACTGCAAGCGTTGAACCCTTTAGTGCACTGTGTCGTGTACCCGACGAGATTAACTGAAACAAACGCGTTCACACTTGTTGGAGAGTATGATGTGGTCGTCGACGCTTCAGACAACGTGAGCACACGTTATCTCGTCAATGATGCATGTTCTCGGCTACGTACGCCGCTAGTGTCGGGCAGTGCGCTGGGATTGGAGGGACAGGTGACTGTATTTACGTATCGAGACGACGAGCATGCGACTGGGTGCTATCGATGCTTGTATCCAACCCCGCCTCGAGTTGCAATGAGCTGCGCAGAGAATGGAGTATTAGGTGTTGTGCCTGGCATTATCGGATGTCTCCAAGCTGTGGAGACGGTAAAGCTCATAACTGGTGTTGGAGAACCTCTTGTCGGTGTGCAGTGCTTCTACGATGCATACGACAGTCAGTTTCGGCGCTTGAAAATCGCAATGACACGGAAGCTAGATTGTCCGTCCTGCGGACGATATACCGGAATAAAATCTAAGGACTTATTGCAGCTTGTACGAGGCCGCTGCTCGGATGAAGTAGAGCACCTTGACAGCTTAGGTCCGGAGTTTCGTATTAGTGTTGCAGATTTTGCCAAGGTACGCAAGGCCGCTGCGCAAGCAAAGAAAGAAGGACAAAGGATTGTCCCTGGTACTTATTTATTACTGGATACGCGTGTACGCATCCAGTTTGAAATGGTGCACTTCCCTGAGGCAGTGAACATCCCAACTCTTGAGCTTATGAAACAGGATCCTGCTGAAATAATCAGTACTTTGAACTGTTTGATTACCAGCGTCGCAGCGGAACAGCATCAAGTAATTAAACGAATCTTTGTGATTTGCCGTCGAGGTGTGGATTCGGTAAAAGTGACTCGATGGCTACTTGATCGTGGCATTCAAAATGTCTGTAACATCGATGGAGGATACTCTGAATACGCAAAAACGAATGGTGTGGACCCGACGTTTCCAATGTATTAAGCAAAATTGACACATACTTCTTGAGCAGTGTACATGTATGATCGCAGCATAAGCTTAGGGCAAAGATGTCTAAGAGAGCAAGCCTTCGTGCATCAAAAGGTAATTGACAGCAGGACGCTCACGACGACTGCGCTTCTTGATCAATTGCTCCGATATTTTATCAGGTGGAGCCGTCACAGAATTCGGCGAAGGTTGATCTAATACTCTTTCACCACACTCGTGCGTAACCTTATCCTGAGTCTCTGGCTCTTCCTCATCGTTGTTCTCTCCTTCGTCATCGAGTTCATCGTCGCTACTTTCTTTGACCTCAAACGTCTCGTCATCTTCACTGTCTTCGTCCTTTCCAGCAAACATGAGCTCGTTCAGCTGACGATAGTCCACTTCGTTGCGTTTGCGCTTGCTTCGGACGATCGGCGCCATGGAATCCTCGGATCCATCCCTTTCTCGGTCACCGTTACTGTTCGCTCGATCAATTGCAGCCTGAAGCTTGCTGCGTGTCAGTAGTTCTGAACTCCCATCACGATAGTTAACGCGCCAACGGGAGTACTTCCCTTCAGCTGGTGGCTTTAGCTCAGCTACGACCCCAAAAATTAATGCCCGGGTTTTGCGATCAAGTTTAGCGACAGTCTCTCCTAAAAGACTCTTCTTGCGTTTAGGCTTCGGTGGACAACTTTTACCTTCCGATCGCATCGATCGACTAGCGAGTAGTGTAACAGGGAAATTATGGTGAGATATTTTGACACCAAAGACGCACAAAAATTGCTTAACATTACGTACTGATTCATATCGATGACATCGTCCTGTCTTAGAAAGAGCAAGTCTTGGGCGCTTTCGGGTACTTCCTCGGCAACTTCTTCTTCATCATCAACCACCTCTTTCAGCGTTTCCTCGTCACTTTCGTCTTCAACTTCGGCCTCACTCTCGTCACAAACAAAATCTTCGTCTTCCTCTTCATCATCGTTCTCATTAACAGCAGCAGCACTGCTGGTTCTATCTGATTGACCAGTGATGTTTGCATCCACTGCTGCTTGTTCGAGAAGCTCGGGAAAAAGATCATCCGTGCTCTCGTATGTCGTCCCAAACACCGAATTGATTGATTTTAAACACTCAAAGACGGCAAGACAAACCTCACAAAACCAAGAATCATCACCAACCGGAATGTTATCAGTGAGAACAATTGGAGTCTGACACTGCTGATGGTACGCGCGATGACATCCGGGACTGTCGCAGAGCAAGATATCGTTGCCCGGTTCGATTTCAGTGCTTCCACACCTTGAACAATGCACGTCTTCGAACATTGCATGCAGTGGTACTTGTGGTTCGTCGTCATTGAGTGCTTTCAATTCGCATAGACCGTCAATAAGTGCCCGCTTTCCTTTTGCAATCTTTATATGTTCCGCTTCAAGTTCCTTGCTTGGTTTCAGCTTGTCTCGGTTCGCTTTCCGCCATCCTTCTGCTTCATAAGCTTCAATGAAGGCTAATGAGTATTGCAGTCGATGTGCCTGTACATAAATACAAATAAATCCTTGTCCGCTTTAAACAACATGCATGAATTGCTAAACCGTACCTGGGATTTAATTTTTTTCTCAAGTCGCTTATATTCCGGACGAAGAGAAGGTGCAAGGACGCGTGGGTTGTCGTCAACCTTTAACTTTGGTTTCCGGCATTTCTTTGATGATGGGGTGTCATCTGTCGGTGAAAACGCAGCAGGAGTTCGACGTACTCGTTGTTTCCGTTGATTTACCTTCCTGTAGTGCACAATTACTCGTTAGTAGTTTGCTCTCCAAAAAATAGATAGTTTCTCAAACCAGTGACAGTTCTCGGTATCGACATTTATCGTACCTGCATCGAACGGAAGCTGGTGCTGCAATCTTGCCTGTCAATGCCTTCTTCCTCGTGCGTGGCATTATTATGAATCCAAGTATAATCAGTTAAGGGTAGATAAAACGTCTGTTCGATTGTCTGCTAACAAGAACAAATTTAGTCGACTACTTCGTAAATTAATGTTTTGTAAACGGACCACGTGTTTATAGTGAAGGAGTTATGAATGCTCGTAACTTTTCACGTCCACGAGGTAATTATGTCGTTAGATAACGTCGCTTTCGGAATAAGTTAGAAAAATCGACTTGAAACCGAAAATGACAGGAACTTGGCTCGGAGGTCGCACGAATTTGGGAAAGACTAAACAGTAACCGTGTCCAAATAGGCCTATTTAGAACTCGATTTTACTCGATTTTGATTGGCTGTTTTCAGCCTGCAGGGTTTAGGTTTTAGGGTTGATTGGCTGTTTTCAGCCGGCAGGGTTTAGGGATTAGGTTTTAGGGTTTTAGGGCTTAGGGTTTAGAGTGTAGGGGTTAGGGTTGAGGGTTTAGGGTTTAGGGTTGTTTGTTTGTTTGGTAAGTTTCCGTGGTCAATTGGTTGGTTGGTTAGTTGGTTGGTTGCTTGTTTTCTTGGTGGGATGGGGTGGTATATGTGAGACAGCGGAGAGGCGCCAAAAGTGAGCGGGACCCAAAAAAATGCAAAAAATGCAGGCTGAAAACAGCCAATCAAAATCGAGTAAAATCGAGGCCTATTTGGACACGGTACTGTTTAGTGGACCTCCACGAATTTTATCGGCACATCAAAAAGTGCTCAAACAAATTCAATCGCTTATGATAGGTTTAAAATCCGCATTTATCCTATGTCCGACTGGTCAAAACAAGCGTAAATAGTCCAAATGAAGTCGCTGACTCATAATCAGCGCGCAGTTTTTGTCGATAGCACGCACAAATGGGTAGAGGCAAATTCTCGGTCGTTTTACGGCGTTACAATTGCAAGACTGTAGCGCTGAAAAGATGGTGATTTTCGACATAGTGAACCTCAAAGCTTGTGAAAATATACGGAAAGAAGTGCGTGTTGCTACATTGCAATCATGATACGTTAACGATCGAGTATTTCTAGAGTGCTTTTGCGTTGCGTCTAGTGCAGCCAGATTGTCAACCAAATATAGTTCAGTACCTGGATGCACTAGTTCAGCATAACGAAATGCTCATTGCGCAATCTCAAGCACCAGATCAAAAAAGCCAGTAGTTCTATTTGACGAACAGACGACTTCACACGGCTCTGCAAAGCGAAACGTTACTTGCACCACGTTCGGATCTTGCATCGCGATCTCAAGCCGGCAAATAATCTTTTCGACACTATGGGGGAAGTGAAAACTTGCGAGACCTCGGCTTGAGTCGATACTTAAAGCGAAAATACAATGGAAACACTCTAAGTTCGGGGACGCCGTTGTATATGTCCCCAGAGGTGCTGCGAGGTGAAAGTTACGACTGATAAGTGATGTGTGGTCCTTGGGTGTATTTTGTACGAGTTAGCGATGCTGCGGTCTCGTTTAAATCAGAAGGATTGAACCTCATAGGATTGTTTTTAAAAAAATATGAGCAAGATGAATATGAATGAGGACATCCAGAAATGTGTAGTGATTATTCGATCGGGCTTGCAAAACGGATGATGTTACTTTTTGCCTAAGCCCGCAGAGTGTAGGAGTTCTGTCAGGCACGACATCTAGTGCTGCAGTGAAAGAGCGAATGCAGCAGAAATTAGACAGTTGAAACCAGTAACAAATCTACGATCGCAGACCAGCAAGAAGATACCGGCTCCAGAAGAATTTTTCCCACTACGGAAATCTGCTTCCAAGCATCAACAAGATTTATCACAGTTGCCACGACATAGTTCCAGTGAAGCAGTCTAATTGATCAAGACGAAAAGATGCGAAAGCACTGATGGACTACTTTTTGAGAGACTCAAAATGTTGAGATACAAAGAAGTTCCCAGAAACGCCTATCCGCACATATTTTGCCTCTGAGATCCTACCATATTGCCACAATATCGTTTCGATGACATGTGCACGTTGCCAATATGCCAACGTGCACATGTCATCGAAACGAGATTGTGGTATTATGGTTTTAGGCAGAGATAATAGGAACTGCGATCCTAATAAAGGATTGCCATTCGTAACTGCCCAAAAGATGTACTGTCGCTGAAAAGGTGGGTGTAGTCCTGCGTTGCACACTTGAGCGCAGCTGCGCCGACTCGTTGCGTGGTGTCCAAGTACGTTACCTACTCGATGCTATAATACTGCACTGCTAGTGTATCCGGAAGATCCGGTTGAGGCCATAGCTTCATGTGATAAATTGATGATACCGATGAGGAGCAAAACGAGGGCAGCGACAAGATCGGGCTTGATGCAGATTACTACGGATTAGACAAAATTAACACCTATCACTAAGAACATGGCTGTTCGCAGCCAAGGCGTTATATGCGTCGTCCCATTCTGTGTCTACTCGGACCTCCAGGCGTTGGTAAAACATCGCTACGTCGCTCGATAGACTCGGCCACTAACCGGTAGTTTGAGCAGATTGCGCTGGACAGTCTACGTCATACTTTTCATTAAAAAGATGTAATACATTGTCCTATTTTTGTACCACTATTATTATTGATTTTAATTTTGTTTGAGTTTGAATCATAATTTATTTTATTTTTTCAACGAGTTTAAGGCCATTTCGCAAGCTAGATGATGACGTCGATAGACTTATAAAATAAGATGAGGCAAATCACGTCTATAATATAAGACGGTCTTATATTTATGCGAACCTAGCCTAAAACTTAATATAAAGATAAAATTCCAAAGTAGCTAGCGAAAATGCAGCCAATCACAGTGTTGTAAGAGAAAAAATCCAGCCAATCACTAATTTTCGTGACACCAATTTTTTATTTTTTCAAAAGGGAATTGCTATTTGCACGCCCCCTACCCTAAAAACAGCAAAAATAATTATTAGATACCGTGCGTATATACGAACCACAGCTGACGTACTTTAGGATACTGGAGAAACAGCAAAAGTGATTCTGGCTGCTCAGGCAGCTGTGGAGCGTTGGAAGCACTTTCTTCAGCACATAAACAATTGTCTCCTCTTTGCATGCGACACAAGCGCCACAAGATCGAGGGCGTGATCCCTCGATATCGAGTCCATTGGAAAGAAACATAGTTGCAACCACGATGTCGAGTTTCTTGAAACATGGACTGATAGAATCTCAAGAAACGGAATTATGACAGAGAGCAGTAAATACAACAAGCGGAAATTTTAGCGGCTGCGAAACAGCAGCAAAAACTCAAGCGAAAGCAGCAACAAGAAGTGAAAGCTCAAGAAGTGGCAAGGAAAAAGGAACGAGCAGCCCAGTGGAAAGCAGAACAGATTGAGAAACGACGAGCGCATGGCCGACAAGTGAAGTTGGCAATGGACGTGACGAAACGAAAACAAACGCAATTGGAGGCCCAACAGAAAGTGATACGGGAACGACGAAGTGCGTGGCGAACAGAACGTGACTTGTCACCGGAAAAAATTGCTCGAAGAAATGCCAATATCCAGAAATTCATTCAAGAAGAACTGGATAAACAAGCGCAGCATGCACGGGAACAGAAGCAACGGGAACGGGAAGAAGAGAGACAGCGAGCAGAAGCGGGTATCGTGCAACAAGACACGGTTCGACTCAAGGAAGACAAAGATGGGGCCGAGACGTGGAGTGAGCTTGCACACATGACAGCAAGATTCGAAGACTTTGAATGCAAAGTGATGTTGTAACAAAACGCCCCCTCGAGAGACCGATCGATGGATCGCGCTTCACCTTTATAATTTGATCGGACACTAGTTTAGGAAGTATGTGACATGAGTGGCCGAAACACACGATAATATCCGCTTTGGAGCCACGCTTATCCCGTACAAAAAGCAGTACATTCCTATCTAATAATTATTTTTCCTGTTTTTAGGGTCCTTATATTTGGGAGGGCGTGCAAATAGCAATTTTGGGGCATGCAAATAGCAATTCCCTTTCAAAAATGAAAAATGATGAGAGTAGGAGTTGCTTTTAAAGCAACGGTCTACAAAAACATTAAAAAACAAGATTAAAAAAATACACCATATAATGTTCAATTAATTGCTAACAAAATTAATAAATATCATTCTTTTAAATATATTAAAAATTAAAAATTTATTTACATGGTACCGGTTTAGTTAGATATTACTTGGTTCTGGAGATGAAATTGATTTTTCGCACTGGATATCGTCAAGGAAGAACTTCAACTTTCTTTACACGCTAAGATGCGATTGTTCGTCGTCACTCATATCCGTAACTATGTACCAGTGCGTGCACGTTCTGTAACAGGACTGATCCTGTTACAGGCTTACACTGTATTTTGCGAGGAAGCGCGCAATACAATTAGTGCAGGATTAGTTGGTAACAACTAATCCTATAATAAAAGTAAATATATTAATATTCACTTATGTTCTAGAACGCAAAATTAAGAGTGTTTATTTAATGGGTGGTTTAGAGGCTAATAGTATAGTAACTAACTAATTAATATAATAATATCAAGTCTTTAACTAACTGTACTATTAGTTAACCTGCAAGATTCGGTATTTATACCGAATCGACTTTACCTTCGTAGATTATAATAACTTATAATCTCTTATTTAAATTCAGACAACGCGTCTGAAATTAAACTATGATATTCTAACTTGAATATCAATTATGTAATGGCACCCCATTACACGTTCCAACTACAAATAGCGTACTTATGCGTGTGACTCCACAACGAAACGAAATTGTTCGTCGGAATCACTCATTCTGCCGTGTGTACTGTGTTACACGCAACAATATATTTCCACGTACTAGCGCGTAAGGTTCCAAATTAAACAGATAGTGACAGGAAGTAACGTGAAAGTAAATAACAAAGTCGTAACCACAAATTTATTATCCACTTTAAACGTGACGAAACTTCTAGCGAGACAGTAACGCAATCCAATCTCCACGAGAACGAGAACGAGAAAACAATTCTGTGTTGGAGTCAAGTTCAAAATCGAACACAGTTGTGTCGAGAACCTGACCACCATCGTGCCCAGCCTTCCAACTTACGGGGGGGGGGGGTACCCCGCGGACCTTCGCTTGCGATCCGATCTGATCGTCCGCTGCTAGCAGACGACCGATCATCAACAGAAGACGCCTGGTCCGATTGATCTTGAGTTGCCATCTCACCTTGTGTACCCGATGGAATGGGCTAGTTCAACACTCGGTGGATCTTGTCGCTGGTTGACTTGGGTCTGATAGTATGCAGATCGTACTGGGGGGGGTGTACCCTTGGCGGAACTCTTCACCCCGGGTACTTGTAGACCGGTTACACTTGAAATATGTATAGTCCAATGGGTCGACCGTCCAATCGATCTAGACCCAACCAATACGAGATAATAGAGGGTAGACCACTCAACTGGTCTAGCCCCTGACCAATATGAGAGAATACCAAAGCCGGTCTAAACTCCAACCAATGTTATAGTAAACCAATATGTCCACGTAAAGATCCAATATGCTCGTGAATTCCACAAACGATATCTCCACGTAAAGACCAATCCACTTGTTAGTACGTTCCAAACGTACGTGACTTAAACTTGTGAGAAGTCAGCCAATGGATACTCCTGTCGAAGGACTTCCGGCGGGCCAAATGCGTCTGCGACGCGCCCCGGCCGGGTATAATGGGCAGGAGGGGATTACTCGACCCTCTGCCCCCAAACACTCCGCGACGTGCGAAGGCTACTTAGAAAACCAAACTTTTAGAGAGTCTCTTAGTACCTCTTAGCCACTTTTCCAATCCAAGACCAATGTACTTCTTTTCCACTAACCTTACGGTCCCAATATGTAACAAACACTAAAATATGTAAAATACACGCAATGCCATGTGACTTACCAAAATCCGTGTGCTTGACACTCCTTGCACATGATAGGCTTAAAAGTCCCCCTTTTTTCCACCAATCCGATCGCTGACCAGCTGATCGGCACGCCGTTGACAGAAAATGACCAAAATTTTGCCTTCGCTTTGCCACAGCCGCCCCTGAGTCTGGTCGCAGCCGCGCAACGGTAGAGACCCGATCTCACCACCAGTTAACCCTTTCGCCAGCAGTTGACCTCCTTGACCTTCACGGCAACCAACATTCCACCAATGGACAGGTCTTCGGCCCCGCCTTCACCAGGTATGAGCCCATTGTACGTCTGATCTCCTTGTTACTTCTCTTGACGCTTGATCCTGCAGGTGCCCTATGCGCCCATTCACCACACATCGATTATCTTAGCCGATCGACCCGATCTGACAGCTCTTGCAGCACCCCAGGTTCCGACAGACCGGATGGGGATCAGATCGGGTCTGATCAGCTTCGAAAGACCATCTGCGACCTTCAGTCGGAGCTGGCCACCAAGAATGCATCGTTCCTGCGGCTGCGGAAGGATGTCGACACCTTGACCCCTTGGCTGCCCAGTTGAAATATGTTATCGCCGAGAACGCACATCTCCGGGCCCAGCTTGCCCAACAAACAGCGCGAGGTAAGTCGATCGATCCGATTTTCACCTTGGAACTGCCCTAACCTCTCTTCGTATGCAGATCGGTTGCCCACTGACATCTCTCAAGCGGTTGACGCCTTGCTTGCGGCTGATCGACAGTCGCGTGACCACTGCGATCAGCTCCGCCCCATGTTGTATGGGCTGATCGGCGCTCGGCCTGATCTGTCTCGCCTAGAAGCGTACTGGTCACACCTCCGGGAACAGCTCGCTCTGGTCAACCTGCAGAGGTTGGAGGATCTGTCCGACCGGACCCTACTCTGTACCCAACATGGTGACCTAGAGCGGCAGATCAGCGAGCTACAGGTCGTGGTCAAGGGTCAGGTCGATAAAGTATGGTCTTTCCAGAGCCAATCGGACACCTGGACCCAGGAGTCAGACCGCCGTTGGGCTGCCGTATAGAAGTGCATAAACAGCTGACCGACTTGCTGTACCGGCGTCCGGCTATTATCTCCAGCGCGGACCGGTCTGCATCGGCCGTTCTGGTCGACCTACACCAGGGTCGGGAACAATGCCACTCATTGGCTAAAATTCGGCACACCAAGATTTCGAAAACTTCCAAGCGTAAACGCAAGGACGCGTCGAGGGGCTCAAGGGCGCGGGGCATAGTTCGCGACTCCGAATTCGAGGAGAAGTGGGCGGTGCCTCAAAAGAAAGCCAAGACGACGGCGCATCTCTCAAGTCCAAGATCGGCTGCAAATGACACTTCTAACATCGCCAAATCTCATGAGCCCTCGCGCCCCCGTGTTGTTTGCACCCAGCGCACAGAGGTCTCCTCCGGAGGGGACTCGGACAGCGGATCGGGAGATTCTGAGTTCACACTCAGCACGTTATCTAAGTCCCGGTCCGATCGGTGTCGAGGTCCTGCTCTGATGAAGTCTGCATCGGTAACTGATCAGGCGATCAGTTCCCAGAGTAACAAAACTGCACGGGCTCGTGAACCATCCGGATCGGCGCCTTCCTGCCAGCCTGGCACATCTGGACTGCGCCGTCACGCCAGATTGAAGGTAATATCGATTGGAGATCGACCTCTCCCATCGCGGACTTTCGACGCCGTTATGCCGTGGTCACCGGGGAAGATCGGTAGCTTGCACCGGTCAGCCCTGACCAAACAAGGTCTTGTCCGGTTTCTGTCCCGACCCGACTTTTGGCTCTTCCCTCCAGCTCCGAAGACTCCTGACCCATCTGCGTGGAGAGCAGATCTGGTTACAGGAGCGCAGATATCTCTGGTATATGCAGATCGGTCATGGGAGGTGTTGCTCAGCGCCAAGTTGGACTCGATATTTGCGTCAACTCCTTGGGTCGATTCGCTCTTGGATCGACTTCGGACTTCAATGCAGCCCACTGGCAAGCGATATGGGAATCCACCCATTACCTCGTCCTTCCCGCGGGTCATAAGTTGCGTGGCGTAGACTTGATCCTGTATCGGAAGCTCCGGAAACAGCGCCGGAGTCGATCGGGCGAGGCCTGGCTGATCCTATGCCAGTTTGTACTGGAAGGGATGTTGGCCCGCGACTGCGACCTCGACGTTTTCTTATATCCAGTGTTTCTTCACATGGCCAAGCGTCGCATCGAGAGCTCCGGGGCGTTAGCTGAGGATAGCATCTGGTATCCCGTCTTCCGCTGTTACGAGCCAGTTGCAGACCTGAAGGACGCCTTGATCCAGATGGATCGTAAGGAGCCTTGGCGTAATCAGTTCCAGGACCAGATTGTAGATCACCAGGCGCTGACTATCGGTCGCCTGTGGGGTGATTGCGAATCTTGATACGGTAATAGCTGACCAGATAATTCATAATATATGTCATCATTCTTTCAAACTTCTTGATCACCTGGTCACTTGACCAAAATTCATCACTTTATCCAAACTTGCACCAACACGTTATCATCTACAGTTCCATTCACATCGCGAAAATCATCATCACGTTCGTCACTCCACTACTCCAGTTCATCACAGTTTATCATATGTTCACAATAATTCAGACCTTACACATATTCACACCGATCGGTCTGATCGGTGCTACTGCGTGTCTTGGTCTGCATCTTCATGAGTCTGCATCACTGCGAAGCGATTCCGACTGACTCGTTCTCGCTCGAACTCTCGTAGCAGTGCTCCACAAGTTCATCGATCCAAGTTGCTTCATCATGATCTTTCCACCGGACCAGATATTCTCGGTGGGTACGACCGAAACGTGTCTTCTTGACCGATCGGACATCTATAACCTTCTCCACCTTGAATTTGTCCTCCTCCAATGGCCTTTCCCAACTGTCCTCCGGCAGCAGAGCTTCATCAAAATCGAATCTCTCCGCTTCATCCACCAGACAGGGTGTTTTGGGACGATCGGGGAACTCTCTGAACAGCTTCAATTTGGACACATGCACGATCGGAAAAACTTTATAATCCGTGCCGATCGTGATCAGACGGGCAGCATGCTCACCGATCAGCTCTGATACACGGAAAGGACCTTGCCACATATGAGCCAACTTCCTTGCATAACCTTCCTTAACCCGATCGAGGTATAACCAGACCCTCGCCCCTGGTTCAATACCGTGAGGTCGGACCTGATCGTTATTCCGATCTGCTCGATCTTGTGTGTCCTGACGCAACTTTTCGTTGACGACTTCCTTAGCATGTTGATAGTGCTTCTGGACCTGCATACGCCAACGGCGGGCATCGCGATCACGGGTCCGAGTACAGCATATCGGTATCGCCGCTTCAAGTGTCGATCGAGGGTCCCATCCATACGCCAGATAGAAAGGCGTCTCTCCTCGGACCCGATCGGTTGAAGAGTTGAGTACGAATACCAGTCTTTCTGCATACTCATCCCAGTCACGTTGGTCTAGGTCGGCCACATACATCTTGATCGCCCTTGTTATTGTCTGAGCCATGCGTTCAGCCGATCCGTTCGCTTGCGGACGATATGCCATCGTCGCACTCTGTTTCTGGCTTAGCATGTTATTGAACGACCGGAACACCTCGGCCATAAAACCGGGTTCCCGATCGTGTCTGATAACTTCGCTGGCACCGAACCTTCTAAACACGCATTCTTTGTAACTCTGGGGGATCTGCTCCGCAGATCGGGAAGCACTAGCCTTTGCAATCACCAGACCGGTGAATAGGTCAACCCAGATCAGCAGCTCAGTGTTGCCGCGTGTCGATCTGGGCAGTGACGGTATGTGATCCATTGCTATCACCTGGAAAGGGTAAGTAGCCTCGATATTTCCGGACTATCGGCCCTTGATTATCGGTCTTCCCTTTCCGGTCTCGCAATCTGTGCAACAACCCACATATTTCTGCACGCTCCGAAAAATTCTTCTCCAGTGAAAGTGGGCCCTGATCTTTTGGTATGTCCTTCCTATGCCCTGGTGTCCCCCTTCTAGACTCACATGGTAGTGATGAAGGACATCCGGCTGCAGCAACTCAGGGATCACCAGTTTCGCCAGTCGATCTCGATCGGCACTGTCTTGATCAGTGTCGCGACAGTAATATAGCAATCCATTTTCATCCACATCGTAACTGTCCGCGATCTTGGCACACTCTTTCACCTGACCATTTGTCAACTTGGACAATTCACCGCTCAGATAAGCCTTCAGGTTGACGATCCACTCTTCTTCGTCCTGCGCCTTGAGGATCCGTTCCGCCCTTAGCTGTTGTACAACGCACTCCCTCAGCCTTTCCTTTGGGAACGATTGGCGAGACTTCTGAGTTCACGATCTAGTCGCCGCCATTACATGTACCTGATCAGGGCTGTCCTTGGGCTTGATCAACTCCGGGAGCCTGTTTATGTCCATAAGTTCATGTAGAACGGCTTCCTCGGTGATCGTCGCCCCGGTCTGGTCTCGCATGGCTTGGGTCGCGAGGTGGTCGGAGCTTCTGTTCCAGTCCCGTTTCACGTGCAATAGCTCGTGGTTGGGGTATTCTTTCAGCGCTTTCATCGCCCGATCATTTAGCAACTTTAGCCATGGCGCCTTGCAGTCGATCTCCCCGGTGATCTGCCTTATCACTAGGTTGGAGTCACAACATATGATGATCCGCCCTTTCTGTTGTGATGACAGCAGATCAAGACATAGAAGTAGACCCCGATATTCTGCCTCGTTGACCGTTATGTCAGGCGTGAAATCGGTGGAGGCTGCGACTATAGACCATTGTGGTAACTTCCACAGTATGGCACTATAGGAGCCGACCTTCTTCTTCACGCTGGCCGACCCGTCAAAACTCAAGACCAGGAGTTCCTCATCCTGATCGACGGTCGGCCGCGGCCGCGAGATTGACTGTCGAGGTTGCTTCCTTGGGGAAATCGCCACTAAAGCCTCATCAACTTCGGACCGAGGTGTGATACTGGAAGCTAATGTGCCCAATATCTCTTCCTCTCCCTTGGTGCACTTGACGACCTCGAGAGACCACTGCGACAAGATAGCTGACCATCTGCCGAGACGACCGTCCATCCCATTGGCTGATAATAACCAGGCCAATGTCGACTTTCTTGAAAGGACCTTTACAGATCGGCCGACCAGTAGGTTGTAGCACACATCCAATATCCGTAGTAAAGCCAGAACTTCTTTTTCGACGATCCCATAGTTGACCTCGTTCGGCTTCAATGTCCGCCTCGTAAAAGTGACCGGGTGGTACACTCCATCATGTTCTTGTACTAGAGTGGCCGAAACGGCCCACTTACTATCATACACAATGAAGATCGGCATTTTCTCCGGATCGAAGTGCTTGAGAATCGGTGCCGTCGCCATCTTGGCCTTTAGCATACCGAAAGCAACCTTTGCACGCCTCATGTGATCCTCTGCCTCCACTTGCGGACAATCTGCGGGCAGATCAGAGTCGCAGCCCTCCCGTAAAGTTGACCGATCTTCTTCGCGCAACATATGGTAGTCGACTTCCCGGATCTCGTACAGCACGGCCGCGTAAATAGCAAAGTCTTCAATGAAGCGGCTGTAGTAATTTAGGCTTCCCAAGAAGGACTGCATTGCCTTCAGTGATCTGGGAAACGGGAGGTTGTTCAGTGATTCCAGATCTTTGGGATTGGCCTCCAGCCCACTGATCGACACCATATGACCCAAATAGGCGACCTTGGACATGCCCCAATAGCTTTTCACAGCACTGATCGACAGGTTCCAGCGATCGCATGTCTCCAACAAACGTTCGACCTTCTCGCACAAATCTCTCCATGATGAGGCTGGGATCAGAATGTCGTCGATATACTATCGCCTCCCCAGAACGGACGGTCTACTTTCCCGATCGGGTTCACCCTCTGTAAATACATCATAATTTTTGGTGAGGTCGTGATCGGTGCTGATCTTGAAATGTCCATACAGTGCGTTGTAGATCATCCTCTGGTAGATCTGGGGCGCGTTCTTCAACCCGAACGGCATACGGTTCCACTCGAACAGACCGAACGGCGTAACAAATGAGGAGATCTCGCGAGTCCTATCGGTCATCGAAACCACCCAAAATCCACTTGCCATGTCTAGTGAGCAATACCACAGAGTCTTGTCAAGGTCTTCTAGTAGATCGCTGATCAGCGGCATCGGGTACACCATAAGATTGGTCAACCGATTTACCAACCGATAGTCGATACACAACCTGATGTCGACACCGTTCTTCTTGATCACGATCACGATCGGTGAGGCCCATGGCGAGGTCGACGGTCTGATGATCTTGGTAGCCAACAGTCCTTTAATAAGGTCAGATAATTTTTCGCGGTAATGTGGCGCCACACGTCGGCATCGCTGGGCGATCGGCTTGGAATCTCCAACGTCGATGTCACAAATCGCTCCGCGAGCAGCAGGGGGTAAGGCATTGCATTTACCGATCAGCAGATGTTTCTTCTTCCATATGATCTGCTTTAGCTGATCGATCTGATCGGGACTGTTGGGATCCCGATCACCCACTTGAAGATCGTCCATAGTAACCTCGGGCGGGTCAACAGACACTTCAGGGAGGACTGCCATCTGGATCTCCAATTCCTGAATGTATTGGTCCCCGCCATCATGGATGCAGACCTGGTCATCTTCCGGGGCAACAACACCCAAACCGTCCTGATCGGCTAAACACTGCTGTTCCCGATCGGGGGGCTGCCCTTCACCGACATCGACCTGATCAAGCGTGCCATCATGGTCCGCCCCAGTCTCTCCATGCTTCCCTTTTTCTATTTGCGGCTCCGCTGTCGCCTGTTCTTGTGTCGCCACCACGTTAACGAACTTTGGCTCATCTACTTGATGGTCCACCGTATCCGGCGCCTGCGGTGCCTTTCTTCGAACTAGCATCTTCCTAGGGGTTACATAGCTGGGTCGTTCCACCATAGGTGAGGTATCTTCTTCCACCGATCCATCATTGCTGACCAGATCGGTGGTCGCTTGGTATGCCAAGTTCTGCCACTCAACATACCGTCTCGATCCGATCGAGACGAAACCCATCTTCTTTGGCACTTTCCCTTCTGCCAGCCACATGCCAACAATTGTGTTATTGTCGAGCGTAAGCGGCTTTTCACCGATATTAGTGACTCGGACAAAATCATGTCGGCCGGCGCTGTTCACAAAAGTCGACACCCACCGATCGCCCCTGGTCACCCATAACTTCCTTGAACGAAAACCTTTATCGACCGGGGTGTCAGCGGATTGGCCGACTGGAATGGTGACATCTTGATCCCACCTGACCAGATCGGTGTACGATCCGTATAGGGGACGCCGACCAGCTAACTGGATCTGGACCTCATCCGGTAGTGTAAGCACTCCATGAGACAGATCAAGGCGTATACCCGCCGGCACCATGAAATCCATGCCTAACAGGGCATCCTGACCGGCCAGCTTACCAACCCAAGCACTTTAGAAGTAGATCAACGAACCCGATAGGGTGATTTTCACGCGCGTCCTTCCTTCGGTCATATAAGAATTTTCACCGATCCCGACGCATTCTTGTCTCTGGGTATCGTCTATAAGACATCCGACCTTACGAGCAAGGGCGGAGTCAATAATCGAGACTTCAGCCCCAGAGTCGAACAACATTGTCGCTTTCTGGTTATTTATCTTACCACAGGCTTTCGCCTGCTTGAACCATTTGTCGGGCGCATGATACTTCCAGTATCCGCGAGACTCTCCAGGCAGCAGATCTAGCTGCATGACCACCTTCGATCGGGAATATCCATCGGTCGTGAGATTGTAGACCGGATGATCCCGATCGATGCAATTGAGAACCTAACATGTATTGTCGGTTTTATTCTCCTTGCCGACATATGCATAGATGCCAAACGTAGACCGCTCGGCTCGATCCAGATTCCAACCTGGCGAGCGTTCTAGCTTAACATCTTTTCCACGTCAGGTGGAAGCATCCCCGCGTGCTTTCCCGACACATACTACTTGCACATCAGGTTGAAGAATTCTTCCATCTTGCAGTGACCGTCCTCGTGGATCTCTCCACATTACTTGCACACGAAAATGCAGTGATCGGTGGGGTGGCCGCGTCTTTCGCATTTCTTGCATATTAACTTCTTCCAGCAGACCCGATCATCATGCTTGCTTGACCCGCAGTGAGAACACTTCTTGCGGGGTCGGTCCGGGTCAGAATTGTTTCCGCTCCTGCCCTTCCGATCTGCCTGGTCAGGCGTCGATCTGGTTTTCGGGGCAGGTTCCGCGACGAAGATATGGCGGTACTGGTCCTCTTCTGACTTCAGACCGGACTGGCCGCTGCTTTCCTCTTCCGACCCAGTGCTGTCCTCAGCTACGATCGACTTAACATCACGGGCCGACCTGGTCAAGGGTCTCTTCACCGGATCGGTCTGGGTCTTGGATCTGTAACGACCTGATCCAACGGCGCCCTTTGATCTCATGCTGCGGGAGTGTTGCAACGTTCGCAACTTCTGCTCCACTTCTCCCACATCCTTTAGGCGCAACAGGGTGAGCTGATCTGCCAGCTCCTGGTCATAAAGGGTACTAATATAGTGACCCACGTGTTCCAAAGCGGCACCGGTCGGCGGGTTGCCTTCCTTGATCACTATGACGGCGCGAATTGCAGCCACATTCAGACGGTGTAAGTACTCGATCGGCGTCTAGTCGCCCCGCTCCTGCATGTGATGATATTTGCGGGATCTGGAGAATCCGGAGTTGCAGTACTGCCCCTCAAACTCTGAACATAGCAGGTCCCAGTCAGATCGGATATCCTGACTCAACTGTTGGACCCAGTTCGCAGCCGGTCCTTTCAGCAGATCTCTAAAGATCAAACACCGTTACTTTTTTGGTGTCTGATCCCGTAAGAAAGCAGACTTGACCCGACCAAACCACGACCTGGCCTGCTCCTCGTCGGTGTTCTTTCCGGTGAAATCCTTGAGATCAGTAGTCGCAGCCTTGCGAATGCGCGGGATCGCAGTAGATCCGAAATCAAAAGCGGTCGTGGAGGCTAGATTAGCCCTGCGCGTTCTGCCCGCACCTGCACCGTCTGACCCATAGTGGTCATCCGGATCGCCGATCGACTCCATGTCGTAATCACTGTTCTTGCTTGATCGGCGCGATCGAGACGGTTGCGTCTTGCGTCTTCCTTTGCCAATTGCTTTAACACTTCGAGTGGCCTTGTCCACTGATGCTACTGACTCCATATCTACATCCCGGCAAATATTGACATTTTGCCGGGCAGATCGGTCCTGAGCATGAGGGCGCGGAGGTGATCTGCATCGATCTCCCATGAAACGCTCCATCATTGCTTCAAACATGGCTTGGACGTTAGCTTGGGTCATGGGCAACGTGTGGGTATCCTCCTTTGGAGGTACTGACACCTGTGGGGGCTCCTGGGGCCCTGACCGGCATGCAGCCCCATGCTGCCGCACGTACTTTTTATGCTCCCATGGGGGTATGATCTGCCCCCATGGTCATCCGCTCAGCACCGACCTCCAACTCCGATGAGATGTTAGAGAAAGGTGGAGACTGATATACCGATTTATCATCGGAGCACGCATCGTCATGTGCTGCCATGTCTTCAGCAACCTTCAATGCCATGGTGGGAGTTGGGCGGCGAACCTCCCCCACCAACGGCACCAAATGATCATGGAGAGTCGACATCGACAGCTCCAGCCTGCAAGTGTCCAGATCAAACAGCTTGTGGACGTTGGCCGGGTTCTGCACTTTTATGCCAACCTCAGCCAACATCGCAGGTTTTTCACCAGCAGCAGTGGTCGATCACTCTTGATCGGCTCGGTAGTGGGTCCGAGGAGGCGATCAGGGATCTGGGGGCTAAAAATTTGCATGACCTGGTCTTCACGAATAAATCGCTTCAACTCGTGGATGTAATACATCCTGGTAAGGTCTTGTTCGTCAATAACCCCATCCCCGACCTGCGACTTTTCTTCCAAGTCGTCCTCCTCGGGCGGCATTCCTAGCCTTTTCTTGGGGACCTTAGGCATGTGGATAGGATCGTTCCGATCAGCCTCCGATTGGTTCTCATTTTTTATTCCATCATTTTTTTCCATGTAAATGCATAGGATCAGGACAAAAGTCCTGATCCTTTCCGGAACTATAGCAAAACTTGCTATAGTCCCGATCGGCTCCGGTGGGAGCCTTATGGGGAGGAAAAAACTTATTAATCCCGATCTGGTCCTCCACCCGGCCAGATCGAACATCGCCATCTTTATCAACAACGAGAACATAAGGTGACAGCTTTTCCTTATATCCTCTCCAGAACGATTCCACATTTAAATCACTTAAGTCAACTTTTGACCGTACATCATCTCGGTGATATCCACGATCACCAAATGATCCGGGCACGCGCACCATTGTGGTGGAGTCAAGTTCAAAATCGAACACAGTTGTGTCGAGAACCTGAACACCATCGTGCTCAGCCTTCCAACTTACGGGGGGGGGGTACCCCGCGGACCTTCGCTTGCGATCCGATCTGATCGTCCGCTGCTAGCAGACGACCGATCATCAACAGAAGACGCCTGGTCTGATTGACCTTGCGTTGCCATCTCACCTTGTGTACCCGATGGAATGGGCTAGTTCAACACTCGGTGGATCGTGTCGCTGGTTGACTTGGGTATGATAGTATGCAGACCGTACTGGAGGGGGGGGGGGGTGTACCCTGGGCGGAACTCTTCACCCCGGGTACTTGTAGACCGGTTACACTTGAAATATGTATAGTCCAATGGGTCGACCGTCCAATCGATCTAGACCCAACCAATACGAGATAATAGAGGGTAGACCACTCAACTGGTCTAGCCCCTGACCAATATGAGAGAATACCAAAGCCGGTCTAAACTCCAACCAATGTTATAGTAAACCAATATGTCCACGTAAAGATCCAATATGCTCGTGAATTCCACAAACGATATCGCCACGTAAAGACCAATCCACTTGTTAGTACGTTCCAAACGTACGTGACTTAAACTTGTGAGATGTCAGCCAATGGATACTCCTGTCGAAGGACTTCCGGCGGGCCAAATGCGTCTGCGACGCGCCCCGGCCGGGTATAATGGGCAGGAGGGGATTACGCGACCCTCTGCCCCCAAACACTCCGCGACGTGCGGAGGTGACTTAGAAAACCAAACTTTTAGAGAGTCTCTTAGGACCTCTTATCCACTTTTCCAATCCAAGACCAATGTACTTCTTTTCCACTAACCTTACGGTCCCAATATGTAACAAACACTAAATATGTAAAATACACGCAATGCCATGTGACTTACCAAAATCCGTGTGCTTGACAATCCTTGCACATGATAGGCTTAAAAGCCCCCCTTTTTTCCACCAATCCGATCGCTGACCAGCTGATCGGCACGTCGTTGACAGAAGGTGACCAAAATTTTGCCTTCGCTTCGCCACAATTCCATCTGCCTTTGCAGCGTACTTAAAATTACCTTGCTCATGAAACAATACCAGCTGCAGTTAGCAGCGTACTTGTGCTCCACTAGTCCACATAATAAAGAAAAGAAGCAAATTCAGAAGTTATTTATTGGTGTTAAGTTTTATACCTAAACTAATAATATGCAAATACACAAAGTTGTGTACTTAACCTAAAGTTATGTACAGTACATCACCTTTTCACTGTAAAGTCGCTGAAAACCACAATATCGCGACGCGAGCCGCCGCAGGAATCGCGCGTGCTTCTAACAAAACACTCCTTCTCGACTTTTCCGTGAAATCCAATTAGTCCGTCGTGATCGCTGCTAATCCGAGACCATCCTGCGCACGTTTCATCTTCTCCGGACCCAAAGCCTTGGTGAAAACATCAGCCAAGTTCATATCCTTAGACTGGTAGACCGCATTGATTAATCCATCTTTTGCTTTCTAAATCAAGTACTTCACCCTAATATCCATGTGCTTGGTCTTCGAACTTTTTTCATCACCATCCATCATCTTAATAGCCTCTTGGTTGTCACAACAGCGTCAATGGGAAGTTTTACTTCCATGCAAACTTCGGTAGACATTTCCTTGAGGCCAATTATCTCACATAGCGTCACCGACGTCGCATAAATTTCGGACTCCATGGTAGAAAGCGATACACAAGAATGTCTCTTGCACACCCAGTGCACAATACTTCCTTCGACAAAAATCACGCCACCGCTCGTGGACTTTCGATCGTCTTTCGATCCAGCAAAATCGGCGTCACAATATCCAAAAATTCCAAATTGATTTTTTCCGTGAGTTATCGCCTTAGCGTCCACCTCCAATCGCAACTTCATTCCAGACGTGCCCTTGAGAAAACGAAAAATTCTCTTGGCCGTCACCCAATCAAACTTTGTCGGCGCATGAGCTCTGCGCGTCGCCTTATGCACTGCATAGGCAATATCGGGCCTGCAGCAGCGCGCAATCCTGAGTAAACTTCCTGTATATGACTGGAAATCCTTGATCGTCGGCGATCCACAGTCTCCGCGATTATTTAACGCCTCGTGCTCCTTCAGACTTTCGTTTTCATACTCGTCGCCAATTGGCGCTTTGACTGCATTCGGGTCATCCATACATAAGTCTTCAGCAGGTCCTTAATCATGACCTCTTGATCCAATAGGTAACCACTGCTCTCGTCATATTCCACACGCATACCGAGAAAATTCGAAACTTCACCCAAATTTTTAATTTCCAAATCCGTGAGTTCTTCGAAAAAAAATCAACACGTTCCTTGGTCGCCGTAACTAACATGTCGTCCACATAAGCCCCGACGACGACTGTTTCATCGCAAACCTTCTTGAAATACAAGCAGCCATCCGTGAAACTCTGCTCATATCGATTCTTCAAAAGCTTTGCATGCAAAAGGCGGTTCCATTGCCTTCCCGCCTGTTTCAGTCCATAGAGCGTCTTCTTTAGCTTTAGTACCACTTCGCGCGTACTTTCAACTTGCAATTACTTCAACTTTCCGCGCTTGATTTGTATTCCACTGGGAGCGAACAAATAGATGTCGTGTTCATCCTCCAACGCTTTTACGTAAGCGTTGGGGATGTCCCCATGCATAGCTCGAACATTCCATTAGCGAGAGAGCATCAAAATAAAACGAACGGTGGTCATCTCCATGACCGCGGCAAAGGTCATCTCGTAGTCGACCCCGAACCGCTACGCTGTTCGTTTCCGCAGGCCATTAACCTCACCGTGTACCATTCAACTTGTCTGTTCGCATCCGTCTTGACCTTGAACACCCACTCGGAATGCAAGGGTTTCGCGTCCACAGGTTTTTTCATTATGTCTCAGACTTCATTGTTTTCCAAAGCCTTGACTTTTTGTTCCATGGCTTCAATCCACTTGGACGCATCCTTGCAACCTATCGCATTGCGATAATTCCTTGGGTCTCCCTCCATAATCATGTTTACCATCGACTGTTTTTCTTCTTCGTCATTGTCTTTCGCCTTTCTTTCTGCTTGAGACAAACGATCTGCGTATTGGCGCGTGAGGTGTCGATCTCTCGTCCAACGCGGCTTCCTTTTCGTTGGATTCGGCTGTCTTTCACGCCCTTGCCCTACTTGAGCGACGGTTGCGTCGACTTGATCCACAATTGGGACTCCCTCAGATCCTTCTGACGCTTGGTCCCTTCCTGGAGCTTCGGTCTTGTGTTCCTCATTTTGAACTTTCCTCAGCTGTCGATTCTGCACGTCTGTCAACATGTCGACGTTCTTCACGTGCTGCGTGGTCTTTACCTTCTGTTCACCCTTGAGGAACACCTTGAAACCATTCGTTTCTTCGCTCCTGTCAATTATTACTCCGACTTGCGCGCGATGTGCGAGCGTCTTCTTTCCCGGGTTCCTATAAACGGTGCACGGTGACCCGACAGTCATGATTTTGCCGAGATTCGGCTTCGTGCCCGTAAGTACTTCCAGCGGCGACATCCGCTTTGAATTGTGCTCTCGTGGGGGTGCGGTTGAGCACGTATGCTGCATACTCGGCCGCATCCCCCCAAAACGACAAATTTAGGTCGCTTCCGAACAACATGCTCCGGGCCATGTTCATTACGGTCCGATGCATGCGCTCTGCGCTGCCGTTACTCTCGTGATTCCCGTCTTCGCTGATTTGTCGCAAGATGCCGGTACTCCGACAGAAATAATCCACGTTCTTGAACTCCGCCCCTCCGTCGGTTCTCAAAACGTGAATTTTACATCCAAAACTTCTCTCGAAAAAAGCCATAAAATGCTTGAATTTCTTAGCAGCAACGTCCTTCGTCTTGGCCAAAAAAATTCGAACATAGTTGCTTTTAAAATCAATGAAATTCACCAAGTAGCGGTTACCCAATCAATCCCTTGGTGTGATTGGACCCTTAAGTTCGGAACAAATCACACCACCAATCCGATCGATGGGCGCATTCTTACCGCTATCCTTCATTGATTGAGCGCTTTTGATCTTCTTCCCCTGCGCGCATGTAACGCAGTGCCTGCGCGTATGTCCGTGATCCGAATACCATATTGCGGATCTTTAGCCAACGCAATGATTGTGTCAAAGTTCAGGTATCCCATCCGAGAGTGGAAATGCCTCATTGTTCCACTCTGGATGTCCTGGTCTACCGTATAATTGTCATAGTTTGTGGTCACCACAGACATAATCATTTCTTTGTAAGACTGCTTAGGAAGATCCACTATACCCTCCACAGTAAAAACGTTATTAATCACATCGATGTTCGTAATTGGAACGCCTGAATCATGTCTGACGAGCGTTCTTTTTCCATTAACGTAATCAATAACGAAACGACCCTTCTCGAAGCACCATACGAGAAAATATTCCGGGTGGCTCCTTCCAGGTAGAAAACGTCCTCAATTTCTATATGCGTCTCTGTTCTCCCATACTTTAAACGAACAAACATCGTGCCCTTTTGTGTAACCACGAATCGTTTTCCGTCCACTTTATAGCATTGACGCTCCACATTCTTCACACCAATCAGACATGTGAGATCAGGCGTCAAGTGCATGCTTGCACCGCTATCCAGGACCCATGTGTCCTTATCAAACTGCTCACCGCTTCCTGCGATCATCATAGCATAATCTTTCTTGGGAATCTTCTTTTTCTTCGGGCATTCCCATTTTAAATACCCTGCCTCACCGCATGCATATCAAAAAACGCGGCTCTTCACTGGTTTCCTGGTCCTTTCGACCACCATATTTACAGACCCTGCGCTGTGGCTTTTCTTACACCGGCTGTTGAGCTCAAAATCCTGCGAAAACCTACATATCTCTTCAGCTTTCTGCAAGTGATCCATCCTCAAGTGGTTGTACCATCGCAATTCGTGCCGACTACTTCGGCCACTGCGGTGAGGTACAGGAAATGGTTGGGCCACGACCTTCTAGGCGCCTTACGCGCACCGAAACATTCATTCCCTCTGAAAGCGTCAATCGCACGCTAAATGCTGAGAACATCTTGTCCATGATGTACCAGAGGGCTGGTTTTTCCTTCCACCACCCCTCTGCAAGTCGGTCATAATACGCTTCTCCTGGGCCGGCCAAATAATGGCCCAGCAGTTCAACCTTGATATATTCTGACCACATGAAACCGCAGCACTCTTCTGCAATGGTTATGTGCCTGTGGAAATTTGTTCCCCAGGCCCCGAAACCAGACCCCAACCCCTTGTAAGTTTCAGACCCGTCGAAATGCCGGATCTGAAGCTTCTTTTCTTTGGATGTCGTCGGTCTAGGCATAGTGTAAACTTGTACGCCAACGTTCCCAGGGGCGACGTATGCCTGCTGATACTGGTTGGCGTTCTGCTGCTGCGCATAGACGTTTTGCTGTTGCACGTAGGCGTTACCGGGGTTAGGACCCCCGCCCCTAGTGAATACATCCTTTCCAGCTTCACTTATGTCCCTGAAGTTCATTCTTACCGTGCTGCCGGTGGCTGCCCTCTTTTTCTTCATCGCTTCCACCCCGGGAGGTCAAACTTATTTTGACGTCTCCCCTGGATTTAGGCGCCGCAGTTTGTGCCGGCGCCCCCTTGTTGATGGAAGATTGCATTTTTTTGTCCAAGCGATCTATCACATGTGCGAAGAAACGCATCATGTCTTACGGTTTGACTGTCTGATTTGACGAGTCACTGGCCTTGCTTGGTCTCATAACCTGTTCGTCGGAATAACTGTGTACTGTGTTACACGCTTTCCAATATATTTCCACGTACTGGCGCGTAAGGTTCCACAACAAACAGATAGCGACAGGAAGTAACGTGACAGTAAATAACAAAGTCGGAACCCCAAATTTATTATCCACTTTAAACGTGACGAAACTTCTAGCGAGACAGTAACGCAATCCAATCTCCACGAGAACGAGAACGAGAACGAGAAAACGATTCCAACTGCCTTTGCAGCGTACTTAAAATTCCCTTGCTCACGAAACAATACCAGCTGCAGTTAGCAGCGTACTTGTTCTCCACTAGTCCACATAATAAAGAAAAGAAGCAAATTCAGAAGTGATTTATTAGTGTTAAGTTTCTTTACCTAATAATAATATGCAAAATACACAAAGTTGTGTACTTAACCTAAAGTTATGTACAGTACATCACCTTTTCACTGTAAAGTCGCTGAAAACCGCAATATCGCGACGCGAGCCGCCGCAGGAATTGCGCGTGCTTCTAACAGAAAGTATGACAGTGTACAAGTAGTGATAAAACGTAAACAAGCTTTATATTCCACTTTAACTCACTTATAATTCCACGCAAACGAAACGAGACCGAAACTATTTTCACACTCCACAAAATGAAGAACTTCCAGCTAATCAACAACCGTACTAATCGCCACTTGCGTGCTTGTGTACTTAGAGTAAGAATTCGAAGTGATTATATTAGTATTAAGACTAAAATTAAACTAATAATATGTATATATGAATGTTGGTTTACCTAACATAAGTTAAGTACTACCCATATGTTTTCATAGAAAAGTCGCAATAATCCATTTCGCCCGACGCGTAATGTTTGAGCAAATGCGCGTCCTTTTAACAGCGATAATTAGCACCATAGCGTTGTCGAATACTTCTTGTTCAGGGCTATGGTGCTGTACCAGACCAATAACGATAATAAACCACTTGTTTCGTTAACTTGTACTCAGTCAAACGTCGTTCCACTCCAAACGTAATCTTATCCACAGTAAATTGTTCTTCCACGTGAAAAGGTCAATATAATCGATAATATCCACACAGCTATTTTGTAATGGGTGCCATTACATAATTGATATTCAAGTTAGAATATCACAGTTGAATTTCGGACGCGTTTTCTGAAATTCAAATAATAGATTATAAGTTATTATAATCTACGAAGGAAAAGTCGATTCGGTATAAATGCAGGTTAACTAATAGTACAGTTAGTTTAATACTTGATATTATTATATTAGTTAGTTAATTACTATACTGTTAGCCTCTAACCACCCATTTAATAAACACTCTTAATTTTGCGCTCTAAAGAATAATTAAATACTTATATTTACTTTTAATATAGGATTAGTTGTTAGCAGCTAATCCCGCCCTTATTGTATTGCGCGCTTCCTCGCAAAATACAGAGTAAGCCCGTAACAGGATCAGTCCTGTTACACCTGGTAGCACTTTGTGGTCCGTCTTAACGACCACAGTTCCGTTCCGCTAGTCAACTAGCGGAGCGAAGATTAAGAGCAGCTCGGCATCAAGTCGTGAGACATGACGCCTGCCGAGCGAAAGAGAACGCTGGAAGTGGTGACGAAACACTTCCCCCACTTCTCGTCGCGTAGTAAAGACGCGACGGTGGAAATGGTTCGGTCTATGGGGACCGACATCATTACATTCCACCTGGGTAAGACCCCGGAGGAAGCGATAGAGGTGGTGAATCGCTTTAAGATAAACCACCTAGAAAATCCAGCACGGACCGCGCAAGAGGCAGCGCGGACCGCACCTGCACCTGCAACGCATAGCGTTGAAGTGGTAAAGGCGCGAGTACCGCCCTTTACCG
>CM047582.1:21088092-21107274 GCA_026184515.1 Peronosclerospora sorghi | reverse complement strand
ACTCCAAGCACACGATTGGCCCAAAACACTCCGTCCTTTCAGCCAACTCGATAGATCCGCCTTGACAACTGGCACACTGGCACAAACTGGTCAATGATTTTCAATAGCACTTCACTCCACAGCTCCTCAACCTCTTCAAGAAGCCGATGAGATGTACATTACTCATCTCTTTGAAGATACAAATCTCCTGGCAATTCATGGGAAACGTGTAACCATTCAACCCAAGGATATGGAGTTGGTTCGAAGAATTAGGAAGGAATAGACTCTGTACTTTAGTTCACACTGTGTTACATTGTTAAACAAGTTGCTCTGCACCTAGCTATGATTGCTCGATCCAAAAAGTATACGGTGAGGACATGTACGTGCATTATATCCACTTTTCTTGCACACAGTGCATCTTCGTATACGGATTGGTTGTGCTGTTGGACAATCATTTGCACGTTCAACTGACAACCCAGTGTTCCCGCTAGATTCGATGTACTCAAAATGTGAAGGCTCTCTTTGAGACGATGATACATGACAAACATGCTTTGACTTGGTAATGTTGAAACTGAGCCAGGTGGACGTCCTCAGGGACGTTTCATTGGTCCATTCTCTCATTACAATGATTGTGATGCAATGTTGAGTAGCTGTCGGGATATATCTTCTTGCTGATGAGGAGCAACAATTCGTCATGTTTGCTCAACCCCTGCTAAAATTGATGACAGATTGTTACGGTTATTCTCATTTGTTCTTGCAGTGACTGTTGAGTCCAACTGATTCACATCCTTTAAGTGCTACAGAGGGTGAAAATTGTCCAATGAAAGGCTTATGTCGTCAAAGATTCTCGTAAATTTGATGAGCACAGGGTAGTCCCATAGATCTACTCATTACCCGAGTACAGGTTGTATCAACAATTCCTTCGGATATCCATTTCTGTGCTAACTCCAACTGCCTTGAAACCTTGTGAAATGCATATATCAAAATTCTTCGCACTACATTCTGGTAAAATGTTCCTTTATGGCTGTGATTGACCCTAATACGCTCAGCACTGGTTTGCGTCTGGATGCTTTTGATACTATTCTCGAAAGCTTGTAATAGACGAATTTGCACATCTCGAAAATCCTTTGTCGACACTTTCAAGTAACCCTTCAGCATTGAATGTTGTCCCTATGCTTTCGAGGAGTTTACATTGCCAAAATGAGTGACTTAATTAGTCCATGCTGACACGAATCGTTCTTTGTACGAAATCCATTTTGTTTCAAGACATTCTAGCATCGCTGGGATCGCTCCATACATTTGACGAAGAGCAGTCCATTGTACATTGAATTGTAAAGGCTAACAGATTGAATAACGCTGGCCCATGCATTTTAAAACTTCTTCCAGTTTTCTGCAGTAGCAAAGTACTTCTTGTAATTGGCAAGAACGTTTTTCTGAATGTGCCAGACACACAGTAAATGTGTAGAGCCTGGGAAAACATGCGGTAATGCATTCATCAAAGCAAGTTCTCGGTCTTTAGTAGTTGTTATTGGCATTGATGACTGTCCATAAAGGTCTGCGACACGCTCCAAGGCCCATCGATAGTAAGGTTCCGTTTCCTCACGAATGAATGCAACTGCAACAGAAATGATGTGTTGAAGCTGGTCATTCCAATGACATGGAACACTGGCATCCGAAATCGATTTTTTTGTATGTGCAATCCATCACAAGTGAATAAGGATATTTTAATGGCGGTTCTACACATCCCGGATGTGCAATGAACAAGCGTGTGACTTGATTTGCAGTATTATACTCATAGTTGAAGCAATAATTAAAAGCTTGAAGCGTGTCCAAGAGAGCCAGAATGGGTGGACGATCTTGTAATAGTGCTTTCCGAAGACGTATTTTTCATTGTAAATAGTTCTTCCAATTGCTCTTGTTTGTGGATTGACATGGCGTAAAGTTGTCAGTATATCCTTAGGTGCAATTCCAATAGTTAACATTTCATCTGTTATTGTGCGTTGATCTGGCTGAAGACGACGTGCAGAGGGATGCCCGGCAATATCCATCGATGGTCCATGATTATGCTCTCTATTTATTACAAAGATATTCCAGCATCCCTCTGATTTCAGTAGCTTTCCATATAGCTGAAAAGGACAGTTGATCAGCCGTGTACCACTGCATCGCCTTTGTTGATTCATGTTGCTGGTGTCTGAATCCGTAGAATTAGCTCTATGGTAAGTACCACCACGGTCATACATAAGTACAATCCGGTTTCGGGAGCATCAGAACGACGTATCCTTATACCATAGCCTTGAGAGTAGCCAAACTCCTTGACGCTTTGCAGCATAACATCAAGTGAGCTGTATGATGTTTATGGTGGAGCAAGCATTATGAAAGTATCGTGTCCGAGTATCAAGAACGCGTCCCAGGAGTGGAATGGAGGTTAATTTAAGTCGGAGGTGATATTGGAGGCAATTTTTGGAGGTTGAGACGCGTGCCACGTGGGGGGGGTCGAATTAATAAGTGGGGGGTCGATTTAAAAAAGCCCTTATTTAATGGGTGGGTCGCCCTACCCTCACCCCCTTCCACCCTACCGGCACCCCCCGTGTGACTTTAGACCAATATAAATACTTGCAATTCTGAACTTACCGTCGGTGAAACTGCACATATGCCTCCGTTGCGGTACGTGAAATACGTGAGTTGAAACGTTGATGTGCTGAAACTTTGGCGGAAGTAGAGTAGTTCGTAACTGTATTCGCTGCACCTAACATTCTGTTAAAAATAGTCTGTATACTTTAATTACTAAAATTAGGTAGAACTATTTGTTTTAGTTAGCAATCTGTATTTCTTACTTTTTAGCTGCTAAAAATACGGTATCCGTACTCGATTCTGAGTACTGCCTATTTTTGCACTGATAAGTAATGTAGGTAACGCAACAGATGCTGGAGGTATATTATACCTTCAACTCCTTATGCATATGCATGTTAGGCTAGCTAATCGCTTCTCAATAAACTTTCCACTGAACAAGTACATGGTTCAATCTACTTCGTCGGTCGCATATTAATCTCTCTACGGGTGTCATTCTCGCAAACTAGAAGTAATTGGTTGCTGAGATATTGACTTGAGACGATTTGGTAATATTGCTGTTATTATTCGACATCTACGACCTCAAGTTTCCTACATTACTGTACTACGATGGACGGAAACACCTTTCAACATATTCTTATAGAGAGGTTTGTCTGTCTGCAAGTATATTTAGACGGGCGAGAGCGTCGACATGGCGCAAACTGTACGCAGTATTTATACAAGCGAGGGATTGGTTGGCTTTTGGCACGGGAATCTGGCAGCGTGCGTCCGTGTTGTCCCGCATAAAGCTGTGCTCTTTGATTTCTCAGATTTGTATTAGGATATGTTCCGTGCGCTTGATGACTCTGGTCGGAATCAATTGCCCAATGTGGAGCTTTCCCTCTCGGGCTCCCTAGCAGGCTTTACAGCGTCGACAGTCACGTACCCACTTGACCTTATCGGTACGCGCGTTTCCGGAAAAATTGGGGACAATTTAGTGTACACTGGGATCATCTCGACCTTTACGCGGACGCGGAAGGAAGAAGGTCAACGCGCTCTCTTCCGCGGCATCGGTCCCACGCTATTTGGTGCCTTGTCACATGAAAGAATCAAATTCAGGTCGTATGACCTATTATCGGCTTCTTACCAGATGAGATGTACCCAAAAGTGAATTTTGTGGGCTAAAATATGGCTGGCGTCCTGGCAACTATCTCGACGTACCCAAATTACACGGTAAGACGGCTGTTGCAGATGCAAGGAGAGCGAGGAGCGACTAGACAATATAGAAATGCATGGAACTGTTATGTAAAACTGGCGCGTCAGGAAGGCTGGTCCGTTTACTTTCGCGGACTCACGCCGACGTTAGTAAGGGTTGTGCTAAATATGGGGGTGAAATTTGCAGCTTATGGCATTTTCAAGAGCTTTATTTAAGGTTAGAGACAATGAGCCGTCTGTCTACAATTTACTCTTATAGAAACATGTATCAATTCGTTTATCGCGTCTCTAACTTATATCATCATTTTCTGTTGAAATATTCATAATACCGATTTTTATTAAGGCCGGGTATGATTGATAATTTTATTATAAGTAGCAATATTCATCTAAATTGGTCGAAAGTCACGTGGGGGTGACTTTAGGCAGGGCGGGTTGCATTAGGTTTCATTAGGTTTGCAATAAAACCTTAATTGTTTGGAGATAGGTTTTAATCAAGGTTTTATAATGATATGAGTCACAACTAGTTGAGAGAAGCAAATTTTGAATCGCAAGCTAAATATCAATATTCTCAAGGAATCAGGAATCAATCACCAGATCTTCTCGCCATTTCCCAAATCAGTGACAACCAATATTATCAGCAGTTCCAACAATACAGTCGCAAGTACGATGTAGATTCGAAATCTCCTGAGCAAGTAGCAGCAACAAACCACAAGCAACTCAAGAAGGCAAAAGCAGCACAACCTTGAAGAGAGGGCGCGGTCGTCCTTTGACCGAGTTCTGGTCTGAGTTCACGGAGACCGAAGAGCCATGGCACAAGAACCATGTTCCTTGCAAGCATTGCAATGAGATTGTGGCTCATTGGATGAAATCTGAGCAGGATAAAGCGTATTAATGAATATATGCCGTCCCTTTGCCCGCTATCTCAAGACTATGCCTGAGGAGCCTGAGTGGGTTGCTTCTTGGAGGAACAAGCCCAAAACGCAGAAGACTTTACAGTTCGGTCCAGTTCAAGCAGCCGCATCTGGCAGTCAGAAATCGATGAGGTCTTTTATGCGCCGGAAGCTCCCCCAACCTACTCGTGCAAAATTCCTAGAGATTGAAGATTGAAAAGCAAATTCCATTCTGTCATATGACTGTTTTAAAAATTATTACTTAAAGCAAATCTGGGTGCACAACCGCTACGAGATGGTAAGAGACAAATGTGAAACATTTCTGCAAAAAATTCTCTTAACACTTGTATGGTTTCGGATGCTTGGTCAAACGTCCGCAACGAGTCCATCGTCAATTATATGGTTACCGTCCCGCCCCAGAAATCACTCTTCATCGAAGCGGTATCCGCCGGTCAACAGAGCACACCGGGGGATGGATTGCAGACGATATTGCCCGTGTTCTCAGAATATCCGATCTCAACTTTGGTGGGGCTGTGACCGACATCACTTCAGTAAATAAGAAACATGGGGTTTTCTGACGGTCATGTTTTCTGCGCTGTTTTTTCAAGGGTGCACTTCCCATGGCTTACACTTGTATGTCAAAGATATTTTCGCTGCCACCAAAACCAGAAAAGGATTGTGGTGAAGTGTACTACAAATTTGGTCACTTTTGGTCAAGGCAGTTGGTCGAGTTTCCGATTGGTCCAAACAAGGGGGGCTTTTTAGCCTATCAAATTCAAGGAGTATCAAGAACGCTGGTCTTGGGTGAGTCACCTGACTTTGGGTATTTTACATAATTTTGTTTGGGTACATTAGGGACCATAGGGAGGTAGTATTATTGGTTAGTTGCGGTTTTTCCAAGTAAGAGTCTTTTGGTTGCGGTTTTTCCAAGTAAGAGTCTTTTGGTTGCGGCTTTTTCAAAGTAGAAGTCCTTTGGTATTGGTCTATACCACAGCAAGGGGTCGCCGTTTTTCTTTGCACGTACACTAGTCGCCTCCGCCCGCCGCGGAGTGTTTGGGGGGAAGAGGGTTGAATTATCCCCTCTGGCCTATTATACCCGGTCTGGACGCGCCGCACGCGCACTTTGGCCACCGGAAGTCCTTCGACGGGAGTACGATTTGGCGATTTCGACACTTTAAGTCAAGTACGTTTGGAACGTGCTATTCACTGGATTGGTCTTTACGTGGAGATATCGTTTGTGGAGTTTCACGGGCATATTGGGTTTTCACGTGGACATATTGGCTCATTTTAACATTGGTTGGAGTTTAGACCGGTTTTTGGTCTTCTCTCATATTGGTCAGGGGCTAGACCGGTTGATTGGTCTACCCTCTATTATTTCGTATTGGTCAGGTCTAGATCGTTTGGACGATCGACCTATTGGAATCTATCTTTCGGAAGTGTTTCTGGTCTGTACGTACCTGGGTGAAGAGTTCCGCCCTAGGTATACTTAGCCAGCACGGTCTCATATTCAAGACCGAATCAAATCGATCTGCGATCCCGATCCACCGAGTGTGTAACTAGCCCACTCCAATGGGTACACAAGGTGAGATGGTCTTAAGTGAATCGGACCAAGTGTCTCTGGATGATGACCGGTCGTCTGCCAGCAGCGGACGATCGGACCAGATTTCGAATGGAGGTCCGCGGAGTACCCCCTCCGAAAGTTGGAAGGCTGGGTGCGATGGTGGTAGTCAGGTTATCGATGCTAATGTTTTCGATTTCGAACTTGACTCCACCACAATGGTGCGCGTGCCCGGATCACTTGGTGATCGTGGATATCACCGTGCTGATATTCCATCAAAAATTGGATTCGAAGAAATGAATGATTTGAATATGGAGTCGTTCTGGAGAGGACGTAAGTAAAGGCTATCACCTTACGTCTTCGTTCTCAATAAAGATGGCGATGTCCGGTCTGGCCTGGTGGAGGACGAGATCGGGATTAATAAATTTTTTCCTCCCCAAAAGGCTCCCACCGGAGCCGATCGGGACTATAGCAAGTCCTGCTATAGTCCCGGAAAGGATCAGGACCTTGATCCTGATCCTATGTATGTGCATAAAACAGTTGATGGAAAATCAAATAAAAACGAAAAATAGTTGGAGGCTGATCAGAACGATCAGACCAACCTCCCCAAGGTCCCCAAGGTCCCCAAGATTCCCAAGAAAGGGTTGGGAATGCCGGCCGACGAAGACGACTTCGAAGAAAAGTCGCAGGTCGGAGATAGAGGCATCACTGAAGAAGACCTAAACAAGATGTACTACATTTTTGAGCTGAAACGATTTGTTCGTTTTGACGTGGTCTTTTGGGTGTTGAATCTCCAGATCCCCGACCGTCTTCTCGGTCCCACTACCGAGCCGGTCCAGAGTGATCGCCCATTACTGTTGGTGAAAAACTTGGTGGCGATGTTGGCGGAGGTTGGCATTAAAATGCAGAGCCCCGCCGATGTCCAAAAACTATTCGAATTTGAGGCTTGGAGGCTGAAATCGTCGATGTCTACCTTCCACGACCATTTGGTCCCATTGGTGGGGGAGGTTCGCCGCCCAACTCCCACCTCAGAAGTGAAGGTCTCTGAAGCCTCCACAGCGCTTGTAGACATTGGTTCTGATGACGAATCGGTTTATCAGTCTCTACCAGCCTCTAACAGCTCATCAGAGTTGGAGACCGGTGTCGAGCGGATGACCATGGGGGTGGACCATGCCCAGCCCGAACAAAAAAGGGATGTGCGGCAGCAAAGGGCTGCTTGCCAGTCGGGGCTCCAGCTACCCCCACAGGTTTCAGTTCCGCAAAAGGAGGGTATCAACACGTTTCCCATGACTCCAGCTAACGTCCAAACCATGTTTGAGACGATGATGGAGCGTTTCATGGAAGACCGGGTTAGACCACCTCTGCGACCACATGCCCAAGACCGGTCTACCCAGCAAAGTGCCAATATATGGAATCGGTAACATCTGTGGACAATCCCACTCGAAGTGGTAAGCAAGTCGGCAAAGGGAAGCGCAAGCCGCAACCGGCCAGACCGCATAGACTAAGTAGGACATGTGACTGTGACATGGAGTCGGTCGGCGGTCTTGACGACCACTGTGGGTCAGACGGTACGGGCGCTGACAAGCCACGCAAGGCTAACCTAGCCTCCACTATTTCTTACGATTTTGGATCTGCTGCGATTCCGCGCATCCGTAAGGCCGCGACGACCGACCTCAAGGACTTCACTGGCAAGGATACTGATAAAGACCAGGCCCGGTCTTGGTTCGGTCGGGTCAAGTCTGCGTTCCTGCGAGACCAGACCCCGAAAAGTGAAAGGTGTCTGATTCTCCGGGATTTGTTGAAAGGACCGGCTGCCAACGGGATCCAACAGTTAGGTCGGGATATCCGGTCTGACTGTGACCAACTATGTGCAGAGTTTGAAGGGCAATATTGTAACTCCGGATTTTCGAGTGCCCGCAAGTATCACCATATGCAGAAGCGGAGCGACGAGACACCGATCGAGTATTTGCATCGGTTGAACGTGGCTGCACTTCGTGCCGGCATAACAATTAAAGAGAATAACCCACCGAAGGGTGCTGCTCTGGAACATGTGGGTCACTACATTAGTACCCTGGACGATCAAGAACTGGCGGACCAGCTTACTATGCTGCGTCTTAGGGACGCGGGTGAAGTTGAACAGACTCTACGGACGCTACAGCAGTCACGTAGCATGAGGGCGAAGAGTGCTGGTGGATCAGGTCGCTACCGATCCAAGACCCAGACCCAGACCGATCCGGTCAAGAGACCCTGGACCAGACCTACCCGAGCGGTCAAGGCGATCGTAGCCGAAGACAGCACGGGATCGGAAGGGGAAAGTGGAAGTCAATCCATCCAGGAGTCGTCGGATGAAGACCAGTATCGTTACGTCTATGTTGCGGGACCTGCCCCGAATACCAGGTCGAAGTCCGACCAGGTAGACCGGAAGGGAAGGAACGGAAGCAAGTCCGATCCAGACCGACCTCGTCAGAAGTTCTCCCACTGTGGGTCGAGCAAACATGATGGTCCAAACTGCTGGAAGAAGATGGTGTGCAAGAAGTGCGAGAGACGCGTCCACCCGACTGACCACTGCCTTTTCGTGTGCAAGTCATGTGGAGAGATCCACGAGGACGGTCACTGCAAGATGGAAGAATTCTTCAACCTGATGTGCAAGTGGTACGTTCCGGACAAGCACGCGGGGATGCTGCCGCCAGACGCGGAAAAGATGTTAAACTAGAACGCTCGCCGGTTGGAATATGGTTCGAGCCGAGCGTTCTACGGTTCACATCTATGCATATGTCGGCAAGGAGGATAAGACAGACAATACACGTTCTATTCCAAATTGCGTCGACCGAGACCATCCGGTCTACAGTCTGAAGACCGATGAGTACTCCCGGACCAAGGTGGTTATGCAGTTGGACTTGCTGCCTGGAGAATCCCGCGGATACTGGAAGTATCACGCTCCTGATAAATGGTTCAATCAGGCAAAAGCCTGTGGCAAGATTAATAACCAGAAAGCGACGATGTTGTTCGACTCTGGAGCTGAAGTCTCGATAATCGACTCCGCCTTTGCTCGTAAGGTCGGATGTCGTATAGACGATACCCAGAGACATGAATGCGTCGGGATCGGTGAAAACTCTTATATGACCGAAGGAAGAACGCGTGTGAAAATTACTTTGTCGGGATCGCTGGTCTACTTTTTCAGCGCTTGGGTTGGCTAGATGGATGGACAGGACGCTTTACTAGGCATGGATTTCATGGTCCCAGCTGGTATTCGCCTAGAACTGTCACATGGAGTGCTTACACTCCCGGATGAGGTCCAGGTCCAGTTGGCTGGTCGAAGACCTGTGTATGGTTCGTATACCGATCTGGTCCGGTGGGATCGAGACCTCACTATACTAGTCGGTCGGTCTGCCGATACCCCGGTCGAGAAAGGTTTCCTTTCGAGGCAGTTATGGTTGACCAGGGGCGATCGGTGGGTCTCGACCTTCGTAAAGAGTGCTGGTCGACGTGATTTTGTCCGTGTTACCAATATCGGTGACAAGCCGCTGACACTGGACAATAACACTATTGTTGGTATGTGGTTAGCAGAAGGAAAGGTACCAAGGAAGATGGGGTTCGTCTCGATTGGGTCGAGGCGGTATGTCGAGTGGCAAAACCTGGCGTACCAATCGACCACCGATCTTATCAGCGATGATGGGTCGGTGGAAGAGGATACCTCACCTTTAGTGGAAAGACCAAGTTATGTCACCCCAAAAAAGATGTTGGTCCGAAGAAAGGCGCCGCAGTCACCAGGAACGGTGGACCATCAAGTAGACGAGCCAAGGTTAGTCAACGTGGTGTCAGCACAAGACCAGGCTACAGCGGAGCAAGAAACGGAAGAAGGGGATCATGAAATTGCTAGGTCGGACCATGACGGTATTCTTAATCAGACCGATATCAGTGAAGGACAGCCCGTCGATCAAGACCAGGGGCGTTCAGCCGGTCCAAATGGTCCAGGTGATATCGCCCCAGAAGATGAACAAGTCTGTATACATGAAGGAGGGGAACAGTACATTCAGGAGCTGGAAAGCCAAATGGCAGTCCTCCCTGAAGTGTCTGCCGACTCTCCCGAAGCTACAATGGATGATTTACAAGTGGTGATCAAGACCTTAACAGTCCAGACCAGATCGAGCAGTTGAAGAATATCATATGGAAGAAGAGACATCTGCTGATCGGAAAGGGCAACGCCTTACCACCTGCAGCCCGTGGTGCGATTTGTGATATTGATGTTGGAGATGCCAAGCCGATTGCCCAGCAATGTCGACGCGTGGCGCCACAGTACCGTGAAAAGCTTTCTGATCTTATTAAAGGACTGTTGTTCACCAAGATTATTAGACCGTCGACCTCGCCATGGGCCTCGCCGATCGTAATTGTTATCAAGAAGAACGGCGTTGACATTAGACTGTGCATCGACTATCGGCTGGTAAATCGGTTGACTAAACTCATGGTTTACCCGATGACGCTGATTAATGATCTGTTGGAAGGCCTGGACAAGACCTTGTGGTATTGTTCGCTGGACATGGCAAGTGGATTTTGGGTGGTCTCGATGACTGATCGAGCCCGTGAGATTTCCGCATTTGTGACACCGTTTGGTCTTTTCGAGTGGAATCGTATGCCGTTCGGTCTGAAGAACGCGCCCCAAATCTATCAAAGGCTGATAGATAACGCATTGTACGGATACTTCAAGATCAAGACCGATCGGGACCCCGTTGAAAATTATGATGTGTTTAGAGAGGGCGAACCCGATCGGAAAAGAAGATCGTCTGTTATAGGGAGGAGGTCGTACATCGACGACATTCTGATACCTGCCTCGTCATGGAACGATCTGTGCGAGAAGGTTGAACGATTGCTGGAGACATGCGACCGCTGGAACCTATCTATCAGTGCCGTGAAAAGTTTTTGGGGTATGTCCAAGGTCGCCTATTTAGGCCATATGTTCTCGAACAATGGTCTAGAGGCTAACCCCAAGGACCTGGATTCGCTGAGTAACCTCCCGTTCACCAGATCGCTGAAGGCAATGCAGTCCTTCCTGGGAAGCTTGAATTATTATAGCCGATTCATTGAAGACTTTGCTATCTACGCGGCTGTGTTGTACGAGCTCCGGGAAGTTGACTATCATATGTTGCGCGAAGAAGACCGGGCAATTTTACAGGAGGGCGCCGACTCTGGTCTTGCTGCGGTTTGTCCGCAAGTGGAGGCCGAAGATCATATGAAGCGTGCACAGTTTGCTTTTGGTATGTTGAAGGTTAAGATGGCGACGGCGGCACCGATTCTCAAGAATTTCGCTCCCAAAAAAGTGCCGACCATTATTGTATATGCCAGTAAGTGGGCTATCTCAGCCACTTTAATGCAATATCACGATGGTGTGTATCATCCAGTCACGTTTACGATCCGGACGCTAAAACCAAATGAAGTGAACTATGGAATTGTCGGGAAAGAAGTTCTGGTGTTGCTACGAATTCTGGATGTGTGTTACAACCTGCTGGTCGGCCGACCTATAAAGGACGGTCTACTTTGGCCTGGCTACTATCAGCCATGGGATGGACGGACGTCTAGGCAGATGGTCGGCGGTCTTATCGCAGTGGACCCTCGAGGTCCTTAAGTGCACCAAGGGCGAGGAAGAGATATTGGGCACATTAGCTGCCAGTATAACCCCTCGGTCTGAAGTGGACAAGGCAGTGATAGCGATTGCCCCGAGGAAGCAACCTCGGCAGTCAGTTTCGAGACCGCCACCGACCGTCGACCATGATGAAGAGCTCTTGGTCTTAAGTTTTGACGGATCGGCAAGCGTGAAGAAGAAGGACGGCGCCTATAGTGCCATATTGTGGAAGTTGCCACAATGGTATATAGTTGCAGCCGCTGCCGATTTCACGCCGGATATTACTGTGAACGAGGCGGAGTACCGAGGTCTACTTCTATGTCTGGACCTGCTGTCGTCGCAAGAGAAGGGGCGAGTCATCATATGTGGTGACTCCAACCTAGTGATCAGGCAGATCACCGGAGAGATAGACTGCAAGGCTCCACGACTACGGACACTAAATGATCGAGTAATGAAGGCATTGAAGGAACACCCCAACCACGAGCTATTGCACGTGAAACGGGACTGGAACAGAAGCGCCGACTACCTCGCGACCAAGGCCATGCAAGACCAGACCGGGGCTACGATCACCGAGAAGGCCGTTCTGGATGAATTGGTGAATATAAACAGGCTCCCAGAGGTGATCGGACCCAAGAACGCCCCAGTCCAGGTGCATGTGATGGTCGCGACTAGATCGAAAGCTCGGAAGTCTTGCCGACCGTTCCCGAAGGAAATTTTGAACGAATATGCAGTGCAACAGTTAAGGATGGAACGGATCATCAAGGCGCAGGACGAAGAAGAATGGATTATGAACCTGAAGACCTACCTGCGATGGTGAACTGTCCAAGTTGACGAACGATCAAGCAAAAGAGTGCATCAAGATCGTGCATAGCTACGAAGTGGATGATAATGGATTATTGTATTACTGCCGCGATGCCGACCAAGACAGTGCAGACCGGGACCGACTGGCGAAATTAGTGATCCCCGAGTTGCTGCGGCCGTATGTCCTTCATCACTATCACGTGAGTCTAGAAGGGGGACATCAGGGAACATGCAGGAACTATCACAAGATCAGGTCCCACTTCCACTGGAGAGGTCTTTTCCGCAGTGTGCAGAAATATGTGGGCTGTTGCACGGATTGCGAGACCGGAAAGGGTAGACCGGTAATCAAGGGGCGATCTCCCGGAAATATCGAATCTACCTACCCCTTCCAGGTCATAGCGATGGACCACATACCGTCACTGCCTAGATCGACGCGCGGCAACACTGAGCTGCTGATCTGGGTAGACCTGTTCACTGGTCTAGTTATTGCGAAGGCAAGTGCATCTCGGTCTGCGGAGCAGATCGCCCAGAGCTACGAAGAATGTGTGTTCCGAAGATTCGGAGCCAGCGAGGTCATCAGGCACGATCGGGAACCCGGTTTTATGGCCGAGGTGTTCCGGTTCAATAACATGATGGGCAGAAACAGAGTGCGACGATGGCATATCGTCCTCAAGCAAATGGATCGGCGGAACCCATGGTGCAGACCATAACGAGGGCGATCAAGATGTACGTTGCTGACCCAGACCAGCGAGATTGGGACGAGTATGCAGAAAGGCTGGTGTTTGCACTCAACTCGTCGACCGATCGGGTCCGAGGAGAAACGCCTTTTTATCTGACATATGGATGGGACACTCGGTCGACACTGGAAGCTGCGATACCTATCGGTTGCACCCGGACCCGCGATCGCGATGCTCGACGCTGGCGCATGCAGGTCCAGAAACACTACCAGCATTCAAAAGAAGTCGTCAAAGAAAAGCTTCGTCAGGCCACACAAGACCGGGCAGACCGGACCAATGACCAGGTCCGACCCCACGGTATAGAACCAGGGGCGAGGGTATGGCTATACCTAGACCGAGTGAAAGAGGGCTATGCGAAGAAGCTGGCTCACATGTGGCACGGCCCTTTCCGTGTTTCCGAGCTGATTGGTGAGCACGCTGCCCGTCTAGTAACAACGGGTACAGATTACAAGGTCTTCCCGATTGTGCATGTGTCCAAGTGGAAGCTGGTCCGAGAATTTCCGGATCGACCCAAAACTCCCTGTCTGGTAGATGAAGGAAAAAGATTTGATTTCGATGAAGCGTTACTGCCGGAGGACAGCTGGGAACGACCATTAGAGGAAGACGAGTTTGAAGTGGAGAAGTTCTTGGATGTTCGGTCGACCAAGAAGACCAGGTTCGGTCGGACTCACCGAGAGTACCTGGTCCGATGGAAGGACCATGATGAATCAACTTGGGTCGACGAGATCGACTTGAATTGTGGGGCTCTTCTACGAGAGCTCGAACGAGAACGAGTCAGTCGTAATCGCTTCGCAGTGATGCAGACCCATGAAGACCAAGACCAAGACACGCAGTAGCATCGGTCGGTCTAGACCGGTGTGAAGATGTGGAAGGTCCGGAGTTGATGTGAAATTGTGATGAACTGTGACTAATTGGAGTAGAGGAATGACGAATGTGATGACTATTTTTCGTGATGGAGGTGGAACTGTTTATGATAACGTGTTCGGTGCAACTATGGAAAAAGTGGTGAAATTAGTTCAAGTGATTTGATGATCAGACATATGAAGAAGAAATGATGACATGTATTACGAGTTATCTGGTCGACTACCTTCGACTTCACTTGCTATCGCCCCACAGACGGCCGATGACCATCGACGGATGATTATCTACATGAACCTGAAACTGGTTAGCCATGGGTCCTTCCGGTCAAGCTGGACCAAAGCATCCTTGAGTTCCGCGACCGGCTCAGCGCAATCAAGACCGGGGTACCATGTGCCGTCGTCGGCCAGCAGTCTGGTCTTCTCAACGCGACGCCTTGGCATGTCCGCGGCGGAAGGGAGCTGGTATCAACCGCCATGTTCTTCAATAAGGCATACTTGTGAAGCCCGGATGTCCCGGGGAGAACCGAAGGCGCCGGCGTCGCGGATGTCGATACTGGTGAAGCGTCACTTGGCAGACCGGTCTTCTGCTCTGACCCCACTGTTGACGCCACTTGGACGAAACTGTCATGCAAATTCGTTTGTGATTTGGACTGGATGGGTATCATGAACTCGGAATCGCCGGACCCTTCGCTGGAGTCCTCCTCAGACGAGACCCCTGTGTGCTGGATGCGACTTGCAGTACGGCGCGAGGGCTCTCGACTTTCCGAGGGGTTGTAGATGTCGTCCATGTCCGAGTCCGAGTCCATGAGGAACGCCTGTGTCTTGGCTATCTTATGGGACACTGCACGATTCCCCCCGATTCTGGGTCCGCGCGCTTCTTTGATTTTGATGTAATTTCGGGATGCTGAATATCAGCCAATGAGCGACGTCGGTCTTGGTCCTGTTTCAAGCGGTCTTGGTCCTGTTTCAAGCGGTCTTGGTCCTGGTTCAAGCGGTCTTGGTCTTGCCCCGAGGCGACTAAGGTTGCCGATGCGGACCAATCTACGCTGGAGGAAGCAGTCGGACACGGAGGTAGCAAATTCATCAAGCGCTGGCGGCACTGGTCTAGTGCCACCCGACGACGACCCGACCCTTGTCTCCAAGCGTCGGACCTGTCTTGACAGGACCGGACCTTCCCGGTCTGGTCTTGAATCGCAATTTGCAACTCGGCAATTCGTCGCGCGAGGTCGTCTCCTTGCATGCACAGTGAAGTCGCATCAAGCTGTCCGTCCAGCTGCTGCCGTCGAACAAGTGCAATTTGATCCCGGAGATGGGACTGATGAGCCTCCAGACGGGACAGCTCATGGCGCGCGCTTATCAGCTCCTCCAAAATGTGTCGAAGCTGGTCAGCGTGATCGTCAGACTGCCTATCAGCATCGACCAAGGCACCTATTGCCTGGACTATGTTGGGAGAGATGAGAGCTGAAGACAAACGAGGGTCAAGAAGAGTACAAGATGAAGACCAAAGATGCGTACCTCGTGTTGCCTGGTGGGCCACCTGGGTCCTGAGACGCGTGCCCTCTGAGAGCATATCCTGCATCCGCGTGTCGGCTTCAGTATGACACCCTTCCGATGTTTGAAGTGCAGGAGAATTATGTGGGCTGTCAGACCGGGCCGACCGAACAGGTGAAGCAAGGTGTGGCGACTCGGCGAATAGAGTTTATACAAGAACAAGCGTCAAGAGGAAGCATAAGAGGATCGAGTGCAGTGAAGGAAGTACCTGGCGCAGGTGGCAAAGATGTTTGGTCCATGGTGAAGAAGTGTGAGTGACCAAGGTCCAGTTGGTCAAGTGATGGGTGAGTCAGACCGTTATTGTTGTGCGACACGGTCGGACTCAGGGGCGGCTGTGGTGAAGTGTACCACAAATTTGGTCACTTTTGTTCAAGGCAGTTGGTCGAGTTTCCGATTGGTCCAAAGAAGGGGGGATTTTTAGCCTATCAGATTCAAGGAGTATCAAGAACGCAGGTCTTGGGTGAGTCACCTGACATTGGGTATTTTACATAATTTTGTGTGGGTACAATAGGTACCATAGGGAGGTAGTATTATTGGTTAGTTGCGATTATTCCAAGTATAAGTCTTTTGGTTGCGGATTTTCCAAGTTGGAAAAAACCTCTTCTGGTCTTGGTCTACACCGCAGCAAGGGGTCGCCGTTATTCTTTTCACGTACACTAGTCACCTCCGCCCGCCGCGGAGTGTTTGGTGGCAGAGGGTTGAATTATCCCCTCTCGCCTATTATACCCGGTCTGGACGCGCCGCACGCGCACTTTGGCCACCGGAAGTCCCTCGACGGGAGTACGATTTGGCGATCTCGACACTTTGACTCAAGTACGTTTGGAATGTGCTATTCACTGGATTGGTCTTTACGTGGAGATATCGTTTGTGGAGTTTCACGGGCATATTGGGTCTTTACGTGGACATATTGTTTTATTGTAACATTGGTTGGAGTTTAGACCGGTTTTTGGTCTTCTCTCATATTGGTCAGGGGCTAGACCGGTTGATTGGTCTACCCTCTATTATTTCGTATTGGTCAGGTCTAGATCGTTTGGACGATCGACCTATTGGAATCTATCTTTCGGAAGTGTTTCTGGTCTGTACGTACCTGGGGTGAAGAGTTCCGCCCTAGGTACACTTAGCCAGCACGGTCTCATATTCAAGACCGAATCAAATCGATCTGCGATCCCGATCCACCGAGTGTGTAACTAGCCCACTCCAATGGGTACACAAGGTGAGATGGTCTTAAGTGAATCGGACCAAGTGTCTCTGAATGATGACCGGTCGTCTGCCAGCAGCGGACGATCGGACCAGATTTCGAATGGAGGTCCGCGGGGTACCCCCCCCCCGTAAGTTGGAAGGCTGGGAACGATGGTGGTGGTCAGGTTGTCGATACAAATGTATTCTGTTTCGAACTTGACTCCACCACAGAATCAGATGTAGCTACATTTCCCGTTGACTATCCCTTCGAATATCTTCGGTTGTCAAATTTTTCAACAACCATCACGCAATCATGGACAAGTTGACTCAATTACGGCGTGCAAAACGTGAAGGATTTTGAAATTTGCTCTACCAGCTCCAACGCGGTGGGGATCCCTCCAAAACTGCTATGAAACTGTTTTGAAGTCGGAAGAGTTGTTGCAAACATTAAATAATGAACGCGATTTTGTCTCTGATACCGCTGAACAGAAGGAACAGCGTCGCAAAGGCAAGTCGATTGTAACCTCGGACACTTTTAAGCCACTTTTAGAGAAGATACTGGTTTTACTCAAACCGCTTGACGCATTGATAGTCAAGTATCAATCTGATTCCTGCCCTGTCAATGAAGCGTACCCTGACTTTACCAGCATTTCAGTCAAGTATTCAGAAATTGCATCCAAGGGAATCGTCACCGCACAAGAGTGTACCTATTTAGCAGGTATTACGGTTGAACGGTTCAAGTTCATGTATGCAGACGGCCATGGTATGGCATATTTGTTCGACCCTCGGTACCTAGGGGAGGCCTTGAACCACACATTCAAACAAACTGTTCTCCATGCACTCATTAACACCCCAAAGGACAATACTACACCCTTAGATACCGCACGACGTGAAGCAATCTACTTACAATACTCAGAAGTTGTAGTAGATGCACAAAACGACAATCGGGATAATGGGGTGCGTTACCGTATGCTTGTCGAAGGGCGCCAGACAGTCTTGCATACTGGCAGGTTCATGGCAGTTCATGGGCAGTCTTGCAAGAAATTGCACTATGCTTGTTTGCAATTGCAACGTCTAGCGCTGCCTCCGAACGCAACTTCTCAACCTTTGGCTTTGTACACTCAAAATTGCGCAATTTCCTGACAAAAGAACGTGTAGAAAAGCTTGTACACATCAAGAAAACTACCCGGTAGTTGCTGATATTGCGGTTGATGTTGGCAGTGACAACGACTCGAGTTCCGAAAATGATAGCAATTAGTGCAGCTGGACTACTACTAGGATTTGTTTTTTTATTACATACTAGTTTTCCAAACTCTTTTGCAAATAGTATCCTAGTGTGGCCCCTTGAGTCTTATGTAGGATTTGGACATATTTTTCACTCATGTAATTTGGCTTTGCGGTCTGCTCATAATTGCATTGCTCTTCCCTGTCAGGTGGCTGTGTAAATAGTATATACTGCGCATGTAATGGGGTGCCATTACATAATTGATATTCAAGTTATAATATCAGTTTAATTTCAGACGCGTTGTCTGAAATTTAAATAAGAGATTATAAGTTATTATAATCTACGAAGGTAAAGTCGATTCGGTATAAATACCGAATCTTGCAGGTTAACTAATAGTACAGTTAGTTAAAGACTTGATATTATTATATTAATTAGTTAGTTACTATACTATTAGCCTCTAAACCACCCATTAAATAAACACTCTTAATTTTGCGTTCTAAGCAACAAGTGAATATTCATATATTTACTTTTATTATAGGATTAGTTGCTATCAACTAATCCTACCCCTTCTTGTATTGCGCGCTTCCTCGCACAAATACAGTGTAAGCCTGTAACAGGATCAGTCCTGTTACACCTGGTAGCACTTTGTGGTCCGTCTTAACGACCACAGTTCCGTTCTGCTAGATAACTAGTGGAGCGAAGATTAAGAGCCGCTCAGCATCAAGTCGTGAGACATGACGCCTGCCGAGCGAGAGAGAACGCTGAAAGAGGTGAAAAAACACTTCCCTCACTTCTCGTCGCGTAGTAAAGACGCGACGGTGGAAATGGTTCGTTCTATGGGGACCGACATCATTACCTTCCTCCAGAGTAAGTCCCCGGAGGAAGTGATACAGGTGGTGAATCGCTTTAAGATAAACCACCTAGAAAAGCCAGAACGGCCCGCGCCAGAGGCAGCGCGGACCGCAACTGCACCTAAAACGCATAGCGTTGAAGTGGTAAAGGCGCGAGTACCGCCCTTTACCG
>CM047582.1:21023333-21083092 GCA_026184515.1 Peronosclerospora sorghi | reverse complement strand
GGGGGGTGATGTGATGGGGTGCCATTACATAATTGATATTCAAGTTACAATATCACAGTTTAATTTCAGACGCGTTGTCTTAAATTTAAATAATAGATTTTAAGTTATTATAATCTACGAAGGTAAAGTCGATTCGGTATAAATACCGAATCTTGCAGGTTAACTAATAGTACAGTTAGTTAAAGACTTGATATTATTATATTAATTAGTTAGTTACTATACTATTAGCCTCTAAACCACCCATTAAATAAACACTCTTAATTTTGCGTTCTAATCAACAAGTAAATATTTATATATTTACTTTTAGTATAGAATTAGTTGTTATCAACTAATCCTACCCCTTCTTGTATTGCGCGCTTCCTCGCACAAATACAGTGTAAGCCAGTAACAGGATCAGTCATGTTACAGCGCAACTTAGGCTTGAATTAAGGTTTTATTAGGTTAAACCTAAATTCCGGTTTCAAAATTTTTAGGTCTAATTCAGCCTTGCCGGTTAGGGGCGACCCTATTTGTTTCATTTCACATTGGTTGAAATGCTTTTCACTTTGGTTACAAAAGTTATGAAATTTATATCTTACTTCGCTACCCGGATGAAGTGCATTATATGCCTCACCATGTAAAACCTTTAATATGTTATACAAACGCTTATATATTATTGGGCGTATTGAAAGTATTTCTGTACATTATGTTTGCCATGTCGTATCCATCCATTTATGAGATTGCCGATATTCTTTTCAATGAAGACGAATGTATCGAACTTTTGATTGAAAAAGGTGCCTTTTACATGAAATGGACTTGTGAAGAGTACAATAGAAAAATAAAGTACTATCCCAAGCGCTATATATTCAGGTGTACTACAAAGAAATGTTCCAAGCAATGTTCTCTTCGTAAGAACACTTTCATTACAAATACTATTGAGGGCACGTGGAACGGTATTAAGATGGCTATCCCTTAAGAAATCGCACAGCCAGGTCAGTAGACACTCATTTATGGGAATTCATTTGGCGTCGAAAGAATAAGGATAGACTATGGGATGCATTTCTAGAAGCAATAGCAAATATTCATTATGATTAGAACAGTACACTTAATTTAGTATTAAATATGCTCTAGTATACTCTAACACAATAAATTTAGGAAAGCGCTATTTGCCCCCCCCCTAATTTGGCTATTTCACCCCCTAATTTAAACTCAAATATAAACTGACTATTTTAATACGATAATACGATCAAAAGTAAGGATTTTGCACTTCTCGACAAAGCTCAAAAGTTGCATTTAGAGGATCGAATTGTCCCTATCCCGGGCAACCTTGCGCAAACGCTTTTAGGTCTTCCTCGCGATACGTTTAAGGTGTTGGCGACTGAGATCGATGCAATCGTGCACAACGCCGCGGATGTTTACTTGGTTGAGCCTTACGCAGCTTTAAAGAGCGTGAACGTGTTGGGAACGCATGAAGTGTTGCGTCTCGCGGTAACTAATGGATTTGCAAAGACGCGTGTGAAGCCTGTCCATTACATATCAACCGGTGCGGTTTTCCCATCAACGTATTCTGCACCTAAGTTCATGGAGGTTGCTGACTTGAGCAAGGTATCCGATCAACTCGACAACGGGTATGCAAAAAGCAAGTGGGTGTCCGAGCAAATGTGCCACGAAACCGCCCAACGTGGCCTCCCAGTGTCAAGTTTGCGTCCGGGTAACATGTCTCCGTCTTCTTTCACGGGCCGGTGGAATACTAGTTTGACTTCTACTATTTGTTGCTTAAGGGCTGCGTGAATCTGTGATCCGTACCAGATCGTTCCGACTGGTTCTTTGACATGACTCCAGTAGACTACGCAGCGCGAGCCATCGTGCACTTTGCTGCTAGTCGACCAGTAGAGGCACTATGCCAAACTCTGCACATCCAAAAACCCTCTCTACCAGTGAAGAGCGACGTCTTTTCGCGTACTCTACTGCTGCAATAGCCAGCGAGAAGTTGGCAACGACGGCTTTTACGGAATGGAAGCGCAGTCTGCTCCAAGGTGCCACAATAGAGACTGCTCCATTGGAGTTAAAAAACTGGCGGCAGGTATTTACTCGTTCGAAATTTATTTGCAGAGCGACAAGGTGTTTGACTCAATGCTTTCATCGGAGCTGCTCCAAACCGCTAGCATCTCCTACCCAAGTGTTAACAAGGAGCTATTGGTACGTACACTGCGCAGTGGTGAACGCGCTCAGCACCCGCTACGAGTGCTTTGCGGATTCATAGTCAGACTAAGACAATTGTGGTTGCATTCGAGACGTAAAACTGTAAAAAGTTAGAGCGTGTACTCAATTTGAAGTCGTTGCAAACCGAAGATCATGCGGTAGAAGATGTTAGTTTATTTCCATGGCTTGCAAAGTGATGCTGCGATGCACGTCAACCTCCTTCATATGAATTGAGAAAAGCTGCCCATGGGCAAACACGGAGATTCTAGATACGTTCCCACAGATTGAATGCGCTTGAGATTGCTTTTTTACAGTTTGCGAGCGCCCTACGGATCATTTTCACATTTGCTTTCGCCCTTACTTTTGATCGTATTAAAATAGTCAGTTTATACAGTGCTGGCGGATAGTATACTGCCACCCCTTTTTTAATTGTTTTGTCAAACAACTTGCTTTAAATGCATAAATCTAGTCCAATTGAAAGAGCGTGCGAAAAAACTTTGAATGCGGGTCGATTCATGCCATTCAGGAAACTACTTCAGCTTCAATGAAGAAAATCCTGAAGTTGAAACTAACGTGGCGGAAAGTATACTGCCGGAGCGAATAGGTCGTGTTCTACTACGTTTTAAGCGCTCAAACAGCGTTTAATACTGGGTCTTAGCTCCATGAAGCTCTAGTGTAGCGATGCACCTATTCGGCATTGATTTCACCAGCTCTGAGGTGAGTTCCTTGCTGATTGTTTCCCACGACGTCTTGATTGTCTTGACGAGGTCGTTGCGGGTTTGAAACTGCCTTCCTTGGGCGTAAACAGCTCGTAATAGCACCCCCCACAAGTTCTCGATGGGTTTAGGTCCGGTGACTTAGCAGGCAACTCCATATCGGCGACATTTTGCTCCTTGAGAAAGTCTTTGGTGGCGGTTGAGGCGTGAATAGAAGCGTTATCCTGCTGGAATATGCACGATCGACCGCACAATGCATCGATAAATGGCAGTAAATACTCAGACAGCGTATATATCTAGCTCTCGCTGTTTTGGTTACCGCTTAAAACCACCAACTCCTACTTACAAGTAGCGCTGAACGCCGCCCAAACCAGCACACTTCCACCTCCACTTTGACGAGTAGAGTAGGTCTCAGGTTCGCGTCGTAAATCATGCCAATAGCACTGTAAACAGTCTGGTCCATCCAAATTAAACTTTTTTCGTCTGAAAAAACGCAGAGGCCCCACTTGTTCTCGTCTCAGGTCACCTTGTCACGAGCCCATTTGAGACGGGCCTCCTTGTGTCTTTTAGTAAATACTGGAGCTGTTTTTCGCTTCACGTAAGCCATGTTAGGGTCAGCTTGAAGTATCTCGCGGATACGTCGTGCACTTATGGATAGCTGGAGCTCAGTTTTGATCTCGGACGAGCTCAATTTCCCCTTTGTAGCTTCACGGAGAAGCCGGCGGGTAGCAGTAGGCGTCAACTTCTTGGGCCTTCCCGGTCGTTTGGGCTTGTTGTAGCTTTCAGGGTCGGCAAGAAAGGCATGGACAACAGGCCGGGAACGATGTACGTGCTCAGCGACGGATCTATCACTAAATTTGGCCTCTTGAAATGCAATGATACGCTGCTGTTCTTCTTGCGTAAGTTTGGTTCCTCTAGGCATCCTGTTACGAGAAAAACGAAATGAACGGCATTGAATTTGCGTTAGTAGGACTGCTAGTTATCGTTACGAACCTTAGAAATCTCTAAATGGCAAACCAACCTTCATAAGAGAGTAAGTAACGCCTCGGCAGTATACTAACCGCCAACGAATTTGTGGCGAGGAAGCGTTATACTCCTGTCGTGTTGCGAGGACTTGTCGGAATGACATGAATCGAATGACCGTAGCTGTGCTTTCGCACGCGCTTTCGATTGGGCTAGATAGATGTATTTAAAGCAGCTAATTGGACAAAACAATTTAAAAAAACGTGGTGGCAGTATACTATCCGCCAGCACTGTATTTTAGTTTAAATTAGGGGGAGCAAATAGCCAAAACTGGGGGGGGGGGGCAAATAGCGCTTTCCTAAATTTATAAAGGTACGGAGGTGGGGCATATAATGCACTTGAACCCGCTACCCATTATGAAATTTATATTTTACTTCGCTACCTATTTCACATTAGTCGCAAAGCCTTTCATTTTGGACGGGCAAAGGCATAAAAACTTTGCTATGCAACGTCATAGATATCATTCATTGCCAACCAATTCCTAAGGCGACGCAAACACGAGACATTGCACAACGTATAGGGCACCTTTCCAGTGCATTATATTCACTCTGCCGTCCACAGAGGGTGTTGAAACAACTAGTGACCAAGTCCAACACTCTTGGAGGCAACCAGTTTCGATGAATTAACCAGAAAGCCTCAAAATTCTTTGCAAACGTATAAAGCACTAGTTGATTCTCTTCGTCTGTAGTCCTTCCAAGAGCGGAATCTGTTGTCAAATTAAGTTGTCTTACATTTTCGTTTAATTGCGAGCTTAGTGCAATTAAATCCCTTAAAGCGCAACAAAAAGGTGCCATATTCACCATCATATCATTCATAACCATATTAACATCTTTTGCGCAGTGTTGCTCGTGCGCGTGGATGCCCGCCAGTTGGGTAACAGCGTACACCAACGTTAAACAGGCGCGATAAAATTCGCAACGCAATTTTTTCTCTTGTACGTGATAAATTAATGTCTTCCGTGCCTTTTTGCTCTCTTCAAATTTTATTTGAACTGCTTGAGTCGTACAGAAAGTTTTGTCAAAAACCTTCCACTCACGCTCAAAAGGCTTGAGACTCTCAAACTGCAAGTCATGACGGCATTTCTTTAGGGTTTCAAACCATTCCTCTGCAGTATTCTTCAATTGTTGCTCACACATTACAACCGAGTTCTGAAAGTTATTTATATCATCAGAGAATTTCATGCTTATCGTCTCCAATCGAGATATAACCAAGCCCATTGCGAACGACCGATCGTCACTAGAACGCGGACACTGCAATAACCAAGCTCCCCATCGATCCATTAAACCATAAGCCAAGTCCATCGGGTTGCTATTATCATACAGCGTGTCTCGAGTTTTGCAGATCTCGTTGTTGTTTCCCAACTTGTATGGAGCAGTCTGCACAAGTCTCAGCACCTCGCACAGAACCATCACCAAATCTTCGCACGCTCGGTGTCGTCTCTCATGCCCATTGACAAAATCAAGCAAATATCCAAGCTTTTCACACGTTGCTTGGAGTGAGCACGTTATTTTCATTGTCGGTGTAATGCCAAGTTCACGTATTAGTGCTGATACAACCTCGTTGTCATTTCTCAGCGTGGGATTTTTGGCAAGCAGCAATAGTTTATCCACCACCTCTGTGAAGCTTCTCCTTCCTGTTCCCTCCGAATTAGCAATCTCGTTCTCATCGTCGCTAACGATAATTACCTCCGGACAAATTGCCCAGCCATTGTCTTCGCTGGCACCCTTCATGCTTGTTCGTATCCATTTTCGGAGGGTTGAGAGTCACTGCGTCATATGTCACTCTTTCAGGTTAACCGAACCGTCCCGTCGCGGTCCCAAATTGACCGTAAAGCCAGTGGTCTCCTTCTCTCCCCTTTCTCAAAACCTAGAATAACCAAACCCCCTACATTCATTCCTAAAGAAGACATCGCGGTCGCATTACAAGAAGCCGCTAAGTAAAAGAACCAGTTAGTTGGGGTTTTGTTCCCGTTCCTCCTCTCTCTGGCGTGCCTTTCCTTTGCATTCCGATTTGTCGTCAGTCAGACAATCGTACAGTCACTTATTCAAGTACTTGATCGTTTGTGTCTGTACACGTCGTCTGGTGCCCGCCCGTTGCCGCTGAACGTCTCCATTTGTTTTGTCGGGATTCTTTCGCTTTGAGCGGAAACTGAAAAACTCGTACACACATCTCCAACAGTCACTTACTGAAGGTAAAGATTCAATTCTAATAGTAGAGTAGATTAGACGGCGTACGATGAGGCTTATGCAATCGTCGCCATTTCTTGTCACTACTTTGCAACATTCCTGCATCATTACTGTCTCTCGCCCGAAGGGGTTTCTTAGCCAACGTTACTATTCAGTGTGAGAGTAGTAGTGCTCGGTTGACCTATCGTCTAAGCTGATGCTAGGACGGAGCCGAGGGCCTCACGAGTCTACCGATCTTATGATGAAGTAGCGCAGCAAAAGTGATAAAGCAATGGTGGAGAAGAGAGGCAGCAGTGTTGATGCAGGGGTGATGAACATGAAAATGATCGAGATGACTCACTTGTTGCATGTAACGTTATGTAAATTTGTAGAAGATGAACATTGATCTGGAACGAACTAGCTTTACTAGCATGCTGGAAAGCTCCGAGTTTGGTGGAGCGTTGCAAGTCTCGCAGCCATTGATACACTCAGAAATGCAGCCGACGTTTGAACTACAAGATATGATGTCGATGGGAGCACCGCACTTTATGAAGCATCAACCCGTAACACAAGTTTCTGCTCCAACCTCAACACCATTAAAGCTCCCTGCAGATCAATCGGTGAGTCTTAAGTGTCATAGCTACTTACGTACTCGATATCTAACCTGCTGCTCTATGTTGTTATCACATTGCCTCGATCCCAGATCCCTAATGTGCTACAAAATATGATGAGTCGCAGTAACAGCTCCAAAATAACCCCTTCTAACATTGAGGCATCCTTGCTGTCCCTCGTGGATGGTGAGCTTCGCGTGTCTTCAATTTCCAACCTATCGATCTTTCTTAAAGTTTTGCCTCGGTGCAAGACCGAGCCAGAGCAAACGCTAGCGCTCGTGGTACTTCGTGCTACTTCGACGGCAAAGGATACCAAGCTGTCTCGCGCCTGTGCGACTACTTTTGAAAAAGGTGGAGGCCTGCGTCTTGCGCGGACTTGGGTCGACTCTGCTGTGGCCTGGGAACACAATGATTTGCTGGTGTTACTCTTAGAAGTTCTTCAGACATTGCCGTTGCAATTAACTAGTATTACAGAAGCTCGAATCAATGAGCCAATTGTCAAGCTACGGAAAAATGCTCAAGACGAACGCGTTAAGCGCGTAGCGCAGGATCTTCTTAAGTTTTGGCGCGGCAAGTTTACTGAAAAAGAAAAGTCTTCATCGGTTGCCAAAGCAAAGACTCAGGAATCGTCTGGTTTATCGTCATCAGCGACTCCTTCTGCCAAACAAGCGCCTCATTCTACAGCTAGTCTGGGTGCTACTAAGTCTGTGCCATTGAAGCAACCAAAGGTCTTGAAAAAACGTACAATTAAGCGGTTAGAACGACTTCCTTTTGGTGGTGGCGGTGCCGTGTCAAAGTCTAGCGACTTGATTGGAAATCTTATGCAGCGTAAGTCGGCCAAGGATGCCGCCGCTGCTGCAGCTGATGAGGGGAAAAAGAAAATCGATAGTAGCAATGTCAATAGTAGCACCAGTTTGGACAATGACAAGGAAGAACCTCAGTCAAGACAGTCTAGCGCTGCCAGCAAGGATTTGACTAGTGTCGATGACGCGCTATCAATGCCCCTACCGACGATCCAAAGCTTTAAGGCGGCATCAACGTCCGTTGACACGACGAAAGAACGCAAGCGTATACGTTGGGCAGATGAAACTGGTGTCGAACTCGTCAAGGTTAAATTCATTGAGTCTTGGCGAGATCTTGTGCCGTTCGACCCGCAGCACGAGGAACAGTCCTTTAAAGATGCCAAACTTCGCGAGCACGCAAACGAACGACATGCGCTACTCGCGCATCATCAGAAAGTACCAGCAGCTGTTGCAGCTTCTCAATCGCGCGAATGGACCACGCCAGCGTTCATTCGACTACCTGACGCTGTGGCGGCACGGTTGGACAGTGCAACTGTCACTAATGAAATTCATATTCAAGATAGACGTCGTCGCCTTGTAGATGAATATGAAGTCCTGGCAGGTGAAATGCCCATTCCTAGTCCCAAGGAGTGGGAACGTGGGAATGAGCCTCACCGCGGACCACCGCTGGAGATTCCACTCAATGACGTGGTCGGAACCGAACCTGCCATTCACCCTCCCCCAGCGCCAGCTGTCGTGATGGCTCCGCCAACTTCGTCTGGCAGCTATTCTGGAGGATATAGTCAGCCACCTCGAGCATTTGATCAGCGTGGGTTTATCAATCGTAGTGAGCATAACGTTCGTCAAGACCCTGAGACAGATCGCAAGCTGCGGGAAGCCTTAGGTCCACTGCAAGAGAATACGGTCGCACTTTTGCTTGACAATGCGGATGTTGTGCCGCAAGTCCTCGAGGAGGCGCAGCGTCATGGCAATCGTATCTCAGATGCGCGGGTGTTTGAAATTGTGGATCAGTATCGTCGCGGACGCTTTCAGCCGCCACTTAATGTTGGTGGGCCACCACCGCATGCTTTTAATCCTTTTGGTAGTCAGCATCCGCCATATGGCGATCTGGGGTCAGGTGCTTGTTATCCCCCCCAGCCTTATCAGCAGCACTATCCGCCTCAACAACACCCCCGTGGAGGGCCTTTTATGCCTGGAAAGCGTAATGCAGATGCTATGAGCTCCAATGGCATGATGCCGGACGTGCCGCAGCCTCTAAAGCGGCCAACTAAAAAGGCACGTGGTGTGTTATCATGCAGGTATTTTGCTTCACCAATGGGGTGCAAACATGGTGGCAATTGCCACTATGCGCATGTGCAGCCGGCGCAAGGTAACGGCCCTGAGCTTATTTATAATCATAACGGTCCTATGATGGTAGGCCGTGGTGGACCCATGTATAACTCGGCCCCGATGCTGCATGGAGTTCCTAGCCATCACTTGCGTGGAGGACGGTAGTACTGAAGTCAAAATTTTACTAATCTGAAGCCCAATATATCTCAATCCGCGTTATCAAAATGCGTATGATGAATCATTTGCTCTACAGGCTACACTAGGCGCATTGACGCGCCATGTTTTCGACCATGACATCCGTCGCGCGCCCACGCTCACAGGGCCGCACTGGACAAGCTATCAGCGGGTTTTGATAATGATCTTATTAGCTATACACTACTCAAAGGTTCGAAGACATGCAGGCAGTATCGAACGTAGATGCATACAAATGAAATTTATACAAACCATTCCACGTTGGTCGCAATTTGGAAGGCGAAAGGTGTAGACGGGGAGTGGTGGAGGCTACATATCACATATCCAATGTGGAACAGTATATTGCCTTTTGTCCTGATTATTATTCTAATCCGCATTGTTTCAAGACGATAAGCGTCATGACCAAGCGTAAAGAACTACACGTTTGCAGAAAGGTGTTTGCCCCAGGACCGTTCATGGGGGTTCAACCTAGAGCGAAAAAGCTAGCACGGTTACACAGCCTATGCCTTCATCGACGAACCCTTGCGGCTGCTGCGACGCTTAGCGAATTCACTGGCACGACGGTCCTTCTGCTCCTTAACGCGCTGCAGTGCCATAAGGCGAAAAAGGAGCAGGGTTGATCCATACATCCGAACAATCAAAAAGTTAGTGGCAAGCACAGATTAAATATCAGCTACACTGCGTGAAACAAACGCACCTGAGCGTGAAGACGGTTGTACTCAGCAGCCTCGCGCTGCACCTTTTCGCGCTGTTGCACTTTTTTCAGGGCGATCTGGCGCTTGTGGTGGAGCGTACGAGGTGTCACGAGACGCTGGATTTTAGGTGCCTTGTCGTTCTTCTTGCCGGTTTTGGACTCGAACTTGCGCCGGATAACATACTTACGCACATCATCTTCCTTGGTCAAGTTAAACAACTTGCGGATGTTCGAGGCACGCTTGGGACCAAGACGACGTGGGATCTGAACGTCGGTCAACCCAGGAATGTCAGCCTCACCGGCCTTGACGACGACAAGGTTGAGCACAGATAGGTCAGGGCCGACGATGCAGCCGCGCACGGACTTGCGCTTGCGCTCACCCTTGCGACGGGGACGATAGCACGACTTTCCCTTGGAAAGCAGAAGACGAGCACGGCCATTGGAGAGCACACCCTGCTTCATGGGGAAACCCTGCTTGTCATTACCCCCTGACACGCGGAAAATAAATCCCTTGAACTCATCACCAAGAACAGCGCCATCGACTTCTTGCGAGATACGCTTTTCGTAGAACGCGCGGAGTTTGTGCTCGTCATCGACTTCGAGCACTTTCTGGGCACCGGTGAGAGGGTTAGCAATGTTGAGCTTCATGGTAGAGAATCTGCAAGTTGAATGCACGAAAGCTTAATCTCAGCAGGACCACCAGTAATCTCAACTTACGTACCACACAAGACAATAAGGACAATGAAAATGCCCTTCACCACCACCAATAGAACTTACAGGCCAACCAAAAACGAAAATGTGCCTTCAGCTACGCTACATACACCTAAGACCTCGCATCTTGGTAGCTGCTAGGTACGAACCGGTGCAATGTATCGGTACCAGTAGTACCTATAGAAAAGCACTTTTTTAGTATACATTGGTGATGGGAAACCAAGTGAGTGCTGCAGCAACTGACCCTGGGCATGATGCCCAGGAAATGGCGTCAAAAGAATGCCCATTGAAGCGCGATGCCATGAAGATTGAGGAATGTTCCATGCATCGAAATCAGGCGCGATCAGTTGCTGACGTAATGGCGAGTGGCTGTCCCGTTGTTAGAGATGGCAAGGAGGATCAAGAGATTTACAACGTGTATGGTCAACGAATAGATCCTTCTAATATGATGCCGTACAACCCAAATCAAGAACCTAATGAAGAGCAGCACTACCCGCTTCCTCAATACCGCGTGCAGTCTACGATCCCTAAAGGTGGAACTGAAGGCACGTGGCTTTATCCGTCTGAACAAATGTTTTACAATGCACTCAAGCGCAAAAATAAAGGAGAAGATGTGCATGAAGGTGACGTGCGAGCTATTGTATCCATCCACAATAACATGAACGAGCGTGCCTGGGCTCAGGTGGAACACTACGAGCGAGTTTGCCATCCAGATCTTGACGGCTCAAAGTTGCTTAAGTTTTGCGGTCGTCCAGATAAGCTCACGCCCATTGCGTGGATTAAGCGTATGCTTGGGTATGGTACACCGTTTGACCGTCATGACTGGACTGTGTTGCGTAGCGACAATACACAGGTGCGCTATGTGATCGATTACTACTTTAATGACGAGAAATCGGCAGCAGATGAAATACCTGAGCTGCACTCGGCTGACAAAGTCAAGAGTATCTCGATGTATGCTCGTCCTGCAGTTGACTCCATGGGTGCCCTGGTTGATCGAATCAAATACCCCGTCGTAAGCTTGATGAACGGACTGAAAGGTCCTGACGTTACTGCTCGCTCGGCACTCGTAGAGCGTTCTCAGGAAGAAAAGAATACTGTCGAGTCGCTATCCGTGGAAGAAGTAGAGAATACCTTTTCTAAGGTGAAGGACAAGTGCAAGGGCTGCATGCAGGAGATCAAGACGTGTCGCAACGAGAGTCAATGTTCTCAAGCAGCTTTAGCTTTGCAACTCTGCATGGGTCGCATCATCTGTCCTAAAGAAGCAGCTGCGTTTTCCAAAGCCCTTGAAGGTGGTAATGAGACTGCGGTTGAGACAGCGTTTCTCGCAATGAACAGTAGTTTAGAGCAGTTTGAGGCACAAGGAGCAAGCGCGATGCACGAGCTAGCTGTGCGTGAGGCGTTGGGCCAGAAAGCTTGAACAGTTTATCTAAATAGGACAGTCTTTCTTTTGTTCTCCATGGTTTCATGTCCCTCTTGAATTCTATCTGTTGCGCTCTATTTTTTCGGTGGAGTTGCACGTACACAAGGGACACACCAATTTCGGGGCAAAAGGCAACGACCATGTTGTCGTCTGCCAAGTCGATGGACGACAAGGCGGTGCAGATGGCGGCACTGCGCGATCCAAAGCGCATGGCGGCACTCCTAGTGCGCGCGTTTTCGTCGTCCATGGCCGAAGAGGATGATACTCGAGATCGCGCGAGACCGGAGAGTCGCCAGCGTCCAGAAGAAGAGGACGAAGAGGTGGAGGAGACACAGGAAGAATTTCAAGAGCTGGAAACACGAGCAATGGCAGAGCAGAAAGGTTTCAAGCTAGAAACGTCAGGGAATGCAGAGGAGGAGGACGACGACGACGATGCAGAAGAAGAGGAGGAAGAGGAAGAAGAAGAGGAGAATGCAGACAAACCGTTAGATGAAGAAGAGCTGGAAGCCGCGGCGACTGCGTTGGAGACTGCGATGCGGATCGTGAAAGAGTTGCGGCTGAAAATGTTACTAAAAGCGGGGCAACAAATTGATCGACAGCGACAGGATCACGACCATGACATGGAGCAGTGTCCGTTTCCTGTGATTGAAATGACGCCACCGTTTGTGCCTCGCGCTGAGCACGGGACAGTCTTCCGGGAAGCTCCAGGGCAACCAGTCCCAAGCGCACGTATGCGCGGCGATGCCGCATGCAATGGATGCGGCAAATCGTTCCATCCGTTCCATCGCAGTAAAAACTGTGCGGCATGTGGATTTGGATTCTGTCCAAAATGCTCGACCAAAGCCCTCGTGTTGCCGACCTGTTTTGGGTATCGCGATGAAGCCGTGCGCACGTGTAATCTATGTGCACGCTGGTTCCAGAAAGCATTGGATCACTATTTTGACGCCATGGAGCTAACTGCAAGTCAAGAGCTAGAGGAAGTTGGAACTAGCGCTCGTCTGGCCGATGGTCTGAGTGGAGAGAAAGCGCCGATCGTGTTGAACACGTCGAATTTAAGTGACGGAGTGGAGTCGCGTCCTCGCTTGTCTGCCTCGCCTCCTGAAGCCACTCTCACAGATTCGAGCGATGGAATTGTGCTTAAAAATGGAGAAAATGATCCGAGTGACACTACATCCAGTTTGTCCGTCTCCTCATCAAGACAACGTCCGAGACGTTCATCGACCATCTCTGCGCCATCTCCAAACATGAGCAAGACCAAGCCGTGGTTTAGTGGCCACTTACGCGCGATGCATGTGAATGATCGGTTACCACGCAAGAAGAAAGCGAAAGGTGAAATCGAGGGCGATGCCGAAGGCAGCAACCAAACTCCAAACCAGGTCGCCGCGCGAAGACGTTATACAAGTAGCGTTGCATCGGCAATGTCCAAGCCTCGACATTTAAACGATGACAGTGATGACAGATCGGAGGACAAGCAAGAAGAAAGTGCCCGAGATCAAAGTAGTGCCGATAGCGCGACACAACGTGGATCGTTTTCGGTCGACTTGGTCGTCCGAAGCGACAACTTTTTCGATTTTGCGCAGCGCCAAATTCGAGCGCGACGCTCCAAGTTTTCGAGATCTGCTAGCTTTGACCTCACGAATCTTCCGTCGGTCGTATCTCCGGACGCATCGTTACTCTCTCCGACGATTGTACGGCATCATACGTTTGGTGCTGATGAACTTGTGTCGATCAGCAATCGAAGTGCTACCCACAGCAAGTTGTCTAAAAAGGCCTTCGACGACAGCGATATCGTCGATGCATGTTCCCAGCCAGATTCTGCCGAAACGAAGTTGAAAAACGAAGCAAAGCTGGCCGCAGCCGTCTTACGCTTTGCAGTGTACGAAACAGGACGGAAAGAGGGCACAGGGTTTCGCCGAACCTTTGGATTCTCGAGAGCGAACCCATTACTGGATCGGTATACACTCGAACTTGACTGTCGTCAACGGATTGTACGAGCGAAATCAGTGTTTATGCATCGTTTCCGGTCATTCCACTGTGACTCGGTTCAATCGTTTGTCTCTGGCTCATCGGAAGGACTCGCTCGTCTTGTCGTATCAAATCGTGGTCAAGAGAACCAGAAGTTTGAGCTACGGTTTGCCAATGATGACGAACGAGAGCAGTTCAAGCAAGCCATCAATAGCTGTCAATCTGCCAACATGCGAGAATTTGCGTCAAAAGCTGCACAGTCCTCGTCTGCGCGACGGAAGCGTCCCATCTCGTCGTATTCCGACAGTGTGACATCGCAAGAACCGAGTACGACTTTTTCAATCAACTCGGCGACGTCGATTGAGTCAGAGCTGTTACCTTTTCTTGATGCGGGGGCGAATAATGACACGGAGTCTCCATTGCCGCAGTCGATTCATGTGCCACTGTTGCTTGGAGAAGCCGTGGTGAAAGGTACTGAGCTTCTAGCGACTTTGCTCATCGGTCCAGCTAGTGAAACGTATGAAGCGTCTCTCGTTTGGAGACGGTCGCGTGGCAAAGTGGCCGTCACGAATTACCGCGTCATCTTCTTACCTTTCGAAAGTGCCCATGCCCAGTCCCAATCTGGTCGACAAGGTGAGAACATTGCGTATATCCCGCTTTTTGCGATTACCCACGTCCAGCTGCTGTATCCCGGTGGTCGACGGACGAAAACCGGACGCGCGAGCATCACAGGAGCTGCGCACTCGACGTCGATTATCTCAATCAGTTGCAAAGATTTCCGTGTGATGCGGCTCCAACTCGACTCCGTGCCTTCCGTATCGAGTGACCTAGCGCATAAATTACGCGCGACAATTTCAAAACTCGCCGATGCATCTCAGCGGTACTCTATTGTGGAGCAAGATGGTTCAGCGCACGCTGCATCTCCCTTGCTCACGAGCACATTACCAAGCTCAAGGATCAGCAGCGAGATACCACTAGAAGGAGATGGTGATCGTAGTGAAGCGAACAAAGAGTCAGTCGTGCATCCAGCACGGAATGTAGTCGGTGCTGTTTCCCCAGTGTTTCGTGCTTATCGGACGTCAACGCTTCCCCGGGAAGTGAGCGGTTCGTTTGCTTTTTCGTATTTTATTGGAGATATCCCGCCCGATCAGAATGGCTGGAATGTCTTTGTTGATGAGCAAGAATTTAAGCGCCAGATTGGTGGGGATCCCGCTGTGCCCCCATTTTTAAAGGTATGTGTTGTTTTGATCGCATAGCACGATTCTGATTGAACCATGTCCTAACGCGCGTGTTCAGTATTACAAGAATGAGCGAGGCAATATCTGTAGATCCTATCCGTCCAAGTTACTCCTTCCTGCTTCGATGAATTCTACCACTTTGGCAAAAGTAGCGGATTTCCGTGCGAAGAATCGACTTCCCGTTATCACGTACTACCATCGTCGGAATCGATGTGTGCTCACGCGCTCTAGTCAGCCGCTTCTTGGGAGTTTACTGTCTGGGACGTCGAACGTTTCGGATCAATTGCTTTTAGGGGTTTATCGTCGCCTTCCAGATATCATTAAAAACCAATCGCAGGCATCCACATCGTCTCGACCGCTCTATATCTTTGACGCTCGAAAGCCAAAGGCATCGACTGGGAATCGACTGATGGGTAAAGGAGGCGTTGAGACGTCTCAAGATTATCCCGGAGCTGTGATTCATCATTTGAACATTTCAAATATGTATCGAATGCAATCGTCGCTCATGGGACTAATGAAGCTTTTTCTACCTGGTGGGATTGACGACACTGATCGCACATGGTTATCGAGTCTCGAGTCCACGAGGTGGCTGGATCATGTGCGTTTGGTGTTGGATGGCGCGTTGAAGATTGCACGCGTACTGGAACTTGAAGGTGCGTCTGCTCTTGTGCATTGCAGCGATGGGTGGGATCGCACCTCCCAATTGTGTGCTCTGGCGCAATTAATGATTGATCCCTACTACCGAACGATTCGAGGCATGATTTGCTTGATTGAAAAGGATTGGTGTGCGTTTGGACATAAATTCAGCGAACGAACGGGCGGCGATCGCAATCGCGACCCTCAGCGGAACAAATCGTCGCCCATCATGTTACAATTCATCGATGCCGTGTGGCAGATTCAACGGCAATATCCGCGATCGTTTGAATTTAACGAACGCTTTTTGTTGCACGTGGCGAATGCCATGACGTCGGGCCTCTACGGCACCTTTTTGTATGATTCGCGCCTTCAACGAGATATTAACCAAGTGAAGGAGAAAACCGTCTCGGTATGGACCCCAGTGCTCATGATGCCGTCTCTGTACTCGAATCACATGTACGAGATGTACGACGGGGCCATCTGGCCCTGGGTTAGCTGCAAAATGATTCGCTTGTGGGACAATTACTTTTTCCAGTGGCATCCCAAGTTTTACAAGTGTCAATGGGCCTGTAGTTTGGTCCACCATGGCCCCTCGCGATCAGACGTGGACGACACAAGTGGAGAAAGCCACGAGAAAAGCGTCGAAACGGTCGAATTGCCGCGTCGTGGCATACTAAATGGGAGAGAGCCGCCGCCGGCGCTAGATTTACTCGCAGCGTCGATCGCTTCCACGGTTGCGGAAGATGGCGGCGAACAAGGCGTTTCAATGATTAGTGTTTCGTTTGATGAAAAAGGTGTGGACGAGTCCGGTCGAGTTCGAGCTGCCAGTGGAACATTTGGACGAAAGACCTCGATGCGGAACCTCTTCAGCCTTAATCGAACAAGTCGTCAACGAGCACAAAGCGTCGAGAACGGCAGTCAAGAAATCTACTGAAAGCGCGAGACGAGTGAGTGGGGTAGCAAACGCTAGAAAAGACGTATAAGTTAAAGAAAGATGCAGTAATGTTAAACTTATTGACTGAGTGCACGTGGTGTAGTAGTATCCTTGCAGTCTATACAACAGGCAGGACAAGTGTCAATTCTGGCCCGGCCGTCCCACCGAGTCTTGATCCATGAACTCTGGAGATCACATGCGTCTGACCACATGGTGTACTTGGGCACCTCAGTGCTTCGCAATTCGATAAATCGCTCGAGAATCAACGCTTGCTTTTGGAAGTCCGGAAGGTGTCGTTGCGTAGCGCGTCGAGCACTTGGACAGCTTGTTCAAAAGTCTCGGTCACAAATGACGGCGGCGTGTCTCGAAAGAAAACGTACTGTTGAATGGGCGTACGACCGGGTACTCCAGTCTGCACACGCTTTAGACAGGACGCTGAGGTTCGTTTCTGAAGTGCATAATCCGAAAGTGGAGTTGCATCCTCACCGGCACCTATGTCCTTGTAACTTGTTCTCCCTCTTACATTAGAGCTACGAGCTTCTTGAAAGTAATCCTCGACCTGTTCGAAACTGATAGTGCACCGCTCACCAGTAACGCACTCACGTATGTGGAGGGATGTAGACCTGGGACGACCACGACGGGTACCCACTTGGCCATCGAGAGGAGTACCAGGAGCATTTTTGCCGACATCACCCAAGTTGGTCGTGATCACATTCAGGACAGGCTTTCTACTACTACCAGCACCTAATGATTTCATGAGCGTCTTCTTCTCTGCTGACGTTTGCTTATCCTGAATAAACAAAACGCGTGAATCAACGTAACACATGGATCTTTTCACTTCATTCTCATCTTACCTTGGATCCTCGTTGCGCGAGCTTTTCGCTTCGATACGTCGGAGCACGCAAGGACTCGTTGTAACTGCGTCACGGACGTGGATGCAGCCTTACTTTTATGCGAGAAAAGAAATGGTTGACTAAGTGCCTTGATCTCAGTGGTACCGAGAAGCGGCAAAGGCTAGAACGAGCAGCTAAAGTTAGTTCGTACCTACACACGATAGAATGTCATCGAGGAATACCCACTTACTCGTTCTTGATCAAATACTTGAATAATACCATGACAATGTATGAAAAGAAATTCACGCACGAGATGGTGTACGACGATCGCTGCTACCTTTTGACTTTCAGGTTCCGGTTTATTGCGATTTCGCCGCACTTGTGTTGAACCTGACGACTGAATTGGATTGTCGATTATGGCAATGCTTAGGTCACTAATGGTAATCTCATTCGTTTCGGTGCCTCTCGGGTCGACCTTTTTGCAAAGGGCACTGCCATTTCCATCGTCCTTGCTGCCATGCTGGTCCTCTCTCAAAAGTTGCACCTTTCTACTCGGCTTTCTCCGCAGTGATGGGCTGTCCGCCACCATGTCTGACGAGGAAACCTCGACCATATTGTCGACAAAATACGTTTTTTTTCGCGAAACTTCCGCCTTCTCGTAGGTGGACGTGTTCTTTTTTTAATAGTCCAAACATGGTGTCATGTATGTGCATTTTTACACGTAACGGGCACTCAACGCACAGGACGACGTCGTTCCACACACCTAAAATCTACATAGTGCAGCAACGTGACTTCACACCGCTCCTTCTTATCGTATTGATGTCAATACGATAGCGGTGAGAAGTTACGTTGCTGCACTATGTAGATTTAGGTGATCCATCCAATTTTCGCAGACATCTTCTTGTCCTTCAGCTAGGGCAGATAAGGAGGATGGACTGGACATATAGTTTTGCATCGTCGTTGCAGCTGGTCAAGCCCCTGATATAGTTAAGAGCCTCGGCAAACCCATCTCCACTTTAATTCCAGTAAAAAAAATTCCGTTAGCTACTGCTACTAGGTATCAGACCAGCGTACATATTTTCTACGTACTATTATCGTATAGACGAAAGGAAGCAGAGAGCATTAGGTGCGGTCCTGTACTTAGCAGATCCTTACCGGCTGCAGCTGCGGAAATGATTTAGGTGTACATAGCCGCACCTTACGTAGGCTGGACTTTGCAAGAAGAAATGCATAAGCGTAAGTACTATATTACAAGGTATTTAGTGCAAGAGAGCGTCGCCACATCGACGGTTAATTAAATACACGGTACCATAATGAAACCCGTTAACTTGCATTGACGCAGTGAGACTCGTGGTTTATTAGACCTTAACTCTACATGCACTGCCCTACTAGGTACAGTACATGTATCTCAAAAGCTTCTACAGCACATCTTGATCCATTTTCACGCTTAAACCGGCATAATCAACAGAAACGAGACTGAGGTTGGAGCTACAACAGTACACTAGGCTGATCTTGAGGGTAATTATTCCAAGAACAATTCGAATCGAAATTGGAAATGCAAATGTGGAGAGTGCTACAAAAACACCGTGACCAAACCTTCGACTCGACAAGAGTAAGCTCGCAAGGTAAGCTCATTTGGCTCGACGAATATATATCGCGGTCCTTCTCTGTGTTCATAGCATGTAGCCGTGTCTGAAGCCGGAAGTCTGGGTTAGAAACATGGTTCAGCAGATGGTGCACTCGTGTCATCCAATCTGAAAACGACACCTCCAAGACTGAGAACGATCAACATATCCATTTCAGTTTTTAATTTGCCTCGTTTCCCGCAAGCAAGTCGATCATCCCACCAATAATCTGGCCACACAATGGACGCGTGTCTACAGAGATTTGATACGAGCATGGGCTCTACGTCAGCACCGGTCACATCGTCTCTGCTAGTGGACACCTTGACTCCTCGCCGCATCCCTCCTTGGGACAACAAGCGGGACATGTGCAATAACTGCGAGCAAGTGTACCTGAAGACGCTTAGCCAGCACTCGGGATTCTGCTCAGTAGACTGCAAGTCTAACATGATGTACCTCGAGAAAGTGAACTGCTCCATTCGCGCCATGAAAGAAGCGGTGAATGAGCGTCAGCGCTTGGTGAACCAACAGCACATGGTGGAATCCACGGTGCATCAAGAACCGCAACACGTCGAGGTTTATCAGCAACACACGCGGCAAGTGAAGAAGGCTTCCATTAAAGTTGAAGTTGATGAATCCAGTGCCTCGCGCAGTTTGAAATACGCGCAGTCGTTTGCTCAGTTCAATATCGAGTCTCGAGCAATGGATTCCAACAATCTCGAGTGGGCTTTTAGCGCGTTGTATTAAGCAATCGCCGGTCGTATTTGTTGTAACATTAGAGCAACTGTATAGAATATACAAACTTTTATAATACATTTCTTTTACAATAGAAACCTTTCAAATAGTGTCCAAATTCTGTAGCCATGCTGCACTTACAGTAATAACCCATCTGTCAGCACAAAAAACATACCGCAGTACGCAGTCTGTTATATTTTTCGACATGTGCAATACCAGTGTGCTAGAAACAGACATCTTTGAAGCGAAAGAAGCGTGCAATTAACAGCAAGCTGGAATTTGACACATCAGTCTGTCCATTTGTCTCAAGACTCTTTTATTTGAGCACGCTATTTACCTAGCGCTAATGAATATATGAAGTATGCATGTTACGAATTGTGCTGTGCAAGTGACGACCAATGACTGGGAATGTAAAAAGTCTTAGAACAAATGGCGGCAACTTGAAAACGTGAGAGAAGGCATTCATGTGACTTCAGACCTCGAGCCCGCTCTTTAGACTTCAACATCTTAGCTCTCTCGTTTTCTGATGCCGAAATGCAATATAATAAAAAGGACGGGATCACAGCAATAAAGATGAGATGGCAACGGTAACTTTGAACACAAAACATGCAGCAAGCACGACTCAACAATTAAAAAAAACGACCAACCAAGAGACAGTGCTGCACCTGAGTCTACAGACGTGACTACAACTCGCGCATGCTACCCACCCTCAAGCGCGCCTGTCAAATGAATACAGACGATGCAAGGTCCCTCCTGTTTGGTATGGCTCTCTTTCCCGCTTCGGCGAATACTTTAACATCGACGATTCGTGATGCAATGTTCAGCGGACGAGCCACTTGGAACGGCCACATTCGTTTGTGGTCAGGGCGGAAGGATCCTTTAAAAGCCAGACCAGGACCCAGATCTAGTGCTGCGTCACATTACCAGGCTAGGATTTTTTTTCTAATTTCCAAAAGACTTTCTGAAAGCTAAAATTAGGGGTGTATAGTCTAATTACCGATATCAGAGCACACCACTTACTAAGCTTCTTTTAAACTAGGAATTTTCAGGATCTGTTTTGAGTTACTTCAGGTAGTAGGGCGTGATTTAAAACCTCAAATCGCTACCAGTTTTGGAAAGTCTTTACTTACATGGGTGGTCATCGCGAACTTATTGTTGATGACCGAGTAGCTAAATATTGGTCGAACATTGCAACTACTGCCTTCGAATTGGGCCTATTAGTTGGTCAAGTGAGCACCTCAAATGTCGGAGATTTCGTGCTAGCAGTTGTGCCAGTTCCATCAGAATGCGAGAACGGTAAAGCTCCGATTGGAATTAGCGACTTGTCGGTTGAATGGGTGGAACAATTTGCTCAACAGGTGGATCACCTGTTGCCCGGGGGGATCTCTGTGCTCGGACTTTACGTGGTTTCGACTGAGAACATTTCAATACAGGTGCTGCTGGCCTACCTTCGTGCCACTGCAGAAGCGGTGGCGATACCTTCCAGCGTATTTGCGGGTGATGATGTTCATCTTCTGGCGCTCGTTCTCCCCAACGACGAAATTGTATTTCAAACCTTCTACAACGTGACTGATGTCAACAAGGCGCAAATGCTTTCGGCGGGTATTAAAACTTCTACGACTGAAATCAAGTTCAAGCAGTATCGAACGCTGATCGATCTCAATGAAGCGATTCCGTTTGAAAATGGTTCCCTGAACGCAGCAACCACAGCTACGAAGATGGCTGATCAACGCATGAATGAGGTGGAAAATCATCTGAGACCGTTAATCCGCCGAATTGAAGATTCAGTTGCCGTTCTAGGACAAACAAGTAGTACAGAAGCCCAGTATATGAACTTGCTAACGCCTATGCCGAACAAAGTTCATTCGTTTACCGAGAATGTAAGTATTGGAGAGCAATTGAGCTGGCTTAACTCGGTACTGACATTCAATTAGCTGCTTGGTGACATCCGCGGTGCTATTTGTTGCGTCGCATACGTTTCCTATTTTGAACCTAAAGCAAATGAGGTAGCGGCAGAATTTTTGAAACGTGACTTTGTAAAGTCGTTGCTGCTGCGTGTGTCAATGGTACGCGAGAGGTGGGCCGAATGCAATGAAGGTACGCAACTGCGTGAAGATTTGTTGTTTTGTTCTGATCCTCTGATCCGTGTTTTGCGAAGTTGAGTCCAATGCAGTGTTTAAGAAAGGTGGGGTGATTCGTCTTGCCCGCCGAGGCCTTATTCCATGGCATTCTGCAGCCATGTTCAGCCGCCACTTTTCCGCAACAGTACATGTCTTCCCTGACGAAGACGTTGAGCAAGCGGTGAAAATTGCACTTGAGATTCTTGGAAATAACACGCTAAATGGCTCCTCGTGGACTGCATTGGAAATTGGCGATCAACTCGACCTATCCTTTAATCAAACCTCGAGTAGTAGCGAGCTGATGTATTCTATTTACGCTTACACCCTGCTGCCTATTGCTCTAGTTTTCGCTCTTCTTTTCGTTCAATATGCAATGTAAGAAATGTGGCTGCATTAAGTACTTAACAACTTTCTGACTTGATTATTAAAAATGAACACGTCTGCGTACGCGTATTGCGAAAGAGAAACTTGTCTTGTCGACAATATGGTGGAGGTTTCCTCGTCATGGTGGCGGACATCCCGTCACAGCGGAGATAGCCGAGTAAAAAGGTAGAACTTTTGATAGAGTACCAGAATGGAAGCGAGGACGATGGAAATGGCAGTGCCCTTTGCAAAAAGGTCGACCCATTGCCGAGATCCGCAATCCAATCCAGTCGACAGGTTCAGCACACGTACGGCGAAGTCAAATAAAACGAAACATATCATCTCGTGCGCACGTAACTGTCATAAATCATACTACTACTACTTCAATGAGCATATATAGCTTTGAAGTAGTAGTATACTTTTAGCAGTGAATTTGTAAGGTTCCATAAAAGCACCGGAATGGATGTAATGACGCAGCTCTCTCATCAATCGATCTGAGACAAATGCAGCAGAGCACGTCTGGTCTGGCTTTAACTGCACGCATTTCTACATGACCAAAAACCTAATGTGGCCGTTCCAAGTGGCTCGTCCGCTGAACATTGCATCACGAATCGTCGATGTTAAAGTATTCGCCGAAGCGGGAAAGAGAGCCATACCAAACAGGAAGGACCTTGCATCGTCTGTATTCATTTGACAGGCGCGCTTGAGGGTGGGTAGCATGCGCGAGTTGTAGTCACGTCTGTAGACTCAGGTGCAGCACTGTCTCTTGGTTGGCCGTTTTTTTAATTGTCGAGTCGTGCAGGCTGTATTTTTGTGTTCAAAGTTACCGTTGCCATCTCATCTTTATTGTTGTGATCCCGTCCTTTTTATTATATCGCATTTTTTGAGAACGGAGGGCTAATATGCTGAAGTCTAAAGAGCGGGCACAAGGTCTGAAGTCACATGAATGCCTTCTCTAATGTTTTCAAGCTGCCGCCATTTGTTCTAAGGACTATTACATTCCCAGTCACTTGTCGTCACTTGCACAGCACAATTCGTAACATGCATACTTCATATATTCATTAGCGCTAGGTAAATAGCGTGCTCAAATAAAAGAGTCTTGAGACAAATGGACAGACTGATGTGTCAAATTCCAGCTTGCTGTTAATTGCACGCTTCTTTCGCTTCAAAGATGTCTGTTTCTAGCACACTGGTATTGCACATGTCGAAAAATATAACAGACTGCGTACTGCGGTATGTTTTTTGTGCTGACAGATGGGTTATTACTGTAAGTGCAGCATGGCTACAGAATTTGGACACTATTTGAAAGGTTTCTATTGTAAAAGAAATGTATTATAAAAGTTTGTATATTCTATACAGTTGCTCTAATGTTACAACAAATACGACCGGCGATTGCTTAATACAACGCGCTAAAAGCCCACTCGACATTTGAATCCAATGCTCGAGACTCGATATTGAACTGAGCAAACGACTGCGCGTATTTCAAACTGCGCGAGGCACTGGATTCATTAACTTCAACTTTAATGGAAGCCTTCTTCACTTGCCGCGTGTGTTGCTGATAAACCTCGATGTGTTGCGGTTCTTGATGCACCGTGGATTCCACCATGTGCTGTTGGTTCACCAAGCGCTGACGCTCATTCACCGCTTCTTTCATGGCGCGAATGGAGCAGTTCACTTTCTCGAGGTACATCATGTTAGACTTGCAGTCTACTGAGCAGAATCCCGAGTGCTGGCTAAGCGTCTTCAGGTACACTTGCTCGCAGTTGTTGCACATGTCCCGCTTGTTGTCCCAAGGAGGGATGCGGCGAGGAGTCAAAGTATCCACCAGCAAAGACGATGTGACCGGTGCTGACGTAGAGCCCATGCTCGTATCAAATCTCTGCAGACACGCGTCCATTGTGTGGCCAGATTATTGGTGGGATGATCGACTTGCTTGCGGGAAACGAGGCAAATTAAAAACTGAAATGGATATGTAAATCGTTCTCAGTCTTGGAGGTGTCGTTTTCAGATTGGATGACACGAGTGCACCATCTGGTGAACCATGTTTCTAACCCAGACTCCTTCCTGGCTTCAGACACGGCTACATGCTATGAACACCGAGAAGGACCGCGATATGTATTCGTCGAGCCAAATGAGCTTACCTTGCGAGCTTACTCTCGTCGAGTTGAAGGTTTGGTCACGGTGTTTTTGTGGCACTCTCCACATTTGCATTTCCAATTTCGATTCGAATTGTTCTTGGAATAATTACCCTCAAGATCAGCTTAGTGTACTGTTGTAGCTCCAACCTCAGTCTCGTTTCTGTTGATTATGCCGGTTTAAGCGTGAAAATGGATCAAGATGTGCTGTAGAAGCTTTTGAGATACATGTACTCTACCTGTAGGGCAGTGCATGCAGAGTTTAGTTCGAACAAACCACGAGTCTCACTGCGTCAACGCAAGTTTCCGGGCTCCATTGTGGACCGTGTATTTAAATAACCGTCGATGTGGTCGACGCTTTCGTGCACTAAATACTTCATAACTCAGTACTTAAGCTTATGCATTTTTTATATTGCCCAGCTGCTGCTCTCTAAACCTAAATCTTTCAGCAGCTTCAGCTGTGCAGGAGATGTGCCAGCAGAGCATTAAAACCTACCATCTGGACTGCCCCATCCTCTCGTTATTTTTGTCTCTCCGCCTTCCTTTTTTTTGGCTTGTTGTCAATTGCACTGCGGGAGCTCGTGTACACGATAATAGTCAGTAGAAATTCGCTACGTTGGCCTGTCAACGCACAGGACGACCCCTGTGGTAAATTCGGTGGCAATTGTTCTACCTCGATTCCACAGACTAAATCTGCATGACCCCATTGCATAAGTATTAACCAAACTCAGCGTTCCTTCAACATCCCTAGGAAGTGCAGCAATCGCTTTCCTGTCAGAGCATCCTTCACATGTACAGTAATGTGTTTAAAAGCGGAAGCGATGGTGCATTCACCTCGCTCCTTGCAGTACCTTCAACCTTACCAATTTTCGCAGACATCCTCTTGTCCTTCTGCTTTGGCAGGGACAGGACATATAGTCTGGCAACGTCGTTGCACTCTGATACAGTTAAATGCCTCGGCAAACTCATCCCCACTTTATTTCCTGTAAAATTTTCGTTTCATCAGCATTGGATTTGCCGGCCAGTATACTGTATACCGAAGGTCGCCAGAACGCACACTCTATGTCGGCTACGTTATTTGGAATCTACGGTATACAGTATACTAGGCGGACAATAGAATTGTATAAATGAATTAAGCGTTTTTAGCATTTGTTTGTATGGTACTTCATAATACAACTACATACGACACGATTCTATCGGCTCCTCTTGGTCGTCACCGGAACACGCTTAATACATTGCGCTGAACACCCATTCAACATTGCAGCCCTCATGAATCCGGGACTCGAGACCAAACTCAGCATACGTCTTGCACTCCGACTTTACGATATCCTGCGCCAGCGTTTGCTGCTGGTTATGCTCACTGCTCTTTTGCTCTTGCATTGTATTTCTCATGGCACGAATTGCGCGATTGACTGTTTCGAGGTAGGCCATATTAGACTTGCAGTCGATTGAGCAGAAGCCGGGGTGCTTGCTCAACGTTTTGAGGTAGATGTGACCGCAGTTGGCACATTTTTCGCGCTTTTTATCCCAGTGGGCAATGGAGCGGCGCGGTAAGTCACAAGGTTCCTGGATGCTGCGCTTGACAGTTTGATGCATAGGGAGCGAGCGTGGACTACTTGACGCAAGAAGCATAGGCTTCGGCTGTTTGGGTTGCGTAGCCGGAGCAGACTTGGAGGATTTAAAGAACACGTTGCTCGCGAGCTTCTGAAAAAAGGCGTCCATTGCGGTAATTTATTGATGGGACGTTGATGAAGCAAAAGCTGAAGTGAATAGCAATTTGGTCTCTGTCCAAGATGCCAATTGGATCAGTTTGCCCTTTTTGCTAATAGGCTCTACTGTACAGATACATACCAAGATTACCAACACATCCTCCTCCGGCTCGTCTGTCTGTCTATCCATGTTTCTTCTCTTCTCCCCCAAAGGTTTTACAGAGTATATGACACGATTAACTGACGCCGCCATGTTTTTGCTTTAATTTCATGGTAATGGATAACCTTGTGCTCTCTATGTCATCCCACGTCTATTTACCAAACAAAACTGGTACTGATTTGGCCAGCCAAAAACGCGATATGTCGGTGTTATCAATATATGCGTTGGGTGTGCGATAAATCTGTCAACATTCGGATCATGTAGCTGGTAAAAAAGATGCTTCATTGTAGTATCTGTTTTGAAAGAACAGTCTGGCGGCCCATTACCATATACCCATCTCTTTGTACACCTAGACATTTCTTTTTTCGGACGAAGCTAATGCTAAACGTTATTACGTAACGGCTGACGGCTAAATTTTACACGCATTTCAAGAGATCCAGTGAAGTTCTCTGGTCTGGATCTATGCCAAGCTTCGACTATTCAATACCACGCCAGGTACGGAGAATCAGCAGGGGCTGCTGGTTCAAATCAATACTTTGTGCATGCGATGTCGTAAAAGTTTCAGCGCGTTATTGCGCTATATGCGCTCAGGCTGACGGGGGTCGAAGATTTCAACGCGTGGATAAGCGTCATGGCGCTTCGACACCCTGCTGCTATAAGCAACTGCAGCGCAACAGCTGTTGTATCGTGACAAAGCCTCGTGTACCTGAAACGCTACACTACTGTAAAATACTTGTACAAGCAATTCTCTTCGCGAAACGCCCTGAGATGGACAAACTACTAGCTCGTCCTGCACGTACCACGCATGAAGCCATCGAATACATTTAAGGAAGCTGCGAAAACGTCGCTCACCTGTTGAAATTTTTGGAGCCAACGATGGGCTCCGTATGGCCTTAAGGCAGATCCACTATTGCTCTAATAATCAGATACCTGGTGAGACACGGCAATGTTCTTCCTATTTTCCTAAAAGCAGGGAGCAAAATTAGGATGTGAAATGACACTTACGAGAAATGACCCGATCACTTGGCCTCTGAAGATATTCGGCTGTCGCGCAGCAACGTTCTCGTTCCCCTTGTATGGGTGTTCTTTCTCCATGTGCGATTTTTTTTGTCATGTCGAGCTTTTCTTTTGCCCTTATTTGAGAAAAGCGAGCAAAAGTAGACCGATCCTTTCTTGCGTCTAAACAGTTACAAACATGCCAAAAGCTTGAATCACTTCGTTATTGTTCCTTCGCAATCCAGAGTCGAACTCGTTCCTGTCAAAGGCGTGCGTGTATAGCCTTCTGCTGGGATAAACAGCAACGCAACTTCAACTGGTATGTGGATTGCTTACCGGTGCACGTTAAATGGCTACCTTACTCGTGAAAAATGCGTTCCAAAAATCTGCTCATCCTGATTTCAAGCTAGGAGTTTCAGAATCTCTACATAAATGGCTTTGCCTATAACCGACTACTCCACTAATCATTCTTGGCAAGCAAGCAGAGGTTTCGACAATCAAAGACATGTCGACGACACTTGATGTGGGTCATGATTGGAAAGAAAGCGGTCGGACAGGTCTTTGCTTTAATGAGGTAGGCTACGTGTCAGCTAACGCTATGAATACCGGCAATTAAATTACCTACACACTTCTCTGCGCGGGGTTGACTCGCAAACATGTACTCAGAGCTCCCTTCCTCTGATTGACAACCTTGACCTAAGCTCCCAACTCCATCTTTTCTATTTTCTTTCATATTTTTTCACCCTCACCCATCCAGCCTCGGCCGTCATCACGCCAAGACTGCCACGATTACAATACTAGACTTTCGTGGACCCGCTTCCGCGCGATCAGGCTTGTTAGTCTTCACCGTGTCTTTACGTTTGATACTCCCCCTCCTTCAAAAAATGCCAATAATATTGATAGCGTTGCGTGTCTTTATCCCTAGTTACCTGACGGCAGTGTAGTAGCACCGGCGCCTTGGGTAGCCATTTCAGTGGCGTTACTGTCCATATGACCAGGCATGTCACCATACATAGGACCTTGATTCTTCTCTTTCTTGTGCTGCACTTTCAAACGTTTGCGGCCGACCTGAAATCCATTCATTCCCTTGATGGCGGCCTCGGCTGACGGTGCATTATCGTAACTAACGAATCCTAGAGGCAAAATACGTCAGTTTACATGCTCATAACTTTTGTTCTACCGAGCAGTGTATCCTACGGTCGCGTACCAAAGCCCCGGCTTCGTCCCGTTTCTTTCTCTACCATGATGCGAGCGCTAATCACGTTGCCGAACGTAGCGAAGTAATTGAAAAGATCCTGGTTAGTCATGTCATTCGGAATGTGAAAGACAAAAAGATTGCATCCAGGAGGTCCTGCAATCAACAATACATAATACGCAATGTTTCCAATCACGCACACACGAGGAAGCGTGGTGATTTTTGACATTTAGTTCATGCACAATACGCAACCGTATACACAACAAAAACGGAATGCTCCGAATACTAACCTTGGCCACTTTCCGTCGTCTGAATTGGAGGGCCTGGGCCCACAATCTGCGGTGGATAGCCTGATGATAAATATATTCGTGAATTTTAGCGAATTTCGACACTAGAACAGATCTGGTCGCAGGATTGACTTACTATAAGCTTGCGGGAAGGGGTACATATAGCCGCTGCCACCATACGGGGGCGGATATTGCATAGGTTGAGCATATGTCTGCGGATAACCTTCATATGCCGCGGCTACATAATAATACGGAAGAGTTGGTCTATAGAGCCAAGGTCGTCTCACATCCAATAAGGTCTGACGCACCTTGCGGTCCCTGGCCGCCGAGATGTTGATGAGGCTGCTGGAATCCTGCGGCAGTCATTGGCTGCTGTTGCTGGGGTACACCAGTACGAGGCAATTCAGCTTGTGTTGCAGCAGACACAGACAGTTCGGCAGGGCTATAAGAGCGGGGAGAAAGGGGTGTAAATGTGGCATCTAGCTACGTTAAAGAAACTACTATCGACAGACTCACCGCTCCCATGTGGACTCTCCCGTAACGGCGTTATAATAATACTTACGACCATTGGGAGCATTGTGCTCCGACCACTGCGGGGACGAGGACGCTTGAGATTCAACGCCTGTGGTGGGATCCACTTGATCGGCCATGATGGTATGCAAAACACACAAAATGAAAAATACAGTACAGGGGCTACGAGGGCTTTTGCCTGCTTGCGATCTTGCGATCAACTGCGCCGACAAGTAGACGAGAACGTCGATCTGCTTTTCTCTTTGGTAGGATGGTGGAGGGCGAGGGGGGAAGGTGGCACTGAAATGAAGTATGACACTCAAATGGGAGGACATCTTCACCAATCAGTATAGTGGATACGAATTAGAACCAAACAGCGTGTTGATGACTGCAATATTTGCGTCAGCTTCGGCTTTTTATTCTGGCGTCTTTTTGTCGCTCTCTGAATAATGTTATGTGGACCACTTATAACATGAAATGATATTTTCCTGCTTCTTTGTAGTGTTCAGTGGGTGAACTTCCTTTGGGTGCGGTAACCCGACGATGAAGATTAGGAGTATCTGCAAAAGCATCCTTAGCTCAGTCCTGATCATGTGCTCTTCATATCACTCCCACTCAGTTGATAAGATCGGGAGACCATCGATTGACAAGACTCGCAGATGATGGTTTGGATGTGCCCTGCATCGCCACGGATCCAGATGTTGGGGATTAAAAGATGAGCGAGGAGGAGAAAGAAGAAGAATAGATGTTGATTCCTCTCTCCTAGATCTAGTGATAACGATATCGGTGGCGAAATGCTGATCACTCGTCTTTGACGTCATCTTCTCAAGTCGTTGATTTTTTTTCCCACGTCGAAAAAAACTTTTGGCCAAGATCGAGATCTCTACCTTTGTGATCTGGATGTCCCGTCAGCTGTGTGTCTTGTGGTTCATCTGACGCATGTTCTATCTCCGGGATGGATTTCTGAATCTTCACTCCATCGGTAAAGGCTTTTTCCCTGTCGGAGTGACGATCTGATTTAGTCGTGGGAGAAGCGGTCGCCGATCTGGTGTAATTCTATCCCTGGAAGATCTTGAAGACGACTAAGCCCGTGCTGGGCCTTAAGGACCCATGGTTTACTTAGTTCTAGAAGCACCTCTCCAAGTTTGCGCAGACGCACACCCAAGCGCATTTTTTCCACTATCTCACGATTCCCTCAAGATAATAAGAAGGCCGACTCTGATTTAGTCTGGTATCAGCAGATCGAAAGCAATGACGTAGTCGGGCTGGTGAATACACATCTGATACGCAGCACAACTTTCGTGCACCACTGGCGCGGATGGAAAAAAATGAAAAAACATATATTAGTTGTTTGTATACAAAATACACCAAAAGTCTGTAACCAACGCAGCTACCGCGTGATACTTCAACATTCTCAACAATTTTTCTATGGTGGTATGTTCTGGTGGATATTCACATAGGCAAGGATGACTTGGATATATTCCTCTACTGTAGATCGGGTCCGCCACCGGGTCGAGAAAAAAGGGTTGCTGCATGATGGTATCCAGAGTATGAATACCGATTATTCGTCGGCTTGTTGCAAGAAGCATTAGTTCACGTCGATCAGCACGGAAGATCAAGCCAATAAGAACCCGATCCATATGTTGATCATCTGTTGAACTTGCCTTAGAGACGCCCTAGGTGGTGATGATCTGGACAAATCCGATATCAGTCGTTCGCCGACCCGCTATGATCAACTTTGAATCCAAATCTGCCGTCAGCGGTATCATCATGATTGTCTATCAAGACTGTTGCCTTGTTGCGATCAACTTCAAAACTTCGTGAATTTCCTGATGGGACGTTATTCAGGCGGTAATCGCTCCAAAAAGCTTTTTTCATCCTTGTTAGATTTGATCAGGACGTGAGTTGGGCTACTCACTTTCCAATCTTAGCACATTTCGTTTCGGCGAAGGGTTAGCACGACCACGTGGATCTGCTAGAGAACACACGAATGGGTCTTCCCACTTAAAGTGTATAAGAAACATCCACCATCCGTAACAGATCCGGGACGCCTTATCTGCATCTTCATAGTTCAGCTCGTTTGGTTTTCTGGGTACAACTGTTTGGTGAAAGTCTCAAGATATCACACGCTTTCGAGGTGCCCACCTAAGCAGCTGGAGCCTTTTTTTGCTGGCATAAAATACAATGTCCGGCATGCAAGATTGGGGAAGGAATCATTATGGTCCTGGGCATTCTGAACGCCATTCTGCCCCGTCTTATACCTTGTCTCTCTTCGCCATTCGTCTGGTCGCCTTCTGTTAACTGATCGCGTGGCTCCTGTTAGTTACTCAAATGGAAATCAATCCCTCGTAGATCGTGCAGCACGGCTGCATATACTGCAAAAGTTTCCTCAATAAAATCGACTGTATTAATTTAGAGTTTCCAGGTGTTGATAATGCTCGTCGTCCATCTGGTCGTACGTACTTCGTCACGCAGGTTCCAGGTACCACGTACTACTGTGTGATGTTCCAATACAATCGAATAGGGCTAACAATTAGCGTAACAGTGAATAATCAAACTCCAAACGTAATCCAATTTTCCACTGTCCTTTAGCGACTTAAGCGTAAAGACCAGCATCTCAAATCAACCAACGTAAAACAAGAGAATCCAATGCGTAACAATCACTCCTGCTGCCACTGCAGTGTAATAGGTATCCACGTAAAGTAACTCCAAACAAGACGCGCATAGTTGCGCGCTTGTTAACCACTCGTTATAAATCCACACGTAAGTTAATAAACAAAGGGCGTGACTGGGTACACCCCCCCCCTCCCTTTTATGTGAGGGTTGTCTAGGCTGTCCCTATGTGTATCTAGAGTAATTACATAAAGGGAAATTTTGCGGAGCAGTAAAAATTAAAGTGTGATAGTTTGCCCAGTGTGACCCCTATGGAAAACGTAAACCAGTATCAGATGTTCATGCAATCAAGTTTTTAGGTGGTTTTTCGGGATATTGCGAGATGATTGACGAGGATACAGGTAAACTGTTTCGCACCATGCAGCTTAATTGTTATGTGTGACGTTTTCATGCGCGGATGCCTTTGACTTTTTGCTAAATTCAGACTTATGGGTCAAAGTATCTACAGAATGCATTAGCTCACAAGATGACAGATCCCGCGACGCTTTCAGGAAACAGTGGCAGTGGGAATGGAATCGTTATGGTCGTATAGCAGAGACTTCTGACAAGTGTTTTTTCTCATATATTAGCGTCTTGCGATCCTATAATTGTGTGCTATCCTGTACAGAGCCAACGTTTCTGTTTGAATGTATGAAGTGGGCGCCGTTTTTGCCGGACTCCCGCCACCCTGAAAAGATACATTCAGCGCAAATCATTACTTGGCAGCTCGTGGATCTTCCTTCATTGATATGTTAGAACAAGAAAGCGGTATTAACTGGAGAAAGGCTGCTGTAACACCTGAATGCTTAATTTGCTTGCGCGTCACCGGCCAAGTTTCGACAAAATTTGGTTTTGGTTCACGGCGACAAGATCTTTCTAGACTGGCGTGAATTAACGCAGACACCCTTCCACATGGTCCCATTTCTGCCTCTACGAGTGCGGGACGCTAAAGAAACAGTTCAGCGGGATGACCTTGGTCCAGTTCGTCTTCTATGTCCTCGTGTTATTTCTTCACAGAAACTGGATGTTAACATGAAGAACAAGATACATGGTCCCATCTGCAAGCATTTAAGTGGGAACAGAAATTTTCAAACGGCAATATGGGAAGTCTCGTGTTTCCATCGCAACTCAACGCATAATGAGCTACAAGGACATCAAGCAGAAATACCAAATCCGAGCGGCAATGTGTTTAAGGATATTGAGTGCTGCTGTTACATCTGAACAAATTTGCGAGCTATTTTGATATGACCAACCACCTGCCATTTGCAGAGATTATCGACTATGGCACGAGACTGTTGATCTGATTGCTCAGGCACAAGGCTGCACGAACAATTAGATGCAATTTATAGACAATGTATCTTCATGTACTAGTAGACATTAATCAAACTCATTACATGTTAACGAAGATCTGACGTACTTTACATTCTCAGGCAGATTATGCTCGACTATTGCAGTATGGGCAATGCGATGGTCTTGAATTAATCAGAGGGAAATTTTGCGTACACTCCTCGTTTGGTTAGGGACACTCCATAAATTGTACTTCTTTTATTGGCCCATCGAAAGAAGGAGTGTCCCTAACAATAGTGGGTTTCAAACTTAGCCAATTTGAGTCGTATTTGGGTGAAATACGTCAATGGAAATACGATACACCACCTCTGGACGTAGTGTATTTCCAAAATGCGATCGTATTTCACTCACAAATACGACACGGGGCATTTCCACACCCCAAAACCTTATCCCTATCTTCGTTCACGCCTTCTGCCCTCCCACTTCCTTTTGCTTCCTTTAAGAGTTCTTCCTGTCTCCCCTATTAATACTAGTTATTTATTCACAGACGACTCTTTCAACCTAGCCGCTAAGAATGCCCTTCACGTCTGAAAGACAAGCTTTGCTTTCTGATCTTCAGAAGCTATGCGCGTTCGCGTTTCTCGACGACGACGAGGAGCTCCTTGAAGACGCCGGAAATTTGATCACGCTGCTTTGCGCCTCCCGATATCTCAACGAGCGGGAAACGCGTTATAGATCCCAGGATTTCGTCCTCAACCACTATATGACGCTGCCTGAGCCCGAGTTTCGGCAAATCACGCGCACGTCCCGAGTGGGCTTCATCTCGCTTCTGAGGTTGATCGAAGACAACCCGATCTTCTACAATAATTTTGCTTGCCCGCAGACCTCACCTACCTGGCAGTTGGCGGTTGCACTGGCACGACTCGGCCAAAACGGTAATGGCGAGAGCATTGGACAAATCCAGAGGATATTCGGAATTGGCGCTGGCACCGTCTGCCTTTTTACCAAAAGGGTCATTGAAGCACTCCTCGTGCACAGAAGGCAGTGGTTGACGTGGCCCTCAGCCGAGCGGCGCTCTGAGATCAGTAGAGTTCTCCGAAAAGAGGGATTTCCTGGCTGCGTCGGTTTTGTCGACGGTACGACCATCCCTCTGGCGCAGCGCCCTGCACTAGACGCGGAAACGTATTGGGATCGCAAAAAAGGGTGAGATACTCTCGTCTCCACGGTCCGTTGCTCTAAACCATATTTCCGACCTACTACCAGGTATTCCGTAGCCATGCAGGTCGTTTGTGATAATGACCGACGGATCACGGCCATAGGCTGCCCTGGTTCTTGCGCGGACTCCACTGTATACAAGAAAATGGCCATATGCAGATCTCCCGACAGGTTTTTAGCTCCTGGCGAGTATCTGCTTACGGACTCGGCATATTATTCGCTGTCCCTCACAGTAATACCGGCGTATAAATCCCCCGCTTCAAACTTGAAAGAAAACGCAGAATTCAACTTCTGCCTTGCCAAGTCGCGTGTGCGAAACGAGCATACGATCGGCATCCTCAAGTCCCGTTGGGCGTCACTTCGAGAAATGCGAATTCAGATCCGGTGCGCCAAAGATATGCAGGCCTTGGTACAGTGTACCACAGCTTGTGTTGTCCTGCACAATATGCTTGCGCGTATTGGTGATGAGTGGGCTGACAGATATGAGGAGGAGGACAGCGCCGACGTAGGACCGCAGGAGGGCGGGATCGGAGGAAGTGCGGACGCTCAACAATTGCGGGATGATATAAAGCGCACCGTTCTAGAAATAAATTATACTCGCGGCGCTCTGCCGTTAACAAGCTAATAATGAAACTTCTAGTCTTTGGTCTGAATTAGGTCAAGGAATTTAATTCTCTTTTTTAACGAGAGTATGCGCTCTAAAGCTGTAGTCTCTATTCTAAATTAGGTCGAGAAACTTTTTGATCTCTTCTAAGGAGAGTCCACGCTCTAAAGAAGTCACGACAAGCGCCGTGCGTTTATTCTTTTCCTGGGCGGCCAATTCTTCTTTCCTGGCGGCCATTTCCTTATCCAACTTCTCGCGCTCCCACTGGAGCCTTGCCGCTTCGATCCTCTCCTGGACTGCAAAGGATTAAACCGTAGCTTAGTTTATCGTTTTGAACGGTTTAGTTCCAGTCGTCTCGCTTCTATGCTTACCTTTTTTGACTTCTCACTTGCTGCCTCCTTGAACGCCAGTGCAAAAGCGTTACGGTTGGCACCTTAGAGGTACCAGCATTTAGCGATGGAGGATCCTTGCGGGCGTCCTTCTTCCGTCGTACGCGTCGATCCATGGGATCGGGACGCAGGCGGGGGAGTAGCGACGTTGGGCGTACGCGAATCGGTTGACTCCGGAGCTTTCCGTTTCTGAAACCGGCGACTAACATGAAGCTCATCCTCCTCCCGTCGGACGAAGACGAGGTGAGTGGGGCAGGAAGCTCGGGAAATTCAGCGCTGTAATAGTCGTTGTCGTCAAAGACGGTCCACCTAGAGGAGTCGTTCTCCTGCGCGAGCAAGTCTTCGTCGTCGGCATTGTCCGGCAATGTCGTGTTGTCGACAGATATGGGTCGATCGAGTTCGGCACCGTTGTTCAGGTTTGCATCAGCGGGAACACGGCTTTCACTTTCGTCGTCGCTGCCGGCAACGAGATCTGAATCGAAGGTAGCTAGCGGGGTGGCATTGTCTTTTTCTCCAAAGAGGGCGTCCATTCTGTCGTACCACGGACACATGTTATTGAGCTTCTGGGAGAGACTGTGGATCCCCTTCTTCTCATCGTCCGAATTGATGCCAGCCCCGGTGGAATTTTCGTAGTCCTTCGCCTTGGTGTAGCGCCTCTTGTACGTTTGTAAGCGATCCCGCATCGCGTTTGCAGTCAACGAAAGACGCCCTTTGCTCGCTTTGGTGATATATTCTGCCATGGTGGCAAAGCCGTCCTTCTTTGTAGTAATTTTACCGACAGTGGTCTTTATCGCCGAACCGAAGCACTTCTCGAAATTGGGGGTATGCTCAAGACACGATACTACGTAATGGAGATCATCGTTAGTCAGATGCATCTTTTTCGAGCGGTTCTTATTCAGCGAGAACGCGGTAGCCATTGTTGAAAACGCCAAATTGTAATAATCTCGCCTCGTTTTCTCTTATACGTGGCTCCGGATGGACTATAAGTCTTGCTTATTTCACGATATGGAAGTTATAACTAGCTACTACTATGAGTTCGGGGACTATTCTGGTGAGGTTTCATTCTAAATTCATCCTACCAGACCGGTATTTATGTTTTCCGAATCCCTTGCTAAGTCGAATTATCTCCGAGTTGATTAAACACTCTCACAGCCAATAATCAGGGTACACACAGATTAATAAAACTAAAAGAATGTAACTTGTGGACGTGCCGTAAATTGAACCGGCGCTCATTAATATTACTCAAATATTTGACGCCTTAGGATGATTCCACCTGGTTATTGATGGATGCTTATTTTATCCTGATATTATATAATCTTGAATTCATGACCGCGAAGGGGATTTAGAGATAGTTTTGGAGAAGTAGTGTTTCTACGTAAGCACAGAGTGCACTTAGCTCGTAGCTGTAACACAAACGTGCAATCTATTCGGATTTGAAGTCGTTCTATCATATGCATAAGCCGAGGCTGCCACTATGTACGTACAGGAAAACGCGTTTGCCAAATATGTGTAGCGGCAGAGCATTCAGGCGAGATGCTTCTGAGGGAGCTTGTGTGGTTGGTCGATAGACGGGGCGAAGGCAAGTGAGTGTGGTGTGCGAAAGTGTGTGTCAAAAAGGGAGATCGGAAATACGACGAATTCGCGGAGGGAAATACGACAGGTGTGTCAGGTTTGAAAAGGGGTATTTCTGATCGTGAATTCGTCGTATTTGGTTGTCGTATTTCGGGTGAAATACCGTCGTATTTGTTGTTGCGCCAAAATCAAGTTTGAAACCCCCTAATATGTGGAGTGTCCCTAACCAAATGAGGAGTGTCGGCAAAATCTCCCTTTATGTAATTACTCTATATACACATAGGGAGAGCCTACACACCCCTCACATAAAAGGGAGGGGGGGTGTACCCAATCACGCCCTAAACAAATTCGGAAGTGATTTATTAGAATTAAGTTTACACCTAAAACTAATAATATGCAAATACACCATGTTTTGTAACTAACCTAAAGTTATGTACAATACATCACCTTTTCACCTAAAAGTCGCTTGAAAGCAAAAATGGCGACGCGAGATGCTGCGCAAAAAGCGCGCACTTCCAACACTCCTTCTCGACTTTCCGGTGAAAGCCAATTACTCCATCGCAATCGCTGCTAGTCCTAGACCCTCCTGCGCACGTATCAGCTTCTCAGCATTCAGTGGCTTCGTAAAAACGTCAGCTAAATTTTCGTCGGTAGGCCGATAGCTTGTCGTGATCACGCCATCTTTAAACTTCGAGAGTAAAAACTTCACTCGAACATCCATGTGTTTAGTCTTGGACGTCTTCCCATCTCCTTCCAACATCTTAATTGCTGCCTGGTTGTCGCAAGACAACTTCATCGCCAAAGAAACCTTTAATTACACTTCACTCGACATTTCCTTGAAACCTGTGAGCTCGCATAGAGCTACCGATGCTGCGTAAATTTCGACTTCCATTGTCGAAAGCGAAACACAATACTGTCGCTTGCATATCCAGTGCACAATGCACCCTTCCATGAAAAATACACCACCACTTCTAGACTTCCGGTCTTCTTTCGAGCCGGCGAAATCCGCATCGCAATAACCTTCAATATTAATTTCGTCATTCTTTTTGGACTTCTCATTTTCCTCTGTCTCCAAACGTAACTTCATGCTTGCCGTCCCCTTGAGGAATCGTAGGATCCTCTTCGCCGTCATCCAATCCAGTTTCGAGGGCTCATGATCCCTGCGCGTGGCCTTGTGCACTGCATACGCAATGTATGGCATTGAACAGCGCGCGATCCACAACAAACTTCCGGTTAGAGACTGCAAATTATTGATTGTCGGTGATCCATCCTTTCCACAACTTGTTAACATGTCTTGGTCCTTCAAATTCTGATCTTCGAATTCGTCTCCGATGGGTGCCTTCACCGCGTTTGCTTCCTCCATGCCATATACCTTGAGGTCCTTGATCATTACTTATTGGTCCAGAAAGTAACCGCGATCTTCTTGATATTCCACTCGCATCCCTAAACGTTTCGTCACTTCACCCAAATTTTTAATTTCCAGATCCTTGAACTCCTCGAAAAAAAATTCCACATGTTCTTGTTTCGTGGCCGTGACCAATAGGTCATCCACGTAAGCTCCTACCACTACAGTTTTGCCACGAGCTTTCTTGAAATACAGACAACCGTCTGTGAAACTCTGTTCGTATCCTTGGCTCAGTAGCTTGGAACGCAGGAGGTGGTTCCATTTCCTCCCTGCCTACTTCAAACCGTAAAGCGTTTTCTTCAATTTTAAGACCACGTCATTCGAATTTTCAACTTTCCTTGACTTTTTCCGGTTCGACCTTCATTCCGCTAGGGGTGAACAAATATATCTCATGTTCGTCCTCCAACGCCTTCACATAAGTGTTGGGGATATCCCCGTGTGTAACAGGACTGATCCTGTTACAGGCTTACACTGTAATTTCGAGGAAGCGCGCAACGCAATAGGGCAGGATTAGTTGATAACAACTAATCCTATACTAAAAGTAAATGTATAAATATTTACTTATGGGTTAGAACGCAAAATTAAGAGTGTTTATTTAATGGGTGGTTAAGAGGCTAAAAGTATAGTAACTACCTAATTAATATAATAATATCAAGTATTCAACAAACTGTACTATTAGTTAACCTGCAAGATTCGGTATTTATACCGAATCGACTTTCCCTTCGTAGATTATAACAACTTATAATCTCTTATTTAAATTTCAGACAACGCGTCTGAAATTTAACTGTGATATTCTAACTTGAATATCAATTATGTAATGGCACCCCATTACATCACCCCCCACTTAAGGTGGTTGGCCAATAATAATTCTTATTTTGGCCAATCATGGGTGGAACTTGTTGGTCGTTCTCATTTACCAACTGATTGACCATCGACTTTATGGTCAAAGCACGCGGCGGCGCTCTAAAGAGCGCTGCTGAAAACATTGAAGGAGCTTCTTCCTCCGCCTCAGCACTAGGTGCTGAGGTGTTGAGTGACAACAGTGACGCTGCATTAGCAGCGTCAACTACGCAAAGGTCGGAAGACGTACCGTCTTCGACCACAGATGTTGCTAAGGCGGCATCTGACAAGAAACAGGGAGATGTTGCTAATGCAACATCTCGCACGATGGCAACTTCCGAATGGCATGTTGCCAAGAGAGCCATGTTCGGGAGTTCTGCCTCCGAACAAAGTGATGGGGGTACAGCTGTCCCCACGAAAGGATCTAGAGAGTCGAAACTCGCTAGGTGCTCATCGCCTAACAGCGATGATGACTCTGGTGTCGCTATCTGCTATGACAGTGACAATGATGATCACAGGTGGTTGCGGGAACGCAGATCCCCACCTGGACCAAGTACTTCTCCACGTCGGGGTGATTTAACCCCAGCGCGTGGTGTTGAAGAAGGCGGTGTTCCGCCTGCTAAAAGAGCTCGAACAGAAGCGGCGCCTGCCGCTTCTAAAGCGTATCATCGTACGGAACCACATGTTCCGTACAGAGTGGGGTTTTGGACCCCTGGCTGGGCTATTGACCCCAACAGTGGCGGTCACCGTAAACGGGACTGCCAGTATGTGTTGCTCGATATCAACGTGCTGGATGACTGCGAAGACATCCAGTCACGTCGATTCGATCGAAGTACAGACGATAGACGTCTGTACTTTATTGACCTCTTTTTCCAGGTTCGATATTATTCGAGCCGGAAAGGGTCAAGGAAGAACAGGGACGGTAAAGACGCCCTGACTCAGAGTTGGAATGATTTTGTTGACAACTACAACAAAAGCCCAGATAATTACGTGAATAAAGTTCACGTAGTGCGCGAGCGCTTTTTTTTAAAGCACTCACGAACAGGCAAAATAGAATACATCCATTTTGCTTGCATCAAAGAAGGGTTAAAGTGTGGTGTCCCTTCTCACCTTGTTTGCCCGCGGTGTACGCAGGGCTATCCTCGTCTGTCAGAGGAGGAGTTGCGGGGGTACGGTGGTTTTTCCGTACCCGCCGAAATTCAGGGTTTAATTGATACCCTGAATGCATCAACACCTACTGTTGATGCTACTTCGCATTATGAGTTTGAGACTTCTTCTCAAATTTAGTCAAAAGGTCTGGGGCGTCGGCCCTCAGAACCTCAATCGACTCCCAAGAGTCGAACTCTTGGGGATATCCCAGCCAGCGTACCAAGTATTCGGTCCTCTGCCCCTTCTTCGAAAGCACCGAGCGCTTCGAGATCAAGCGCTCGAGGATATATCGCTTGTTCCCCTGATTATCAATCAGGGGCGGCGGAGGTTGAGAATTCCCTCGCCGTTGTTGTTGCGGAGCATGGTTCTTTGCTCCGCAAGCTCGAGGAGGGTTATTCCTCCTTGAGCAGCGATATGTCTCACTGTGTGAAGACATATCGGTCTCTTCGCGAGGATGTCCGCGACATCCTCGGGGCGCACACTGCCCTCCAGCAGAAGAATGATCTTCTGTACATTGAGCTTTCCCGCTATAAGGGAGATCTCGATCGGCGCACGGCCGATCTTGAGCAGTCGAAGGCGGAGGTAACGACTCTCCGCTCTGCTCATCAACGGCTGGAATCCGATTACAAGTCTCTCTTGGGAGACTTGGAGAATCACGGTATCTTCCGTGGTTCTGCGTCTCGTCGTAAGACGAAGACGAGTGATACGGCTTGAGCCGTCCAACATAGAATGTTGGGTGAAGCCGCATTGCTGTGGGAATGTCTAAGGTATAGGCATTCCCCCGAATCTCTTGGACCTTGAAAGGTCCAATGTACTTAGGAATCAACTTCCGTGTAGGGAAGTTGCTTATTGCATGTGTAGGCAAATTGGTAGTACTTAATAATACCAATTCACATTTCAGAAAGGAGTTTTTGTTCTTCCTTCCTTGTTTGTCTGCATTTTGCTTCTGCTTATCAAAAGCAGAGGCAAGTGCATCTTTTGTAACGGGGTTACATTCGGGTAACACTGAGTGTTGGTGTACATGAGTACACCACGGTTGAGGCCAGTTTGAAAGGTTTCGAACCTTTGGTTATTTTAACCAATCAGGGCATGGGCCCTTGGTGTGGTGGTGTGTCAGCCATCCACGTGTCAGTACACAGGTGTGTACACTACATTTTAGCTAGGTACGAATTAAGAATATTCTACTTAGTGTTACATATAGTTTATATTAGTTTAAATAATTACATATTAAATATATTCAGTTTTACTTTCACTCCTTAGTACAGACGCACGACCTCGACCGGTCGTGCGTGTAGTGAGTGCCGTAGCGTAAGGGGAGCCCCCCCTTATCTACACCCTTTGTAAGGGATCCTTGCCGTTAAGGTACTAGCAAAGACTACAGTAAACTAACCCGGGAATCTTGTCCCCGAGTAGGAGAGCTCTCTCCTACTAATCCCTTAATAAGGGCGTATCGGCTAAGTAGCGGCGAACGCCGCTTTAAGGAAAGCCTTCCTCTGTGCGCTAGCCGCACCGTGCGTATACGCACCGGATACATCTGGTAACACTTGTAGTCAATCCAACACCTGTGTTGGTAGACTAGACATCCTCTGCAAAGGATGAATCAGGACGATTGGGATAGTTTGACCCTCGTCCAACAGGAAGCCTTTAAAAGGCTGTTACCCTTAACGGGGGAAGAAGGTATGAAGCTTTTAGTGGAGCAGGGCCTTGAAGCCGTAAAGGCAAGGGTGAATGCCCTCATCGCTCATGAGGCGAGTTGTGGTGGAGGTCATTCCACGGGGGTGCGCCCTCCATTATCGTTTAAGATAAAGGAGTTCACCGGAGAGAAGGGTGACAACCTTTATGTTTGGTTGCGAGAGGTCGAAACGGCCTTCGCCACAGCGAACATGACCGCTGATCACTTGCAAGTGGGACTTGCATTGACCCATCTTACGGGTAAAGCCCGTACATGGGCGTTTACATGCTCGGAATCAGTCAAGGACGTGTTTCCAACATGGAAGGTCCTTAAGCAGAAGCTTATGGACATGTACGCAACGCCTGATCTGGTTTTCCAGAATCAACTGGCGTTCCTGAGGTGCCGTCAAGGCACTAAGGACCTGGAGGTTTATATCCAGGAGCTTAAGACCCTGTTGGCAGGGATGTACGCGAAAGCGTATTCGGACGATGTGTCCATCCCCGTCTTCATGGGAGGCCTGAGAGAAGGGCCAGCACGTTCGTACTTGTTCCGATGCCGACCCGAATCCCTGGAAGAGGCAGTCAAGATGGCGTTCAACGCCGAGAGGAACTTCCGTTCCTCTAAGGTGGGTCCCAAACCCATGGACCTGAGTCAGGTCGAAGCGGAGGAGAAACCTCCCTCTAAGAGTCATTCGGACTCTTTTTCACAGAGTTTCGAGACAGAGCTCTTGGCTATGTTGCAGCGGCGTGGGCCGCTGAGGTGCTTCCTGTGTGGGAGCATGGATCATCTGAGGAGTAGATGTTCGAAAAATCCCCAGCGAGACACTCGCTACAAGGGACCAAGTATGGGGAAAAAGCCCTTGTCCAAGCCGTCGGGAAACGACGGCTCCCAGTAGGTGCGGGGCGCCCTACTGGGGGACCCCTCAGTGCTGTTAAGACCCAGGGTAGGGGACGACAGCACAAAGCCCCGAGGGAAGCGGTGCTTTCTAGCACCGAGTTGGTGTACCATCCAGGTTTGCTGGTAGTCCTTGCGGACGTGAAAGGCTTTGATAAGCCTTGGAGAGTCTTGATAGACTCTGGAGCGTCTGACAATTATGTCAGACGGGCTTCTGTTGTGAAGAGTCGGCTGTATGCCGAGGCCCTAGAGGCACGTTCTTGTGACGTTGTCACGGTCCGTTTTGCGACGGGCGTACAGGTTTCTGTACCCAAGGTCTCGATTGACCTTAAGATGAAGTTTGCAGACTTCGACAGCTTAGAATGTTGCCTAGTCCTGGATTTGGACTCGAGGTATGACCTCATTCTGGGCATGAAGTGGCTGGAACTCCACGAGCCATGGATAGACTGGAAGTCTATGTCCATTGGCTCAACGCATCCGCGGTCGGGTGAAGCATTGGCGAGTCATGAAACCACCTTTGCTCGATCGCAAAAGCGATTCTGGCGTGAGATGCCAGAGATTGGAATGTCTGAAATGATCATTCCCAATGGCGTTAAGGAAGAGTTCCTTAACGAGGGGGATTCGGCGGTTATTTCCCACGCCGTGAACGGCGAGACTGGTGAGTTACCTGTGGTAACTCCAGTGGTAGGGGTAGAGACTCCTGTGGTTAAGCGCGAGGCGCTTCCAAGCGAAGAGACCCGAAGTTTGTCTCTTCCGCACGTCGGAAATGATTCCGATTACGCCGGTATAGGCGAGACCGGCGAGTCACCGGTGGTAGAGGTAGAGACCTCTGTAGATAGGCGCGTGGCGCTTCCAGTAGATGGGGAAATTGAATCCCCCCATCTGGGCCTCGGGATGAGTCCCGAGGGCAGTAGTCAGCAGTCCTACAGGATGCTGAATAGTGTGACAGGTGTTGTCACAGAAGGCGTAAGCCTGGAACGGTTGCCTGGGGTAGGCTAACTGTTGTCGTTGGAGGAGATGTCCTTCAACGAGTTTGAGACTGCTTTGAAAGCAGATGAAATCGACGAGGTCGTCGAGTTGCGTCCGGAAGAGGAGTTTCACTCCTCATCCACGATGGAAGAGTCAGTTTTGGTGAAAACCAAACAGGCATTAAATGCCCGAAGTGGCCTCAAGATCCTCGCGGATCCTGAGGACCCTTACCATTCCTTACTAAAGGAATTTGGAGATGTCATTAGTGACAACCCGCCGATGGGGTTACCACCGGATCGGGGAGTCCGACATGAAATTGATTTGGTTCCCGGAACCAAATACTGCGTCACTAGGCAGTGGCCTCTCCCCAAGGAACAATGCGACGTCATCGACGCATTCTTCAAGGGGAAAGAATAGGCAGGGATGGTACGGGAGAGTAAGTCTACCCACTCATCTCCCACCTTTTGTGTTCCTAAACCGAACGGAAAGTGGCGAATTGTGCATGCGTATAACAAGCTGAATTCAGCTACTGTACCCATGCAGACTCCGATTCCTCGTAAGGATGTCCTCCAGAACAATATGGCGGGCTGTACTGTGTACAGTGCCTTAGATCTGGTGGACGGGTATTATCAGGTGCTCATGCGAGCGTCCGATATTCCGCTGACAGCGGTTAGCACGCCTAGTGTCATGCTGTGGGAGTGGCTTGTTATGCCACAAGGGATTTCAAATGCACCAGCGACTTTCAATCGCTTGGTGACTCAACTCTTCGGCCCTCATAGGAAGTACGCTCAGACGTACTTCGACGATATATTCGTCCATAGTCGTGCGGAAGGCGACTCGTCTGATGTTCAGACGCATCTGATACACCTTCGAGCAGTGCTCGAATGTATGCGAGAGCATAAGTTATATGCAAACGCATCCAAGTGTATCTTTGGTGCTGAGGAAATTCCTTTCCTCGGATGCTTCATCGGTAAGGATGGAGTGCGGGCGGATCCCGCGAAGGTGAAAGCCATTGTGTAGTGGCCTTCGCCTGTAAATCTTAGAGATTTACGGAAGTGGCTTGGATTAGCCAACTATCTCCACAAGTACAGCGAGAATTACGCTGAAATGGCGAAGCCATTAACCGACCTCCTTAAGAAGGACGTTGATTGGTGTTGGGAAACCAAAAACCAAGACTCTTTTGAAGCGGTTAAGGGGAGCTTGTTGAAAGCCCCCGTTCTTGCTCTCCCAGATTCTGGGAAACCATTTACTGTCGTCTGCGACGCCTCCGATTTCGCAATCGGATGTGCTTTGTTACAAGCAGACGATGCAGGAAGGGAACGCGTAATTGCGTTTGAGTCGGGGCAGCTTGAAGCTGCAGAACGGAATTATCCCGTTCATGACAAGGAGCTACTTGCAATGAAGTATGCTCTTGTCAAATTTAGGGTTCACCTACTCGGCTCAAAGCCGTTCGTGGTTTATACTGACCACGCGTCCTTACGGACAGCGACAAAGTCTCCTCGTCTCTCGCAACGGATGGCCCGTTGGCTCTCCTTCTTTGCGGAGTACAACTTTGAGGTTAAGTATAAACCTGGCAAGCAGAACGTGCTTTCAGACGCGTTGTCGCATCGTCCCGATTACGAGCTCGTTCACGCGACATTCGTCACCTCTTCTGTGGTGGATCTCATACGCCTGGCGTATGAGAAAGACCCACAGTGTACGGCGCTTATCAGCGCGTTGGGTGAAAAGGGACTTGGCTCGTCTTAGCCAACCCTGTCAAGTCGAGCTAGAGCTCGGTTACACCGTTACAGTTACTGTGACGGTTTGCTATATTATAGCACGAGCGCGGAGGACACTCCGCGGGTGGTTGTTCCTCATGATGAGGAGCTGAAGTATATAGTCCTCTTTGAGGCACATGACGCCCCTACCGGGGGTCATTTAGGTCGGGATAAGACCTACAGCGCTTTAAGCGCTTTGTATTGGTGGCCCAATATGTATAAGTGGGTCGGTGCGTATATACGCACCTGTGAGACGTGTCAGAGGGTTAAACTCTCTGCAAGTTCAGCTGCGCCTTTGGCGAGCTTATCGGTTCCAACGGAGTGTTGGAAATCCATTAGCATGGATTTTATCTTCGGTTTTCCGAAGGATAAGGCCGGGAACACCGGCATATTGGTCTTTGTAGACCGTTTGAGCAAGATGGCTCACCTGGCGGCGGTGCCAGAGTCCATAGATGGACAAGGAACAGCAAAAGTGTTCCTAGACCGTGTCTTTCGACAACATGGTCTACCCGATTCCGTTGTGTCGGATCGGGATCCCCGTTTTACGGGACAATTCTGGGGAGCGTTGTTTAAGGTGCTAGGCACCAAGCTCCCCATGGCCACTGCGGATCATCCGCAGACGGACGGTCAGACGGAACGCGTTAGTCGCGTTGTGGAGGACATTCTACGGAGTTTATGTCCGGATTATCCAAACAGTTGGAGTGAGATGCTTCCGATGGTTGAATTTGCTATCAACAATTCGGTACACGCATCTACGGAGTTTACCCCGTTTTACGTGAACGGATATGTGAATCCGAGGGTTCCGTTAACGCCACGTGTGTGTGGACCAGGGCTTGAGGGGGGAGGATTCCCCGATGTCAGCCCTGTATCTGTGCGAAAGCACATCGATAAGTTTTTATCGACGCGCCTTAGTGTCTTACGACACGTCTGCGATGCCATGGCGGAAAGCCAAGACAAGCAGAAGGAGCAAGCTGACCGAAAGGGACGGCGTAACAAAAAGGTATACAGAGTAGTAGAAAGTGTTTTATTAAACGCTAAAAATCTTCCTACACATGCAGTTTCAAATGTGTTGCGCAATAAACTGCGTCCCAGGTTTGTGGGTCCCTTTAAGGTGTTAGCCCGAAAGGGCTTGTCGTACACCTTAGACATCCCGAAGGCGATGCGTACGCATCCAACCTTTTATGTGGGTATGCTTAAGCCATACCAGAACCCGGAGGCGGGTACCCTCGCGGAGGAGGGTGAGAAACCGGATAGCCGAAAGGCGCAACAGGTCGGAACATCTCCGACAGGGTTGATATACGACCCTAAAGCTCCGCAACGAGAGTCTCGAGAGGGGCAAGCCGCTCCTCGAGGCGTTTATTCGCACTCCCCTCGTTGCGTAGTTCCTCCTGAGCATCTTGTATGCGAAGGCTGTGCCGATCACAGCGCTCGTGGAAGTCACGCCGCAATAGCGCGACCCCCTCCTCCAGTGCTCGATACGGAGGGTACGCCACATTATCATTTGGAACGCCTGATGGCACGACTCCATCACCGGGGTGAGACCCAGTAACTGGTGAAGTGGAAATGGTATCCACATTACCAGAACTCGTGGGAGTACGAGACTCCCCTGCGGCAGGATTGCCGTGACGTCGTTGACGCTTTCGAGCGGGAGAATCCCACTGAGAGTCAACGACCAAAGGGGCTGAAGAAGCCCCTTCAGTCCCAATATATGGGAGTTCGCCGGAGGCAGATGCTGTGCTTGCATTGCTCTCCGGCACCACATCAAGAGCAGAGCGCGTATAATAGGAGGCAGGCAATTGCCCTTGCGCTTTGGCCTGAGCATAGGCCAAGCGTAGCGCTCTCTCTACCCGAACGTCGTGTTCGGAAAAGCTGTTGTACAGCGCATCGAAACTGGGGAGGTTTTTCTCCCTTTCCGCCCAGGCGCGGAACGCCTGTTCTGCGTCTTCGACGCTTTCGTCCCTCAGGAGAACAAGGGGAATCTCGCGGAGAACATCCACGAGGGCACCGCGTGCCTGTTTCCCGAGGCGCGTCCGGTAGGCCTTAACGGAATAATGTTTGGGCGTTAGTAGTCGGGCCCGGAGTTGGTTCCGATGCGCAATTTCACGCGACAGTATAGCCGCTGGTCCAGGGGTATAAGAGGCTAAGCCTCTCTTGACCGCGTTCTTAGCCCTCTTTTGAGGGTCGCGAGGTCCCTTACGTGCCCGTCCGGCACGTCGGGCCTCTTGAACCAAGGACGGTTCATTGGTGGTGGTCGCCTGTGGCAACCGGGAGGTATCACCCCTAGCGGGTAACGGTGGCGCACGAGTTAGTGCGTTTTCCCCACGTGTGGGGAATGGTTTGGATGACCGACAGCGCCGTTCGGCGCTGTCAGCGTGGCCAGCCTTTGGGGAGATCTCCCCAAGGGCGTCCACTTCCGAGCTGTCGGAATAGTTTGCGTCCATAGCACCGCTGAGGGTGTACAATGGACAGCCAGAGGTATGGCGTTGGAGTTCTCCAACAAATTTTGTTTATTGCGTAAGCAATAGTCTTGATGGGGGAGGATGTAACGGGGTTACATTCGGGTAACACTGAGTGTTGGTGTACATGAGTACACCACGGTTGAGTCCAGTATTGGCCGGGTTGAAAGGTTTCGAACCTTTGGTTATTTTAACCAATCAGGGCATGGGCCCTTGGTGTGGTGGTGTGTCAGCCATCCACGTGTCAGTACACAGGTGTGTACACTACATTTTAGCTAGGTACGAATTAGGAATATTCTACTTAGTGTTACATATAGTTTATATTAGTTTAAATAATTACATATTAAATATATTCAGTTTTACTTTCACTCCTTAGTACAGACGCACGACCTCGACCGGTCGTGCGTGTAGTGAGTGCCGTAGCGTAAGGGGAGCCCTCCCCTTAGCTACACCCTTTGTAAGGGAGCCTTGCCGTTAAGGTACTAGTACAGGCTAGAGTAAACTAACCCGGGAATCTTGGCCCCGAGTAGGAGAGCTATCTCCTACTAAGCCCTTAATAAGGGAGTATCGGCTAAGTAGCGTCGAACGCCGCTTTAAGTAAAGCCTTCCTCTGTGCGCTAGCCGCACCGTGCGTATACGCACCGGCTACATCTTTTATATAGCGTATTACATTTTGGCGCTCTAATACGAATTCATCTACTGCTTTATCAGCAGTAGGTGCATTGTCCTCGTTGTCTGCAGCCATTGCTGCAGACATATATTCATCGTATGCAGCTTCAGTTTCATTTGAAGCTGCTTCCGCTTCTACTTTACTTTCAGTAGAAGGGCCATCGTTTTGTTCACAAGTTGCAGTCGCATCTTGCGCATTGAATCGTTCAAAATTTGAGCGGGTCCCTCCCCCACTTAGATATGGCGTACTGCCAAGTAAAGCTGGGGTTCGTGGATGCCTTAAGGCATTCACGTAGAACGGTGTATGCTTAGTTGAAGCATGCACTGAATTGTTAATCGCAAATTCAGTGAGTGACAGGTAGTCACTCCACTTTTCAAAGGCATGTGCGAATGATCGTAACATGTCTCCGAGAACGCGGTTAACCCGTTGCGTCTGCCCATCCGTTTCCAGATGGTCCGCAGTTGGCATCTTCAACTGGGTTCCCAACAACGAGAACGTTTCTTGCCAGAAACGTCCTGTAAATCTCGGATCTCTATCCGAGACAATGTCTTCCGGCATTCCGAGCAAACGGAATACCGTATCAACGAATATCCGTGCTGTTTGAGCGGCGGTTACGTTCGCTGATACTGCAGTAAGATGTACCATCTTACTGAAACGGTCTACAAAGACCACTATTCCGGTCTTCCGACTATTGTCGGGTGGAAGACCGAATACGAAGTCCATTGAAATGGACTTCCAACACTCTGTCGGAACCGGCAGAGATTGCAGCGGAGCCTGTGCAGACTGCGCAGGCTTAACGCGCTGGCAAATCTCGCAAGGGCGTGCGTATTTCCGTACCCACTTGCACTGGTTTCGCCAGTAAAAGTCACGTGCGAGAGAAGTGTATGTCTTCTCTCGACCTTGATGCCCCGAAATCGGTGCATCATGATACTCAAACATAATTTGATGTTTGAGATCATCGTCGTTTGGAACGACGATGCGACTTTCATCTTTTTGGTATGTGCTGTAAAGCAGCAGACCATCGTGCAGTCGATATCGATGCACGCAAGTGCGGAGGAACTCTGGGAGTTCGTCGCGTTTCTCACTTGATTGATTACTTAAGTAATCAATCAACAGACGTGTCTCCTCGTCTGTTTTGTACGCCTCGCGTACTTGTCGTATAATTGACGACGACAAAGCAGTGCAAAGGATCGCGTTTGCACTGGAACCTTCGGTTACGGACGGTTTCGTCTAGTAATCGGGCCTTCGTGATAGCGCATCCGCTATCACGTTCAACTTTCCGGGTTTGTATTCAACCGTAAAGTTGTACTCAGCAAAGAATTACAGCCATCGAGCCATTCTTTGAGAAATGTGTGGTGAATTCACGGCCGTGCGTAGCGACGCATGGTCCGTGTAAACCACAAACGGTCTATCTCCCAATAGATAGATCCGAAACTTAGCCAGTGCATACTTCATGGCAAGGAGTTCCTTGTCATGCACTGGATAGTTGCGCTTGGCTGGGCGCAACTGAAGCGATTGATAGCAGATTACGCGATCACGATCATCGTGATCACGCTGCATCAAAGCACAGCCGATAGCGAAATCGCTCGCGTCGCAAACGACGTGGAACGGACGCTCGTTATCGGCTATAGCCATGACAGGCGCTTCAGTCAAGCTTTGCTTGACTGCACCAAAAGCATCTTGGCATTGGGTATCCCAATGCCATTCGACATCTTTCTTAAGTAATTGAGAAGGAGGTCGCATTAACCCAGCATAGTTGCACGAATACTTGTGCAAATATGTTTCCAACCCAAGGAACTTTCGAAGTTCCTTAACGTTGTTTGGCGTAGGCCATTCAACGATCACCCTGATCTTTTCTGGATCAGAGCGCACCCCGTTCTTGCGCACAAAACATCCAAGAACGGGTATCTCAGGTGCACCAAAGGTGCACTTCTTTAGATTTGCATAGAGCTTATGCGTAAGAATAAGCTCTAACACTCGACGCAGATGTTCCCTATGGACATCTACATCGCTTTTATCGTGTTCACCCTTACTATGGATGAACACGTCATCAAAATAACTCGGTGCGAATTCTCGCACCGGGCGTAATAGATGCGTTACGCATCTGTTAAACGTAGCAGGGACATTTCGAAGCCCCTGCGGCATAGCAAGCCACTCCCAAAGCATGCCTCTTGGGGTTCTTACCGCCGTTAGAGGGATATCCTTCTCACGATTAGGATTTGATAAAATCCATCTCTTAGATCAAGAGCACTAAAGATGGTGCTCCCGCACATGCCATCAATGATGACATCCTTTCGTGGTATCGGCGTCTGCGCCGGTACCGTCGCTGCGTTCAGCTTGTTGTAAGCGTGAACGATTCTCCACCCACCTGTGGACTTTTTCACACAAAAGGTGGGGGTAGAGTGCGGTGAGATAGACTCCCGCACTTGGCCTGCTTTACGACGAGCTTCGAAAAACTCGTCGATCGCTTTTACTTGATCACGCGGCAACGGCCATTGCCGCGTGACACAATACTTCTTGCCTGGCACGAGGTCAATCTCATGACGAGTTCCCTTATCCTTAGAGAGCTCGCTAGGTACTTCTTCTGGGAATACGTCAGCGTATTCCCGAAGTACCTCATAAAATGGGGATTTCGCTTTAAGCGACTCCCAGATCTGCGCTTCAAACCGCTGAACTTTGGTTTGATCATTGGGAACCTATTTCCCAATGTTTTCCACTTGTAATGTGGATATTCGTTCACAAATATCCACTACATCATCTGTTGCAACGATAATACAGATTGGTTCGATCTGATCATCGTGCAAGTTTCTCATAAACTTCTTCCAGCTTAGCGCTGGAAGAGCCATCACCTCCGAACCTTCTTTCGGAGGGTGTTCCATCAACAGAGACTGGGTAGATAATCCGGTCTCCGTTTGCGTCAAGACGTTGATCGTCTCGACGGAACTGCCCATGCAATCAGACGCACTCGTCTGATTGACTGCTACACGGTGATTACGATTCACCGTGTGCGAATACTCATCATCATGGTGGCCACTGCCTACCATGGAATTTTCTTGGCGATCATATGTGCTCGTCTGATCGGCCGCCTTTTCTGCGACACGGTGGTCTTTATCACCCGTGTGCATCGCTAACGCAACGTGGTGGGCACTGGCCACCACGGAGTTTTGCTCACGATTGCACTTGATCGTGAGTTCACTCTCATCAACACGAATTCTTTCATCGTGTTGGAACCTTCGGTCGCACAGTGGGTGTTTCCCACTGTGGATACTATTTCATTCTCACGGTGGGTATCACTTCATTCTCACGGTGGTCTTTATCACCCGTGGAATGTTTCTCTCCAACACGCAACGACTCTTCTGTTGCGTGTGGTAGTCCCTCTGGACTCTCACCAGCGGAGGTACCTTCCGCTGATCGTGTCAGAACAGACCTGGTGGTGCCATCGCTATCCACCAGACTGTCTGACTCTGCGGTTGTATCTTCTGATACAGCCGGATTACACACAGGATGATCAGATCCTGTGGGTCCGCCGCAGTCGATCGACAGGTTAACCCAGTCGATCGAAGGTTTAAACTTGGACATCCATGGGATTCCAAGTATCACATCGAACTTGTCATCTAAATCGAGGACGATGAATTCATCCTCGAATGAAAGTTCATTCAACTCGAAGCGTGTTTTAATCACACGCTTTGGAATAGTCACGGTTGCACCTGTTGCTAACCGGACTGACAACATACTTCGTGGGGTTTCTACCTCCACGAAGCTCAACAGCGTTAGACTCTGAGTTATAACGAAATTGTTTGACGCTACTGTGTCAAACAAAGCTCGCATGGAGACATCGCTCCCGTGCAGCTTAACCTCCAGGGTGATAAGAGGCTTACCATCACCCTGATCCTTTTGACAGGACATGGTCCCGTCTGGGGCTATTACCCTCACATGCCCTATGTCGGCATGTGGGATAACATTCCCAGTAGGGCGCCCCGCCACTACTGGTGTTCTACGTTTTTTGCACCAACAGGGTGATGTCCCTGTTGGTGTCGCCGTGCAGCGGACGGTTCCGTCTGCTGACTGCGTGGCACCGGACGCGGTGCCATACACTCATGGGCGAAATGCCCCATTTTTGCGCATCTATTGCAGCGAATATTCTTCTTAAATTTCGGTTGCTTCGTGTTCGAAGCAACCGCAACCGATAGGTCCATCGGCTCTGGACCTTCACCGCCCATGCTCTGGCGCGGGTGGCTGTTTCTTGAGACGAAGTGTGAGCTTCGTCTGCCTGACTGCTGATTGTTGACATGCCGTTGCGGCATGTCAAAAGCGAAGGGATGTTGAGCCCTTCGGCTGTACCCAGCATGCGATGACGCTGATCGCATGATGAAATTCTCACGGATGCTCATATCAATGGCATCCCTCAGAGTATCTGGCGGGTGCCGATAGACACTCTGTTTGACTGGACCATCATTTGAGTCCCTTCATGAAGCCAGTGACCTGCATAGCAGGGGGCACCGGCTCATACACAATATTTGACAGCAAATATTGCGTCTTTTGAGCGTAAGCTTGGAGGTCAAGCTTACCTTGCCGGAGTTCCATGAGCTCCTGCCGACTACTTAGCTCCATTTCTGGAGCTTCAAAGTTGAGCTTTAGCTCAGCTTTAAATTCCTTGTAAGTAAAGAACGCAGAGTCATCAGTGGCTCTGCGACTCATCGCCCATGCCCTGGCTCTGCCGCCTAGACATGTTGTGGCGAAGTACGCCTGTTGACGTTCGTCAACAATATTTTGCGCAGATATGGCATCTTTCACCTCTGAGAACCATCTACGAAGGGGCTCGCCCCCTTCGCCAGTAAAGGGCGGTACTCGCGCCTTTACCACTTCAACGCTATGCGTTGCAGGTGCAGTTGCGGTCCGCGCTGCCTCTGGCGCGGGCCGTACTGGCTTTTCTAGGTGGTTTCGCCTAAAGCGATTCAACACCTCTACCACTTCCTCCGGGGCTTACCGAGGAGGAAGGTAATGATGTCGGTCCCCATGGACCGAACCATTTCTACCGTTGCGTCTTTACTACGCGACGTGAAGTGAGGGAAGTGCTTCGTCACCACTTTCAGCATTCTCTCTCGCTCGGCATGATGCCGAGCGGCTCTTAATCTTCGCTCCGCTAGTTAACTAGCGGAACGGAACTGTGGTCGTTAAGACGGACCACAAAGTGCTACCAGGTGTAACAGGACTGATCCTGTTACAGGCTTACACTGTAATTGCGAGGAAGCGCGCAATGCAATAGGGCAGGATTAGTTGATAACAACTAATCCTATACTAAAAGTAAATGTATAAATATTTACTTACGGGTTAGAACGCAAAATTAAGAGTGTTTATTTGATGGGTGGTTTAGAGGCTAATAGTATAGTAACTACCTAATTAATATAATAATATCAAGTATTCAACTAACTGTACTATTAGTTAACCTGCAAGATTGGGTATTTATACCGAATCGACTTTCCCTTCGTATATTATAATAACTTATAATCTCTTATTTAAATTTCAGACAACGCGTCTGAAATAAACTGTGATATTCTAACCTGAATATCAATTATGTAATGGAACCCCATTACACCGTGCATCGCTCGTACTCTCCATTTCCGAGAGAGCATCAGAATGAACCGGACAGTGGTCATTTCCATCACCGCGGCAAAGGTTAGTTCGTAATCGACCCCGAAACGCTGATCGTTTCCGCAGGCCACTAACCTCGCCTTGTATCGTTCCACTTGTCCGTTCGAATCGTTCTTGATCTTGAAGACCCACTTCGAGTGCAATGGCTTAGAATTTGACGGTTTCTTGACAATTTCCCATACATCGTTTCCTTCCAAAGCCCTTATTTCTTGGTCCATGGCGTCGATCCATTTATCAGCATCTTGGCGAACCATCGCATCCCGATAATTTCTCGGGTCGCCCTCCATCACCATATTAGTCGATTCTTCATCTTCATCAACATCATTGTCATATTCTTTCTTGTTTTCCGCCTGGGCCATACGCTCGGCGTACTGGCGCGTAACGTGACGGTCCCTTGTCCAACGCGGCTTTCTTGACTTCTCCTTTCTTCCAACTTGCTCCACACCTGCCGTCACCACGCCTTCTTCTGACACTCGGTCACTTCGCGGAGCTTCTGACTTGCTTTCTTGATTTTCAGCAGTCCGATTTCTTGGCGATGTTTCCGCTTTGCACTCTTCTTCTTGACCGATCCTCAGCTGTCGTTTCTGCACGTCTGTAAGCGTGTCCACGTTTCTAACGTGCTGGGTGATGGTCACCTTCCGCTCGGCCTTCAAATATACCTTGAAGCCTTTGGTCTCTTCGCTTCGACCGATGATCACCCCCACCTGCGCGCGGTGCGCTAGTGTCTTCCTCCCGGGGTTCCTATACACCGTACACGGCGAACCAAACGTGACAATAGCACCTAAATTCGGCTTATTCCCTGTCAAAACTTCTACTGGCGACATCCTCTTAGGATTCGCACTCGTTGGGGTGCGGTTCAGCACGTAGGCTGCATACTCCGCCGCATCCCCCAAAACGATAAATTCAAACCACTTCCAAACAGCATGCACCGGGCCATATTCATCACGGTCCGATGCATGCGCTCGGCCTTGCCGTTACTCGCTTGATTCCCGGCCTCGCTTATCTGCCGAGCGATGCCGGTACTACGACAAAAGTAATCCACATTTCGATATTCAGCGCCACCATCAGTCCTTAAAACGTGAATTTTGCACTCGAACGTTCTCTCGAAAAACGCCAGAAAATGTTCAAACTTCTTGGCCGCAGCGTCCTTGCTTTTCTCCAAAAAAATTCTGGTATAGTTACTCTTGAAGTCAATAAAATTGACCAGGTAACGATTGCCTAAACGATCCTTTGGTGTGATTTGACCTTTGAGGTCGGAACAAATCACACCACCGATCCGATCAATAGGCGCGTTTTTGCCGCTGTCTTTTTTTGCTTGATCGTTCTTGGTTTGTTTTCCCTGCGCGCAGGTAACGCAGTGCCTGCGCGTCTCGTCTGTGATCCGGATTCCATATTCCGGATCCTGTGCCAACTTCAATATCGTTTCATAGTTGAGATGGCCCATCCGCACATGAAAGTGCATTAGCGAACCACTCTGTATGTCGTCTTCTGGAACATAATTATCTTCCATCGGGTATTGCACCGACATAATCATTTCCTTGTATGTTTTCTTAATACGATCCACTTCACCATCCACGGTGAACACATTATTTATCGAACGAACTCGAGTGATCGGCAGGCGCGTGTCATGCCTGACAAGCGTCCTTTCTCCATCCACGTAATCGATTACGAAACCGCCTTTTTCGAAAACACCATACGAAAAAATGTTTCGAGCAGCTCCTTGTACGTAGAAAACATCTTCTATTTTTACGCGAGTTTCCACGTTTCCATGCACAAAACGAATGAACATCGTGCCCTTTTTTATTCAGAATGAAAGTCTTTCCATCCACTTGATGGCACTGTCGATCCACAGTCTTCACATCCGTCAAGAAAGTGAGATCTGGCGTCAGATGCACACTTGCGCCGCTGTAGAGAATCCAGGTATCTCGACCGGATGGTACTTTATCTCCGGCGATCATTAAAGCGAAATCCGCTTTCTGAATTTTCTTCTTTTTTGGGCAATCTCTTTTGCGATGCCCCCTCTCGCAACATCCGTAGCAACCGCGATTTTTCATCGGCACAGCCTTTTTAGGCTTCTCCACAATCATGTTAACCGATCCGGAGCCGTGACTTTTCTGCCGCCGGCTTTTGAGCTCAACAGCCTGCGCAAACGGTCAAATTTCTTCAGCTTGGCGCAGATGGTCCCTCCGCAAATGATTGTAGCGGGACATGAGGACACTCGACATCTCAGGCATGGCATGGTAGATGATGTTGTCCAACACCATCGCATCGCAGTTGTATCCAACTGCATCCGCCACTGCCGTAAGATATAAAAATTGATCCGTCCAACTCCTTCCTGGTGCCTTGCGCGCACCTAGAAGCTTCATCCTCTCCGCGTTCGTTATGCGCACGCTGAAAGCGGCATGCATCTTGTTCATGATGTGCCACAACGCTGGCTCTTCTCTCCACCAGGCTTCCGCAAAACGGTCGTAGTATGCCTACGCTGGTCCAGCTAGGTAATGGCACAGCAACTCCACCTTGATGTCCTCTGTCCATCTGAAACCACAACATTCTTCGGCGATAGAAATCTGCCTGAAATATTTGATTCCCCATCCCCAAAAACCATACCCAAGACCCTTGTATGCTTCAGTCCCATCGAACGGCCGAAGTTGTAGTTTCTTCTCCTTGGCCGTCGGTGGTCTTGGCATCCGGTATGGTCGCGCCTGCACATTTCCAGGCGTCACATATGCCTGTTGCGCGTTTCCGGGTGCTGCGTATGCCTGTTGGGCATTTCCCTGCGCTACGTACGCCTGCTGCCACTTTTCCAGGCGCTGCATACGCCTGCTGAAACTGATTCGCGGCTTATGTTGCGTGTACATCTTCTGCGGCTGTACATAGGCGTTACGGGGGTTCGCACCCCCGCCCCTAGTGAATACATCCTTGCCCGCCTTGATAATACTTTTGAAACACATTTTCCCGGCTTCCGACGTTAGCATCGTCCTTTTCCTCGTCGCTACCATCCAGGGAGTCCAAGCTCATCTTGGTAACTCCCTTTGACACCGGCACCGTAGTTCGTGCCGATCCGCCCTTGATAAGCGACGCTTCCAAATCGTCAAAGCGATTTATCAAATCCGAGTACAATTGCATCATGTCCTCCGGGCTGACCGTCCGATTTGTCGAGCCACTGCCCCCATTTGGGCTCATAACCTGTTGATAATGCTCGTCGTCCATCTGGTCGTACGTACTTCGTCACACAGGTTTCAGGTACGACGTACTACAGTGTGATGTTCCAATACAATCGAATAGGGCTAACAGTTAGCGTAACAGTGAATAATCAAACTCCAAACGTAATCCAATTTTCCACTGTCCTTTAGCGACTTAAGCGTAAAGACCAGCAACTCAAATCAACCAACGTAAAGCAAGAGAATCCAATGCGTAACAACCACTCCTACTGCCACTGCAGTGTACTAGGTATCCACGTAAAGTAACTCCAAACAAGACGCGCACAGTTGCGCGCTTGTTAACCACTCGTTATAATCCTTACGTAAGTTATAAAAAAATGCGGAAGTGATTTATTAGAATTAAGTTTACACCTAAGACTAATAATATGCAAATACACCATGTTTTGTACCTAACCTAAAGTTATGTACAATACATCACCTTTTCACCTAAAAGTCGCTTGAAAGCCAAAATGGCGACGCGAGATGCTGCGCAAAAAGCGCGCACTTCCAACACCAGGAACACCTGCAACTTTTTTACGTAGTTGGTAAGGCAACTCGTGCTTGTTACTTGGAAACCTCGAAAGGTAACTCTTGGTCTTCCCCAAGACTCGTAGTGACATTAAACAACAGATTCTTACTTTCACACAATCTTCACATGTCTAAAGAAGAACGTCCCAGGATGTGGAAGTGTTGAAGTTTTATCAAGATATGCATGTGTGCAGCCTGGTATCAGGTTGCATACAAACTTCAAGTGGTGCGCGACCATTGTGGTCATTTTTTCATTTATGCATTTTAACTACTTTGGAATTTTATCTTTATATTAAGTTTTAGGTTAGGTTCTTAAGTACGCATTTATAATGGGGAATGTTAAATCGACCCCCCAATTGTTAATTCGACCCCCCCCCGCCCATTTCTACACATCGATGTAACAATGCCTTTTTATAGGAAAAACTTATTTGCCCACCTGATTTGATTATTTGCCCAGTACTCTTTCCCTACCCCTACTCCTACCCATTCCCGGCGGCCAGCTGGCATTTAGCACTATGTCATTGCTTTGGCAGCAAACTAGCGAGCATGCAAGCAACGTCGAGAGTGCACTCTACTTTCGCACTTTATCTAGTTTGATGGGAAAGAATACATCTAAATATATATTGAGCATGGGTCGCAAGTTGAGGTGATGATGATAGATCGTCGCGGAGCGAGAAATAGTCTTGTGTGCCAAATGACTGATAGTACATAGCGCGATCCATCATACTCATCGTAGTACTATAAAGCCCAAGGAGCGCCGAGTGATTGCGCACTTGTGCCACGCTCTGCAGCCGCTTGGTGGGATAAAACTCTAGCATTTTCGAAAGCAAGTCCATCGTAGCAGCTGAGAGCTGGGAGTACATCCTCCAAGACTTGAGCACACCACAACAGTCCATTGCTCTGACCGTTTTAAACTCCTGACTCGTTGGTGATGATGCAAACTCTAGCAATGGAGCTCCAGTGAGCAGCATAAAAAGAAGAATTCCCAGCGACCAGACGTCGGCCACCACGGGGCTGTAGATCACTTGAGCTGCGAGCTCAGGGGCCATGTACTGTTCCTTATCTACAAAGTCGCTCGTTTTCGTATTCGATTTTGTGAAAAGTCCAAAGTCCTCAATTTTGTAAATCCCATCGTGGGTCACAAAAACGTTCTCAAGGGAGACATCACGGTGCGCCATGTTACAAGTTTAGAACGAGCTGATTATTGCCACGTCGCATGTAGAAACAAGGTTGACGAACCATAGGACGACACGTCGTCGGCATCGATAGAAGAGACGTCACAACCATGTGGAACTTAGCCTTCGAAAGTGACGATGTATTAAAGCTAAAGTGCGAGTGGATGAAAGCGATGGTGTATCCGTACAAGATTATGATATTTGTGAGTAGGCTTTAGTAGCTCGCGAGCCATCGTCACTTTCGAAGGCTAAGGCGACGGTCATTAGCTCTAACTTATGTCGTAAAGTTGGCTATAATTAGGCCTAATTAAGGGCCTAATTATAGCTCGGATTGCGGATAAAAATCTGGTACGTAATTGTATACGATTGTGTGTGCCACGGTGTATACAG